>CM031378.1:60416285-60825907 GCA_018208015.1 Medicago ruthenica | reverse complement strand
TTTTTAAATATTCTTAGTTATTTATTCTTCAGTGGTGCTTGATTAGTTCTTGATCACCCTTAGGAGATATGATATACCCAATCTTCTCATTTAGATGTAAGAACAAAAAATTGATAATTTTTTAAAGATAAAAAGTAATACTATAGAAAATAACAAAGCGGAACATAACATGAGATATTATATATCTCCGTCTTCCAACCGAGGATGTTATTTTAAGGGATAAACAATTGACCTCCTTCTCCTCAAAATCTTCTTAATCCAAAGAAAGTCAACAACCATATTTTTATATATTTTTTATTGTTTTTACAATATTATCGATATAATTATTTTTGCATGTTTTTTAATATATTTCATATTTTTGCTTGTCTTTTTCATATTCAAACTAGTAAAAGACTCATGCGAAGCACGAGTCACGTAACATTGCAATAATTATATAAAAAATAATTAGATTGTTAAAATTGTAGAATGTTTATAGATATTAAATGAAAATTATGAGTATTAATTTAATGTTTCTATTAAAAAAATTTCTCTTATATATACAAAACTTTGTTAAATAGTTGAGTCACAACAATTATGGATTTTATTTGCTTATTGTCATACCCCATTTTTTTACCCATTTTTAATTCGCTTTTCTCGTCTTTTAAGCCGTAAATTTTCGTCGTTTCAGACGAAATTTCGGCAGGGAGGTATTTTAAAATACCTCATTTTTTGTTCCGAAGGCGACCGTTTTTATTTTATTATTTTATTATTATTATTATTATTATTATTATTATTATTATTATTATTATAATTGTTATTATTTTTTTTTATTTATTCTTTTTTCAATTTCTTTTGTTGTTTTTTCCTTTTTTTAATTTTTCTTTTTATTAGTGTTTTCTTTTTATTTTATTTCATTTTACTGTTTTTTTGTTTTAGTTTTTTTAAGTCCTTTTTGTCTATCTTCATTCCAGGCCCAGAGGGGCGTTTTTGTCCTTTTTTACCCTAATCCTGTCCTTTAAATACAACATTAATTACTGTGCGTGTCAGAGATAGTACAGAGCCAGTACAATACACTAGTAGCCAGGCCACCTTGAACCACTAACAAAGTCCTAATCTGGCGACCGGAAAACAGTATTCCGGCCACCGCGAATCCAACACAGTTTTTTTCCACCTTCCTTCTTTTCCTTTTCTCATCTCATCCCTAAACCCAGCAACACAACCCGCGGCCTCTCCATAAACCCACTTCCTCTCTTTCGTTTCCAGCAACAGCAATCTCACCCAAGCACAACCCAGCCCAGATCGGTTTCACTAACCTCAAATGAGAACTAATTTACAGATTTCAACAAGCTAAACACCAGACCCAAACCGAATCCAGAACAAACCAGTGCAAACAAGGTAGAAATCGACTGTCTTGTTTTTTGAAAACGAAATTTTAAAAGATTGTAGATCTAGGATCCCTTGTCCTTTATTTTGAAAAACTAGTAGCATTTTCAAAGAGTAAAGAAAAAAGGATACCCGAAGATGGTTTTTTTTTTTTAAAAAAGGGGTTCCGTTTAGATTCCGGCCGGCGTCGCCGCCGTCTCCGGCCAATGACCGCCGCGCCGGAATCCTTTCATGGCCGGGCTTGGTTTTGGGAGGGAGAGAGAGGATGAGAATGCTGAGAGTTAGAGAGAGAATAGGATAGGAGTTATGTGGCTTTTGTGTGTTGTTTCCACTTTTATATCATTGCTTTAGCCCATACTCCTATGCGCGCGCTTCCTCCTGTTTCTTATGGACCATCAGGGATGGACCGTTGGATCTTAGATCTAACGGCCTATGCTTACCCCCTGTTGTAATCAAATGTGTGTCTCTCATGGCTTTTCTGTATTCCTCCACTCTCTATGACCTTTAGATCTTAATCCAGTGGCTGAGGTTTTGTCCTCTTGTGATTAGATCTGGACGCTCTGTTTAATCAGACGGTCCAGATCTGATCTGTTTGAAGCCCATTGGTTTTCTTTCTAAGCCCAGCTGTCTCTCTGTTTCTCTTTTTTTATTTTTATTTCTTTTTTCTTGCATTTTTACTTTTTTTATTTTTTTATTTTTTATGCACTTTATTTATTGCCTTTAATTTCCAGTACCCCATGCATTTTTATTTTTATTTTACTTTTATTTTATTTATTTTATGCATCATATTTATTTTATGCCTTGCATTTTTATTTATTGCATCATATTTATTTTATGTCTTGCATTTTTTTTTATTTTCTTTTTTTTATTTTCCAGCACCATTTTTATTTTATGTCTTGCATTTTATTTTCAGCCTCATATCTATTTTATGTCTTGCATTTTTATCTTCTTTATTTAATTTTTGCACCATATTTAATTTTATGTCTTGCATTTTTATTTTTATTTATTGCATCATATTTATTTTATGTCTTGCATTTTTTTTATTTTCTTTTTATTTTCAGCATCATATTTATTTTATGTCTTGCATTTTTTTTATTTTCTTTATTTATTTTATGCACCATATTTATTTATTGTTTTGCATTTCATGCATTTTTTTATTTCTTTTTAGCATATTTACTTTGATGCAATTGCATTTTTATTTTATTATTTTTGTCATTTATTTTATTGTCATTAGAATGTATCTAGGTCCAATGTAATAAATATAAATGAGAATATGCACCGACACCACATTTATTTTTTATGCTTTATGTCGAGGACGATAATGTAATTTTGACCATATCCGAGGAAAAGGACCCTCACTTGATCCAACGTCATTTTGAGGGATCCGGTGCGTTTGGACTTTCTCAGCATAACTTAGTCTCTGGACCTTAGGACTTAATCAAAATTTTCATAAAAAAGTCAAAAAAGTCAAAATCCAAAAACATTTCATAATCAAAATTTCAAAAAAAAGTCAATCTTTGTCTTTATTTTCTTAATCAAATTTCAATCAATTTTTAATCAATCAAACTTTTTCTTCAATTTAAAATCAATCAAACTCACTTTTTTTTATCTTTCTATTCCTTTCGGCCTCTTATCTTTCTCAAAACTTTTTCTTCAAACTTTAAAATCAATCAAAACCAATCACTCGGCTTTTTACCCCGAACTACATGATTTTGATCCCATTAGGGTATGTAGGCAAGACTTTGTCTTTCCAAATCAACAAAATAACAAAAACATTTTTCTTTCTTTTTTTAAACTCATCTCTTTAATCTTTTCACACTTAAGCATTTATTTACAAACAAATAATTAATTTAGCATAAAGGTAAATAAAAACAAGAGGTTCCTATAGAGTACTATAGACGTTTAGGGTGCTAATACCTTCCCTTTGCGTAATCAACCCCCGGACCTTTGATCTCTAAAAAATAGGGTTTTTTCGAACTTTCTCCCTTTTCCTCGGAAAAATAAAAGATCGGTGGTGAATCTTAAAATTGCGAGTCAACGCTAATTAATAGCTTGATATCCAAAAATCACCGCGACAGAAAAATGGCGACTTCACTGGGGACCAAAATCCTAAGTGGGTTAAACCTATCTTGCTTTTCTTTATCTTTATGCTTTATTATTATTTGTAATTGTAAATATGTGCTTAAGGGTTTATCTTTTTACGTGAGTGGTGAGATAAGTCCTACACCCGGACTTGAGGGAAACATAAGATAGGATGGTGGTATAATCAAAGTGTCTTTCCGAGAGTGAGTTTCGGATGTGGCACATGTGATAACCCCACTTAATGGAGGAATCTTGGAAGTATTACTATGTTGACATGAGTAGTCGTGTTCGGCATCGTTATTTTCAAGTGACCTATGAAGTTGAGGACCTTTAGAGTTACCTTTAACCCATCTTGGCCTTTTAGGACGTAGTGCGGTGGCTAATCAAGAGTAGTCTTGAATTGGTTGATACGCGATACTACACTCAAACGAGACTTTCCTACGAACGTCGTTGGACCGGGAGTAGTCCCGTAATCCGACAATATTCGGAAGTGGTCGATGACTTTGGGAACTTGGTAGAACCCGTGATACAGGTACATATGAAACCATAGTCCTTACCAAATAGAGTGTTTACCCTCGGCTCCAACATTATGGACTTAACCTCACCATGTTTTCTCCGCTCTTTAGCATAATCATGCATACATGCATCCATGCATAAACTCTTTTCTTTTTCATCCAACTTATCGAAGGACTTAAATAAAGTTTTTGTAAACATTGTAGATATGGACATCCCACTGAGAAGCACTAGGAAATATCTTTTCAAAAAACAAACTTGTCGAGATTAAGGGAGCTAGCATCTTTAGTAAGTGACCCAGTTGATTTTCAAGCTCACCATGGGAAGTTGCTCAGAATTCTTAGAGTAGATGTTGAGGAAGGATGCCTGGAGACCCTGGTTCAGTTCTATGACCCGCTCTACCATTGCTTCACATTTCCAGACTACCAGCTTGTCCCCACGCTTGAAGAGTACTCCTACCTAGTTGGTTTACCCGTGCAAGACAAGATACCATTCCACGGTCTTGAGCCTATCCCTAAACCCTCTGACATCACAGCTGCTCTCCATCTTGAAACCTCCATCATCCAAGCAAACCTTACCTCTAAAGGAGGCCTCCAAGGGCTTCCCACCCACTTCCTCTACCAACAAGCCTCCATATTTGCTGAAGCAGCTAGCACACATGCCTTCCATTCCACCTTAGCCCTCCTCATATATGGCCTTGTACTTTTCCCAAATATTGACAACTTCATCGATACCAATGCCATCAAAATCTTCCTTGCAAAGAACCCTGTACCCACCCTACTAGCCGATACCTACCACTTCATCCATGACCGTACCCAGGCTGGCCGTGGAACCATCTCTTGTTGTGCACCCCTACTATATCAATGGTTTACCTTCCACCTACCTCAATCCCGTGCCTTCAAGATCAATGTTGACAAACTTTCTTGGCCTCACCGAATCATGACTCTCGACCCATCAGACATTGTTTGGTACCAGGCAGCTAGTGACGTTGGAGAGATTATTGTGAGTTGTGGTGAATACCCCAACGTACCTCTTTTGGGTATGCGTGGCGGAATTAGCTACAACCCATTCCTTGCTCGACGACAATTTGGGTACCCAATGAAGTCAAAACCAAACAACCTTGCCTTGACTAATGAATTCTATCTTAACCATGGAGATCCCTCGAACAAAAGGGAAAGATTCGCACAAGCTTGGAGCGCTATCCGCAGACTCAGCAGAAGTCAGTTGGGGAAGAAATCAGATTATGTGCATGAATCTTACACCCAGTGGGTTATTGATAGGACCATGAGCTTTGACCTACCCTACCATCTACCTAGATACCTATCCTCCACCATCCCACCATCATCCTTGCCTATCCCCTTTGACACTAAGGAAGAGTTTCATGAATAATTAACCAAAGAAAGGCAAGAAAAGGAAACTTGGAAGAGGAGATACCAGGAACTCGAGCGAGAGAATGAGACCTTGAAGGGGAAGCTAGCACAGCAGAGCCGTGAGCTTTTCGTCCAGAATCAGAGGATAATTGAGAAGGATGACTTACTTCGCCGAAAGGACGCTCTGCTCAGCCAAGATTCCAGGAGGAAGAGGAGATTTATGGATTCGCTCTCTAGTGCACATTCAGATTCCGAGGATCCATCTACTCCAGGAGTTTGAGTTTTGAAGTTCTTAGGACCTTATGTTTAGATTTTAGCTTCCAAAATCTCTTGACTTGTAAACAAAAAGCTCCTTTGTAATATTTCAATGCTTAAGTGAAGTATTCAGATTATGATGTTTACAATTACTCCAATAAGTCCTTCGATAATAATTTGTTCTTTTTCCTTTTTGCATAAAGATAATCATGCATCATACTGCATTCATGGTTTCTAAATCGAGTCTCACACTGTGTTCACTACTTCAAAGGTTCATCAGCCGCCGTCCAAAAGAAAGTGGCCCGACGAATTCTCCGCAAGCCTACTCGCATTCCCAACACTCGAGCACATCAGAGAAAAAGAATGGATATGTTAGAGCAAGAAAACTAGAACCTCCAGGAAGAGGTGGCCAATCTCCGGGAAGGGATGGAGAAGTTGACCTCCATGATGAATGCTCTGTTGGCTTCCCAAGCCCAGACGTCAGTTCCACAGTCTGCTGTCAGTACTCTTGAGCAGCCAATCTTATTTGCTTTACCAACTTCTACCATACTTGCTTCACCGCCCGGCACGTCTAGAGCTTACCCATGGGGATGTCATTTCTATCAGACGAAGGCTTTCATCCCACTTCTTTCGGAATCCCAACTCCGGCTATCCAGAAATCAGCTCCAGCCCCAACCAAGGCCTCAACAACAGTATCAACAACAGCCTCGACAACAGAATTGGGTTCAGCGGATATCCCATTTTGATCCAATCCCCATGGCGTATGCAGAGTTGCTTCCCGCTTTGCTTGATAAAAATCTTGTTCAAACTAGGGCACCTCCTAAGGTACCTGAAAGATTGCCAAGGGGGTATAGACCTCATCTTTCTTGTGCTTTCCATCAAGGGGCACCCGGTCATGACGTTGAGCATTGTTATGCCTTGAAAGCCGAAGTCCAGAAGTTGATCCAGGCCAACATCCTATCCTTCAAAGGGTCGAGTCCCGATGTGCAAGCTAATCTACTACCTGGCCATGGGACCCCATCTGTTAATTTGGTGCAAGATTGCCCAGAAGCTCACCCTGTTGAAGAAAGTGGCAGTGAATTTTGTAACACATGGCAGAGATTACTGCAATTGGGTCGCTGTTGACATTTCCTCAGCTACTCATAGGTCCAAGTAATGTGTTTTGTTGTCTTGTCTTTTCAAAAAAATTCTTTCGTTCCGCCCGAGACGAAAGTGAACTTTTAGGGCTTTTTGTTTCATGCATTTCCATCATCAAATGAGAAGTCGTTTTTGTCCATGACTATGTTTTTTATTATTCTTAGCTTTTTCTGGAAAATGGTAACACAAAAAACCAAAAAAGTTAATTATCTTTCTTTTATTTGTTTTCTTTTTAATCATTTTCAAATGTATGCATTAACTCCTTTTCTCAAATCAATCAATCATCAATCATATAAAAGGCTTAAACACCAATAAACCCGTTGAACACTGTAACCCTATGCTCCCTCTTGACTTTGAGTTCCCTGTTTACAAAGCTGAAGAGGAGGAGGATGAAGGGATTCTCGAAAAGATCTCTCTGCTACTAGAATATGGAAAAGAACATCATTCAGAAGCACTGGAAGTGATTAACTTGAGCACTACGGTATTCCTGATCAAATCCCAGATGAATGGTGCCATCGAGGCTGCAAAAAAAACAAAAAAAAAAACAAAAGCGAAAAAAAAAAGCAAAAAAAAAAACAAAAGAAGAAACAAAAGCAAAAAAAAGAAAAGCAAAAAAAAAACAAAGAAAAAATACATCAAAAAGATGGCGCAGAAGATGGTAACCACCTACAAGGACGTGCATGAGATGTTACATAATGCTTTTACACGGATATCGTACTTCAGTGCATACCTCAACAGGGGCAACCCCTTTTCTCTTTGGTATACGGTATGAGAGTTCTAATGGAAGCCAAGTTGTCAGAGGCTGAATGATGTCAAAACAAATATGATCAGTTCAAACTTGATTGGAAAGAAATGCGTGAAGGCCTTGTGCCATGAGCAGTTATATCAAAAGAGGATGAACCAAGCTTTTGACAAGGAAGTTCGTCCCTGTGTGTCCCCAGAAGGAGATCTCGTGCTCAAGAAGGTTTTATCTTTCCAACCCGATTCCAGGGGCAAGTGGACGCCTAACTATGAAGGTCCATATGTCGTCAAGAGAGCTTTCTCCGATGGCGCATTGACTCTTACGACTATGGATGGTGACGAGCTTCCTCGTCCTGTGAATGCCGATGCAGTCAAGAAATACTTTGTCTAAAAAATAAAAGAACAGCTCGGTAAGTCGAAAACCCGAAAGGGCGGCTTAGGCAAAAATGAACGTCTCGGTGGATCGAAAACCCGAAAGGGCGGTCCAGGCAAAAATTAGAGACATAAAACAGAAAATAATCATCCTGATAGGTCGAAAACCCGAAAGGGGGATCTATGCAAAAGTTAAGGATCAAAAGACAAAGTAACTGCATTGAGCTGGTCTTTACTTACTTGGGGCACCTCAGCTGTCAAAGAGGCTCTGAATCTGAAGCATCCAAACAGTGGAATTCAAAGTTGTCGAGGAGAACAGCGGTTATTGTGTTCAATGTACCTTCAATTTATATTTACCATTTTCCAAACTTTGCAAGATCTGTGGAGCCATGCCATTGGCGGGTCACCACTCTTTTAAATAAATTTGAGCCTATTGCCTTTCATTTGGAATTCTCATTTATTCAGTTTATAAAAACTTCTTCTATTTTTGATGGTAGCATTTGAAACAAAATATTTTTCAAAATCATAAATATTTTTCATGCCTTCTTGAAAAGCACAAACAACAAAACACATTTTCTTTGAACTCATGAATAAGTGAAGGGTGCGTCAACAGCTATCTTGAGAACGGATAAACTTTGCAGGCTGAACATGGTCAATTGCTTTAAAAAAAAATATATGAACAAAAGAAAAAAGAGAAAAGAAAAGAGCTCGGTAAGTCGAAAACCCGAAAGGGCTGCTTAGGCAAAAATGAGCGTCCCGGTGGATCGAAAACCCGAAAGGGCGGTCCAGGCAAAAATTAGGGGCATACAAAAGAATATATTCCCGGTGGATCGAAAACCTAAAAGGGCGATCCAGGCAAAAATTAGGGACTCAAAAAAAAAAAACAAAGCAAAACAAAACAAAAATAAGCATGACCACAGAAGCACCAGTTCTTCTACCTTGGTTTTTGGATTAACGCGTTCTCCCCAAGAAGTGTTTACTCCCCACTAGTTGTTGCATATGCCGGGCTTTACCCCGTCTTTGTTTTGATATGTCCCCAGTGGCATCATCCCCATTGAATATTGCCGAGTGTTTGTGATGCAACGTCGGGTCACTTTCCATCTTACCTGTCCAATCTTGTCTCATCAAGTTTATTCTTCATACAATCATACCAGTCAATCCGTCATACAATCATACATGTCAATTCTCCATACAGTCATACAAATTATGTCGTCATTCATGCATTCTACATTCATGCATATACACATTCATGCATATACAACATAAAGACAATATCATTCATACATGGTTGCATTAACCACCATGAGTCTGGCTTCAATTATCTTTTCATATCAATCAATCATGAATAATTTGTAACTCTTTTTCCCCAAGTGTCATCCCCAGTGCGTCAGGTCCCGAGATGTCACCCCCTTTATGCCAAGTGGCAGTTCCTTAACGAACAGCTTGTGCATTTTTATGCCAAGTGGCAGTTCCTTAACGAACAACTTGTGCATTCATTTACCTTTATTTTTTTGTCGTCAATGGCCGTTCGACAATAATCCGGACAGTTGACATTTACCTTTTTTCCTTGTCGTCAATGGCAGTTCGGCAATAATCCGGACAGTTGACATTTACCTTTTTTCCTTGTCGTCAATGGCAGTTCGGCAATAATCCGGACAATTGACATTTACCTTTATTTCTTGTCGCCAATGGTCGTTCGGCAATAATTCGGACAGTTGACATTTACCTTTATTCCTTGTCGTCAATGGCAGTTCGGCAATAATCCGGACAATTGACATTTACCTTTATTTCTTGTCGCCAATGGCCGTTCGGCAATAATCCGAACAGTTGGCATTTACTTTTTTCCTCGTCGTCAATGGCCGTTCGGCAATAATCCGGACAGTTGACATTTACCTTTCTCCTTGTCGTCAATGGCAGTTCGGCAATAATCCGGACAGTTGACATTTACCTTATTTCTTGTCGCCAATGGCCGTTCGGCAATAATCTGAACAGTTGGCATTTACTCTTTTTTCCTCGTCGTCAATGGCCGTTCCGCAATAATCCAGACAGTTGACATTTACCTTTATTTCTTGTCGCCAATGGCCGTTCGGCAATAATCCGAACAGTTGGCATTTACTTTTTTTTCGTCGTCAATGGCCGTTCGGCAATAATCCGGACAGTTGACATTTACCTTTCTTCTTGTCGTCAATGGCAGTTCTGCAATAACCCGAACAGTTGGCATTTACCTTCCTTGCTCATCGTCAGTGGCAGTTCGGCATTAACCTGAACAACTGACATTTATCTTTGTTCTTGCCTGACGTCAGTGGCAGTTCGGCATTAACCCGGACAGCTGACATTTATCCCCAGTGAAACCATGTTATCCCCAGTGGAGTCGGACCCCGTTCTTTAACAGACTCGGGTATCCTTTTATTTTGTTATCCCCAGTTGAGCCATCCTTGCCGTCTTGCATTCATACTTGCATCGCGATCATCCACAACATTACATGCATAGCATCACATACATAGCATTGCATTCATAGCATTTTGCGGTTGAAATTGGTCAAAAATAGTGTACTCTGTATTTAAGTCTCTTCGAGCCGTCGATTTAAAATTTCCACTTTTAAATCTCCGTAACGAAGAAACTTAAATAGGGGCATCTGTCATACCCCATTTTTGACCCATCTTTAATTCGCTTTTCTCGTCTTTTAAGCCGGAAATTTTCGTCGTTTCAGACGAAATTTCGGCAGGGAGGTATTTTAAAATACCTCATTTTTTGTTCCGAAGGCGACCGTTTTTATTTTATTATTATTTTATTATTATTATTATTATTATTATTATTATTATTATTATTATTATTATTATTATTATTATTATTATAATTGTTATTATTTTTTTTTATTTATTCTTTTTTCAATTTCTTTTGTTGTTTTTTCCTTTTTTTAATTTTTCTTTTTATTAGTGTTTTCTTTTTATTTTCGTTTTTTATTTTATTTCATTTTACTGTTTTTTTGTTTTAGTTTTTTTAAGTCCTTTTTGTCTATCTTCAGTCCAGGCCCAGAGGGGCGTTTTTGTCCTTTTTTACCCTAATCATGTCCTTTAAATACATCATTAATTACTGTGCATGTCAGAGATAGTACAGAGCCAGTACAGTACGCTAGTAGCCAGGCCACCTTGAGCCACCAACAAAGTCCTAATCCGGCGACCGGAAAACAGTATTCCGGCCAATGACCGCCGCGCCGGAATCCTTTCATGGCCGGGCTTGGTTTTGGGAGGGAGAGAGAGGATGAGAATGCCGAGAGTTAAGAGAGAGAATAAGATAGGAGTTATGTGGCTTTTGTGTGTTGTTTCCACTTTTATATCATTGCTTTAGCCCATACTCCTATGCGCGCGCTTCCTCCTGTTTCTTATGGACCATCAGGGATGGACCGTTGGATCTTAGATCTAACGGCCTATGCTTACCCCCTGTTGTAATCAAATGCGTGTCTCTCATGGCTTTTCTGTATTCCTCCACTCTCTATGACCTTTAGATCTTAATCCAGTGGCTGAGGTTTTGTCCTCTTGTGATTAGATCTGGACGCTCTGTTTAATCAGACGGTCCAGATCTGATCTGTTTGAAGCCCATTGGTTTTCTTTCTAAGCCCAGTTGTCTCTCTGTTTCTCTACTGTTTTATTTCCTGCAGCCCCTTTTCTTTTTTTTTGCACCCCTCTTCTTCTTCTCTATTCTTTTTTTATTTTTATTTCTTTTTTCTTGCATTTTTACTTTTTTTATTTTTTTATTTTTTATGCACTTTATTTATTGCCTTTAATTTCCAGTACCCCATGCATTTTTATTTTTATTTTACTTTTATTTTATTTATTTTATGCATCATATTTATTTTATGCCTTGCATTTTTATTTATTGCATCATATTTATTTTATGTCTTGCATTTTTTTATTTTCTTTTTTTTTTATTTTCCAGCACCATTTTTATTTTATGTCTTGCATTTTATTTTCAGCCTCATATCTATTTTATGTCTTGCATTTTTATCTTCTTTATTTAATTTTTGCACCATATTTAATTTTATGTCTTGCATTTTTTTTTATTTATTGCATCATATTTATTTTATGTCTTGCATTTTTTTTATTTTCTTTTTATTTTCAGCATCATATTTATTTTATGTCTTGCATTTTTTTATTTTCTTTATTTATTTTATGCACCATATTTATTTATTGTTTTGCATTTCATGCATTTTTTATTTCTTTTTAGCATATTTACTTTGATGCAATTGCATTTTTATTTTATTATTTTTGTCATTTATTTTATTGCCATTAGAATGTATCTAGGTCCAATGTAATAAATATAAATGAGAATATGCACCGACACCACATTTATTTTTTATACTTTATGTCGAGGACGATAATGTAATTTTGACCGTATCCGAGAAAAAGGACCCTCACTTGATCCAACGTCATTTTGAGGGATCCGGTGCGTTTGGACTTTCTCAGCATAACTTAGTCTCTGGACCTTAGGACTTAATCAAAATTTTCATAAAAAAGTCAAAAAAGTCAAAATCCAAAAACATTTCATAATCAAAATTTCAAAAAAAAGTCAATCTTTGTCTTTATTTTCTTAATCAAATTTCAATCAACTTTTAATCAATCAAACTTTTTCTTCAATTTAAAATCAATCAAACTCACTTCTTTTTTATCCTTCTGTAATATCCCGCTTAAGTGTGACTTTTAACAGTATCACAGGAATTAAACGAACGCAATGGCAAGGTTGTAATTATGAGAGGAAGAGCTATAAAAGGGGATAAACATGAAATTTTCTCATTATCCTCATCCTCTCTCTCTCTCTAGAAATCATATTTTCTCCTCCCTCTCTCTAGGAATTCGCCCAGCATCATCAATCACCCTTAATCCATCAAACTCCTTCCTAGAATCTTGTATTTCAAGCAAGCTTTGTTGGAGAAGAATTGGAACAAGAGAAAAGTTAAAGAAAGCAAGAAAAGAGCAAGAGATCAAGCTAGGGTTTTGAAGCTTGAGCATAACCAGCACCAAATCAGTTTGAGGTGAGCTCCCTAGGGGTTTTTAGAACTTTCTTTGAGAGATTTATTGTGAATTTCATCATATGCAAGTTTTATAGTTTTTACCCTAATTCTCTATACTTGCTAATTCCTTGCTCATATGTGTTTTAAACTACCAATTTGTAATAGAAAATCATTCCTAACATGTTTGGGATGTTTGGGTAACTTGGATTGAGCAAAAATGGTGGAAAAACATGATTTTTAACAAGTTTTGACCTGTCATGGTCGCTACAGCGACCAGCCGTCGCTACAACGACCAGACAGCTTGGTTTTCTGCCTACGGTCGTTTCAAGCGACCAGCCGTCGCTACAAGCGAGCAGTGCTTTTCCAGACTTTTACCTACAGTCGCTGTAGCGACAGGCCGTGGCTATAGCGACAGCATCAGACAGCACTTGACAGCTTTGCTGTTTTGGGCATTCTGGTGCGCGTGGGCATGGTTTTTCACTCCCGTTTTCTCCAGAAACATTTTAGAAACATTATCCACCATTTTAACCCATCCAAAAAGGCTTCCAATGGTTGAAAGATTATAGGAGCAAGGAATACGCAAGGCATAGAAAATGCAAGAACAATGGTTATATGAATAGGAAAGTCCTAAGAACGGCATATGATAACAATGTGTCGAATCCTTTGATAGGAAAACATGAATCATAGTATGAGTGCAAGGATTTAATGGATAGATTCCTTGCACGTGAGTTGTTAACTCTTAAGGAAAAGCATGCGACTTTGAAAGTCAAGAACCTACTTTAGGTATAAGAAATTATAGATGTATTCAGTTTAGAATACAAGGGTTATAGGAATGTTTCCACAATCATAGTTACAGACAAGATTATAGTGTTGGTTCTCCAACGATGATAGGAGGCTTATGAGAACGATAAGCCAAGAATCATAGGTTACAGGTTATATGATTACAGTTACAGATATGTATATTTGTATGTTAAAGTTAAAGAATCAAAGATCAAAGTAATAGATATATATATATATATATATATATATATATATATATATATATATATATATGTATATATATTCATATATCAAAGTTAAAGAATAATATTTCAAAGTCAAAGGCATGTTCAGCAGACTCCGGGATTCGCCGGATGGGACTTCTCCGAGAGGGTTGTCCACATGCAATTTCATAGGGAGTCCGGTGTTAGCCTGATTGTCAGGAGTTTCACCGGGTCATAGGGAGATGTCCTCGGGGTTACTCCACCCGGGCCGCACTCCGTAAAATGAACTCAGATTAAATGTTTGTTCAACGCTAACAGCTAACATAAAACTGCTATAGAACTGTTATATGTTTTATGTTTCACAGTTAAAGTCAAAGTTATAGTTACAGTCACAGTTATAGTTATAGTTATAGACAGTTAACAGAAGGTGGTCCTAAGTTCCCCCTTGATCACTGAGTTATAGTTACAGATAGGTTACAGTTACAGTTATAGGTGGTTTACAGTTATAGTCATAGTTAGAGATACAATTACAGACAGATTCATAGTCATAGGCAGAGATTACCCTTTGAGGATAAAGTAAAGACTTGGCGATCATAGGAAATCCCCAAGATTGCCAAGGTAGGCATGGCGACCCTAGGTTCCCTGTGGTTGCCAACAGTTGGTTGGGCTGGAGCTCACTGAGACATTATGTCTCATCCCTTTCCTTCTGGTGCAGGTTCATAGGTAAGTCAGAGGTTCGTGATGAAGATCTTCATAGAGATACTGGATGGAGTACAGTTGCTCGTTGTGTACCAGCTCAGGAGCGTAATGGATATTGTATAAGTATTGTAATAGTATTGGATTATTTGTACAACGAGTAAACATGTATTCATTCATTTGTGATGTATGATTATTATTATTGAAATTTTTAAATGTATCCAGTATCAGTTTAACGCACATGCTAATATACTAGTTAAAGTTAGTATGAGTGTTACAATTGGTATCAGAGCAGGTCGATTCAGACCGTGCCATGGGTCATTTAAGATTCAATGAAAGTAGTGGAATCATTGGGTTCCGGATGTTGTTCTAAATGTCACATCTAGTTGAGCCTGATCAACTCAGTCTAGTATATGACAGTTAGGACGAATATCCGAGAGCTGAATGTGACCAAGGAGGAAAGAAGTGTACGAAGGGTAAAGGTTAAGACGTCAGATTCTAAGACGAAATTGGCAAGTGTTTAATGTCAAAGGATGGTTCTCTAACAGTGAAGTAATTGAGCCTGTTAATGGCAAAGTTTCAGGAATACAAGAGGTATTTAAGAGTAAGGTCAAGTACCTTAACTAGTTGGACGTATCCTTGAGCGATGCTTTCTCCGAGGAGATGTGTAGAGAAAAGGATTATAGAATACTCTGAAGAATGATTTGGAATCCTAACGGGAACCGTAATCTGGAAGGTTAAAGTTAAGGGTTGATTAGAGTTTTAATTCCGGCTGCAGATGCAAAGGATTGTGATACCAAACCCAGTGACTTGGAATAAGGAATGAACAGTGAATTATTGAAAACTCTGGACTTCCAGTGAGGATATAGTGTGTAAGGTGGAAGGACTTGCGCACTTAGAACGGATGAGATTTTAATATCCGACAGTTAAGATACTTAATTATAGATTAAGCGAAATATTGGACAGAGGAAACCCCGGTAAGGGTACGAAGTAAAGATTGAATCTTTTGTTGACGGATTATAGCAGACCGGTTTCAAGGAATTAGCCAAGAACTATTGTTAGGCTCTGGCAACAGGAAGAACGTCACTTATATACAGGTTACAGTTAAAGTTATAGTTGAAGTTAAGGAGTTCTATATCCTCTTTCGATGGGCTCCTTACACACGTATTCGGGTAAGCCGACAAAGATCACATTATGTTGGTATGTGTTAAGATGGTAGAACATACCTACCTTGGATTGTTCGAAACCATGAAGAGGGCAATGGTCGAGAAGTCAGATGGACTATTTTTCAGATAACAAGATTAGAATGGAATTGTGAATACAATAATAAGTTATAGAAAGGACCCAATGGAAAATGTTAAGTATTGAAGCTTACAGAATTATTAATCGGGCACTCGAAGAGGTGTATCATGTGTTTGAATTTTCAGGAGAGCCGGTAAAGGTTGAGTTTTATCTAGACGGATTATTCCCGGAGCAATCTGAGAAGTAACCAAGAGTTATGTTAGAGTTATTTGGACCTAAGTGTCTTGGAAAAAGGTTGTGGATGTGAAATCCCTACGGATAATTATAGGATGAGACTCGATTCATTAATCGATCAAGTATAAGGAAGACGAGAATTTTCGGAAGTCATAGAATGATTCTAGAAGTTACCACAAGTAAATAATGTATGAACTTAAGTTGTTTTAACAGGAGCATTGTTGGGCTCGTGATTATTGTTAAGGACTGTTTACAGGTTTCGGCTTATTTCGTGAAAGTAAGAATTTTGTTTATGCTCGAAAAGAAACGCAGAGTCAAGCGTCGAGCAATCAGTAAGTTAACAGGTGGATTAAACTACAAGAGAAATCATAAGGTAAGATGGTCATGTATGGTAACTACAAAGTCATATATGGTAATAGTGGTGTATTACTTCTATCCCAAGGTTAATTGTTTAAATCAGAGTTGCGCAGCGGAGAAGTAATCCAATTATGAGTTAACAGACAAATCAAAGCTGAAGTTTAGAGAAAAGGATGTTTGTGAAGTCCTTGTCAGAGGAATTACAGGAAAGGCATTCAGAGATTAATTATCAAGTTACAGAATATGTGTAAGTAGTGGTGATTTGAATTTATCATCAGTTCTAACAGGAAATTTTACTAGATAAGTAGAGGAATGTTTCAGACCTCGAAACTCATAAGACAAGAGAATCGAAGTAGTTTGATAACTTAAAGGGATGTGTTTATAGCACAATAAGTACATTGCAAAGAGGGCCACACCTAATACGGTGATCTAGCTGTTTAGCTCAGTAACTTTAAGTTACTTGAATAGTAAGTTTAATCAAAGAGGAATTATTCAGTGGCATGTAGTTTTTCCGCATCGTACCCACGTTATGCTAGCATGTCGCAGGTAACAGGCATGTAACAGGTTATGATTAGTATTATGTATACTGATCAGGCAGAGTTTATACTACTTAGATAGTAGTGTAACATATTTATAGTCATGAGACATGTATTAGTAATCGTGGTACGCAGTCGGTAAGGTTTTAACAGGAAAGTTTTAAGCAGAACATGTTTGTTGTTACCGAACAAATCTCAGTTGGGGAGTTCAGAAATTCCTGAACTTAATGTTAATAGTTAAAGGAAGGAAATGTTGTACACAGATCAGAGGATTACTCATAGTTTACAGTAAGGGGCTACGTGAATTCAATTTATGAAATAAAGGATTCAGAGTTTGAGAGTGCTATTTTGATAGCGAACAGAATAGAGTTTTCTTTTCGAAAACGGAGAATGTCCTTGGACAAAATAAGTTATAACGTCAATGGGACGTAATCATAGTTACGTATGGGATTGTAGAAACTCAAAGAGTACAAGCATGAGTTAAGAGCAAGAAGAGTGACCTTAGTTGGCGTGGTTTTGTCTCAAGTATATTTTGACTAAGTATGATGTCCCGTTAGTTGGACAATGATGATGCGACGTACTGTGTACCCAATAGTAGTGTACACGTACTCGATCATGTATGGAAGTTATATGCTAAGGACTGTATTATATGATGATACGTAAAACGGCTTAGGCCACACGTCACTTATACTAAATTTTCATAAGTTTGAATTTATTGGTAGAGGAAATATTATTCCCATGAGTAAGGAATATCTTGAATGTTGCAAGAACGACAGAGTCCTAGAAGGAATAAAGTTCCTAAGACCTTTAGCTATGTGTTGTCATTGATTAATTAAATTGGAGCAAGAGTGGCTCATATGATTTCTCGAGCTTTAAGGATTTCCGCAGTGGGAATGTGAGCAGTGCTCATGGTTGTGATAATAGATACACCAGGATGTCAGAGAGAAGTGAACTTGTACCATAAGTTCAGCCACCACTTTGAAATTGAATCGTGGAGGTAGTTGTAATAGACTTCTTTTCCATTTGAGAATACTCAATATCAGATGTTTTTCGGTGCAAGACTAATCTATATAAAGGATGTTACGAATGTAACAGTAAAAGGTCGTCTTACAAGGCGAAAGTTAAAGACAAGAATTCTTTTGAACTAAAAGTAATGTAATAGATTCCTCGGAAAGTTGGAATAACTGAGGAAATCAGATCGACTCGACGTCTTCAGGTTTAGATTGAACGGTCAATGAATGAAGGACGGATAAAATTCAGTAAGGGGAAATCCAAGACTTAATGACTTTAAATTGGATTTATAAGAAATATGTCGAACAGGGATCATAGTCAGATAGATGGATATGTTGGTTCAGATAACCATAAGTCCTAACAGGTGAGAATTATGTAACATGCATCAGACCTTTCGGCTGGAAAGAGATTGTCATATGTTTTTGACCTACAGAGATGGGAATTGTGGCTAAAGAACAAGTTTTAACCAGTATAGTTTAATCGGGGTGCGTGACTAATCTACATGTCAAACCCTGGAGTTGCCATGAAATTCCAATAAGCTAAAAGAACTGGAAATTTTCATAGTAGAGAAAGAGGTAGAAAGGATTTACTTTTCAGGATCTCAGAAGGATTTTCTAAATTTCGAGGACGAAATTTCTTTTAAGGGGGGTAGAGTGTAATATCCCGCTTAAGTGTGACTTTTAACAGTATCACAGGAATTAAACGAACGCAATGGCAAGGTTGTAATTATGAGAGGAAGAGTTATAAAAGGGGATAAACATGAAATTTTGTCATTATCCTCATCCTCTCTCTCTCTAGAAATCATATTTTCTCCTCCCTCTCTCTAGGAATTCGCCCAGCATCATCAATCACCCTTAATCCATCAAACTCCTTCCTAGAATCTTGTATTTCAAGCAAGCTTTGTTGGAGAAGAATTGGAACAAGAGAAAAGTTAAAGAAAGCAAGAAAAGAGCAAGAGATCAAGCTAGGTTTTTGAAGCTTGAGCATAACCAGCACCAAATCAGTTTGAGGTGAGCTCCCTAGGGGTTTTTAGAACTTTCTTTGAGAGATTTATTGTGAATTTCATCATATGCAAGTTTTATAGTTTTTACCCTAATTCTCTATACTTGCTAATTCCTTGCTCATATGTGTTTTAAACTACCAATTTGTAATAGAAAATCATTCCTAACATGTTTGGGATGTTTGGGTAACTTGGATTGAGCAAAAATGGTGGAAAAACATGATTTTTAACAAGTTTTGACCTGTCATGGTCGCTACAGCGACCAGCCGTCGCTACAGCGACCAGACAGCTTGGTTTTCTGCCTACGGTCGTTTCAAGCGACCAGCCGTCGCTACAAGCGAGCAGTGCTTTTCCAGACTTTTACCTACAGTCGCTGTAGCGACAGGCCGTGGCTATAGCGACAGCATCAGACAGCACTTGACAGCTTTGCTGTTTTGGGCATTCTGGTGCGCGTGGGCATGGTTTTTCACTCCCGTTTTCTCCAGAAACATTTTAGAAACATTATCCACCATTTTAACCCATCCAAAAAGGCTTCCAATGGTTGAAAGATTATAGGAGCAAGGAATACGCAAGGCATAGAAAATGCAAGAACAATGGTTATATGAATAGGAAAGTCCTAAGAACGGCATATGATAACAATGTGTCGAATCCTTTGATAGGAAAACATGAATCATAGTATGAGTGCAAGGATTTAATGGATAGATTCCTTGCACGTGAGTTGTTAACTCTTAAGGAAAAGCATGCGACTTTGAAAGTCAAGAACCTACTTTAGGTATAAGAAATTATAGATGTATTCAGTTTAGAATACAAGGGTTATAGGAATGTTTCCACAATCATAGTTACAGACAAGATTATAGTGTTGGTTCTCCAACGATGATAGGAGGCTTATGAGAACGATAAGCCAAGAATCATAGGTTACAGGTTATATGATTACAGTTACAGATATGTATATTTGTATGTTAAAGTTAAAGAATCAAAGATCAAAGTAATAGATATATATATGTATATATATATATATATATATTCATATATCAAAGTTAAAGAATAATATTTCAAAGTCAAAGGCATGTTCAGCAGACTCCGGGATTCGCCGGATGGGACTTCTCCGAGAGGGTTGTCCACATGCAATTTCATAGGGAGTCTGGTGTTAGCCTGATTGTCAGGAGTTTCACAGGATCATAGGGAGATGTCCTCGGGGTTACTCCACCCGGGCCGCACTCCGTAAAATGAACTCAGATTAAATGTTTGTTCAACGCTAACAGCTAACATAAAACTGCTATAGAACTGTTATATGTTTTATGTTTCACAGTTAAAGTCAAAGTTACAGTTACAGTCACAGTTATAGTTATAGTTATAGACAGTTAACAGAAGGTGGTCCTAAGTTCCCCCTTGATCACTGAGTTATAGTTACAGATAGGTTACAGTTACAGTTATAGGTGGTTTACAGTTATAGTCATAGTTAGAGATACAATTACAGACAGATTCATAGTCATAGCAGAGATTACCCTTTGAGGATAAAGTAAAGACTTGGCGATCATAGGAAATCCCCAAGATTGCCAAGGTAGGCATGGCGACCCTAGGTTCCCTGTGGTTGCCAACAGTTGGTTGGGCTGGAGCTCACTGAGACATTATGTCTCATCCCTTTCCTTCTGGTGCAGGTTCATAGGTAAGTCAGAGGTTCGTGATGAAGATCTTCATAAAGATACTGGATGGAGTACAGTTGCTCGTTGTGTACCAGCTCAGGAGCGTAATGGATATTGTATAAGTATTGTAATAGTATTGGATTATTTGTACAACGAGTAAACATGTATTCATTCATTTGTGATGTATGATTATTATTATTGAAATTTTTAAATGTATCCAGTATCAGTTTAACGCACATGCTAATATACTAGTTAAAGTTAGTATGGGTGTTACACCTTCTATGCCTTTCGGCCTCTTATCTTTCTCAAAACTTTTTCTTCAAACTTTAAAATCAATCAAAACCAATCACTCGGCTTTTTACCCCGAACTACATGATTTTGATCCCATTAGGGTATGTAGGCAAAAGACTTTGTCTTTCCAAATCAACAAAATAACAAAAACATTTTTCTTTCTTTTTTTAAACTCATCTCTTTAATCTTTTCACACTTAAGCATTTATTTACAAACAAATAATTAATTTAGCATAAAGGTAAATAAAAACAAGAGGTTCCTATAGAGTATTATAGACGTTTAGGGTGCTAATACCTTCCCTTTGCGTAATCAACCCCCGGACCTTTGATCTCTAAAAAATAGGGTTTTTTTCAAACTTTTTCCCTTTTCCTCGGAAAAATAAAAGATCGGTGGTGAATCTTAAAATTGCGAGTCAATGCTAATTAATAGCTTGATATCCAAAAATCACCGCGACACTTATATATGCGAAAACAAATTTGTATGTATATATATAAAAAAGTTGATATGATAAAATTTTGAAAACTCATACTATTTTCAAAATCAAAATTAATGTAGTGTTTCTATTAAATAACATTTTATTTTATATGCAAAACACTGTTCAATGTTTGCACTGCACCCGTTGCAGGTTTTATGTACTTATATCTGCATAAACAAATTCTTATATACATATATGAGAAAATCGATATAATAAAATTTTGGAAACTCGTGATTATTTTCAAAATATCAACATTAATGTAGCGTGTCTATTAAATAAATTTTTATTTTATATTTAAAACACCATTAAATATTTAAACCTCACTCATTAAGGATTTTATATGCTTATATATGCAGAAGAAAGTTTTTATGTACCGATATATGATAGTTGATATGATAAAATTTTGAAAACTCGTACTATTTTCAAAATATTAACATTAATGCAGTGTTTCTGTTAATTAAATTTTTATTTTATATGTAAAACATCGTTCAATGTTTGCAACGTTCCTGTTGCAGATTTCTAATATTTATATCTGCAGAAACAAATTTTTATATACATATATGAAAAAGTCGATATGATAAAATTTTGAAAACTTATGATTATTTTCAATATATAAACATCAATGCAGTGTTTCTATTAAATAAATTTTTATTTTATATGCAAAATATCATTCAATGTTTGCTGGACGATTATAAAATTATGGAGATCATGAGTTTAAATAAGGACAATTATGAAATTTGTCTGGACTTCGATTTTATATATTGTTAGTAGATATGGCCATTATCCGTAATTAATTTTAAAAAACAAATAAATTAAATTTCATAGTTATCCGTGGAAATTGGTTACATTTATGATGAACATTATCCGTAATTAATTTTTTAAAAAACAAATAAATTAAATTTTGCATAATGACCATTATGCACATAATATTAAGGAGATCATGAGTTTTAATAAGGACGATTATGAAATTTTGTTGTACTTTGATTTTTATACATTGTTAGTAGATTTCAAATAGAGATTACAAGAGAACCGACCTAGAGAGAGAAGCTCTATTCTCTCTCTTCACCTTCACCTTAACTTCCGGCCTACCACCACCTTAACTCCTCTCATTCCTCCTTCAACGTCTAAACCCTTCTGCCTACATGTAGCTGTACACGTCGGTGGTGCGATCGACAATAGCATCGTCGCGTCACCACCTCAAACACCCCTTTTTGAGGTTGTTACAGATACTGTCGGTGACCCCTTCGCCGCCGGTATGCTTTGTTCTTTTCTTAGACCTATGTGGCTTCTAGATCTGGGCTTTCAGTTGGTGGTTCTTCAAACGGCGGTGGTTGGCAGTTCACCGCCATTGTCGTTGTTTTTTTGGCTGATTTTCAACGGCGGTAGTTTGTAGGCTATCGTCGTGATACTGTTGAAATTACGAATATGTTGGTGGTTTCTACGCCGGAATGGCAGATTTGTGATG
The DNA here is from genome assembly GCA_018208015.1 of Medicago ruthenica. NCBI lineage: Eukaryota > Viridiplantae > Streptophyta > Magnoliopsida > Fabales > Fabaceae > Medicago > Medicago ruthenica. The sequence continues at coordinate 60,803,134 of CM031378.1, read as the reverse complement.
CGCGATTCAAAATCGGATCTGGATCTGTCTGGGTTGTTTTCATTAGGTGATTAAATCTGGGCCTATTTGTTTTTTTGGTCATTATGTCGTCTTCCCCGATGGACTGGATAGGGACCTGCAGATTGGCTGGATGTTTTGGTTCGAAAGGGCCATTAAAGCTTGTTGCAGTCGGGGTTTTGATGCAGGAAGTTATGGTTGAATGTGGACCTGATTCCGTGTTGGCGGTCAGTCTCTTTCGCCGTTTTGAAAATCATGGTCCGGGGCTATTCAATACACACATGGCATTTCTTTTGCAATTTGGTTCCGGTTCCGTAAGCGGTTCTGCTAGATTGTGCAAGCGTTGTGTGACTGTTTGCTTTTGACTTAGATTTGTGGCATTTACCTTTTGGTTGTTACCCATGAGGGTTTGTTTTTATCACTGGGTCAGGTTTTATGTCCCCTCAGTTTTGTACTCTTTATTTTATTTTAATTCTACTTTGGGTGTCGTAGATCGATCTGCACCCCATTTACTTAAAAAAAATAGGATTTTAAAAAATCGATACTTGAATGCTAAGCAAATAAAAAAATAATAATACTTAAGCAAACGAAGTAATCCTTTGATTAAAACTCAACTATGTATATGAGAGGTAAAATCTATAATCTTTTAAAAATTCTAATAAACGTAAGTAGTGATAACTTTAAATAAAACAAATATAGTCAAGCTTCTTCAAAAAAGATAGTCAAGAGAAACCCAGTGATAACTTTAAAAAATAGTAATAAATTTAAATAAAAAAATATTTATTATTATTTATATTCTTAGAGAATATGAATATTCCATAAATATTCACATGAAAAAAATAGTCATATCCAATAAAATAAGAAATGAATTTAGAAAAGTAGATTAACAGATTATGTAAGAAAAAGGACATAAATATTAGGTGCATAAAATCCAATGGATTGTCAAAACATATATGAAGAGTAAGAAAGAGAAGCAAAAACTATCATACAAAATCTAAGGGTACCACTCAATAGTTGTTTCAAGAAATTTATTTTTTTGAAAGAATTTCAAAAAATTTATGATCACCAAAAACCAAAATTTATTTATAATACAAATATTTAGGAATAGGAAAAAATAGTGGTTTAAAGTTGGTGTGACAAAGTTATTTCAAAATAAAATAATAGATACTTGTTGGGTATTCATTCTATGTTTTGTTTAGTGTGTTTGGCAATTGTCAATATATTGTTTGAGTTTACCTTCTCCTTGCTAAAATAAAATAATAAAAAGGTATGTAATTTTGAGGGTTTTTCTTTTGAGTCTTTCTTTCCATTCCTCATTTTAATTAGATCACATAAATTTTAAATGATACTAATTTGAATTTTTATACTTATTACTCACCTTATGCACACTTTGTTTTGGGTTAATGTTTAATAAAATTTACTGCTTAAAAAATAACTGGACCGTAGATCTTACCATTTAGGCCTTGATGCCCTAAAAGCAAGGGCTTAAACCCTTAGAGTAAGGCTGGGCGCCCTCCAGAAGGGCACAGAGCCCACCTGACAGTCATACTTAACCTTAGGAAATTCCCTTAAGGGATACCCTCTGGAGGCGCCCTCAGTAGCTTATGAGGGCGCCCTAGTCATGGTTTTGGCCCTTTATGATTTGGGCCCAAAACCATGACCGGGTAGGCCCAAATTGGGGCTACAAATAGTAACCTTGGGATCATTCCCAAGGCATGACCAAAACAGACTCTGAAAACCCTAGTTTTCCTATATTGTACTCACAACCAGTACAGTTGGCGCCCACCGTGGGGCTACAGTAAAACTGACCTAGCCACCATCCCTGAAAGGAAAGCATTCGATCTGAAATTCTTGCTGGACAGACTAAGAACACGATGCAGGGCACAATAACTTGCTAAAACAGAGCACACACAAACACAATGTAAAAGCAAGAAAAGTAAAGTGCAGGAAAGCTAAAGAAGGCACAAGGTTTGTTAACCCAGTTCGGAGTAAACACCTCCTACTCTGGGGGATACCAATCCAGGAAGGAATTCCACTATAGGAATTAATCCTTATGACTCAAGACACTGACTCCCAATTCCTAGCCTAAGCAATTAACTTCCTCCTAGTCTTGAATTCTACCCAACACGTTGAGTATTAGAGACCACTAACTTCCTATTCAAGTAACAAACCTGTTACTGAACCCCTTAACAAAAACTACTCTGTTTTGAAGAACAACTTCAATAGATCTGACTGCACTCGTACCTACAGGCTTAGAGTGATTACAACTCAATTAAAAACACTAAACCAACTCAATAGAGTGGTGCACAAACAAAGCTTAAAGCTTACAAACACTAAGACTCAATTCTCTGAATTTTTCTCTCTAATTCGTATATCTTGAACAATGGCATAAGCACTCCTTTTATAATCTTCAGCAAGCAATATAAAACTGGAATCAATCTTCTGAATTGATATGATTCTGAATTAAGAATGATCCAATAAGGAAACAAATAAACCAGCAATGTATCTTCTAAAAGATTCATTCAAAAAATATGAATAATCATAAAACACGAGCCAATCTTCAAAAGATCTTCTCCAATTTAATCAGGCCTTCTAGAATCAACATGCTTGAATAAATTCTTGTTAAATCTCGCAAAGATTCGCGCCAAAACAATTCAGAAAAACCAGCTTCTGATGAAGTCAACGAAAGTCAACGCGGGCATCAGACTCACATTTCAGCTTCTGAAGTGCTACAGTGCGTCTGAAAGAATTTTCTGCGTCTGAAGCATTTTTCAGGTTCTGAACAGCTTTAAATGAATTTTCTTGCAACTGAAGACTTGTTAGAAACATAGAGATGCTTCCATTGAACATATTGGATTAGCCAAAACATGCAGCCAACTTCAAAATACTCAACAATCTCCCCCTTTGGCAAATTTTTGGCTAAAACCAATGTTCACACACCTAAGTTCTTCAATCTCCCATAAAATTAACTCAGCAATGAAGAACTCCACAAAAATATAACATAGCAAACAGATTAGCAGCGGATTCAAGCTATGTTCACATTAGCAACCAATCAGTTTCAGCTTCTGAAAACTGATACACACAATGCAGCTTCTGAACAAATTCAGCATCACTTCAGGATAACTACAACCACATTAAAACACTCCCCCTGAAGCTTCACAACTAAATAAACACATGTACAACCACTCCAGCATCTGAACTCTCCCCCTGCAACTCATAAAACTCCCCCTTACTTCTGAACTGCAGTGAAAAATGATAAACCAGCTTTTGCAACATCTGAAACACATCACACTCAGGAATTTAATGACCTTGTACTCCCCCTGAGACACACATTCCCCCTTAATATCATCAGCACATCTCATGTTGCATTGGTTATGAATTCTGAACAAAACATGCAACTTCTTTACCAATCTAGTCAGCTTCTGAAACAACTGAGGTCTGAACAAACAAGTCTGAATACATTCTGAACACCAACACAAGTTTTTCTCCCCCTTTTTAGCCACAAAATTATGACAAAACACATGCCTCACATAGAGATTGAAAACTGCACAAATATCTTCAAAATCTGTTCCAGATTTAACTTCAGACTCAGGACCAGACACATCATCACACTTAGCATTAACAAAGCTGGCAGGTACTCTATCTTCCTCACATCCAGTTTGCATTAATTGCTATAACTCTTCATGTAAACAAACACCTAACTTACTCCTCAGATTCTCAAACTGTTTAGCATCTAAGGCCTTTGTGAAAATGTCAGCAACTTGTTCTTCAGTAACCACATGTTCCAGCTGAATGATCTTATCTTCCACAAGATTTCTGATAAAGTGGTGTCTGATATCTATATGTTTAGTTCTGCTGTGCTATATGGGGTTCTTAGAGATGTTAATTGCACTCAAATTGTCACAAAATAGGGTCATAGTTCTTTGTTCAATGTTGTATTCTTCAAGCATCTGCTTCATCCAAACCAGTTGTGAACAACTACTCCCAGCAGCAATGTATTCAGCCTCAGCAGTGGACAATGAAACACAGTTTTGTTTCTTGCTGAACCAAGAGATTAAGTTATTTCCTAAAAAGAAACAACCTCCCGAAGTGCTCTTCCTGTCATCAGCACTTCCAGCCCAGTTAGCATCACAAAATCCCATTAAATCAGAACTTGAACTGTGAGAATATGATAACACGTAAAATACACTGTCTAAGTAACTTAATTTTTTATTTATTTTAGGGTCATTTGTTGTGTTTTGCATGATATCTGCTGGTATTTTGATGTGTTTCAGGAACCTAGGGTGTAGAAAGCAAAAATAAAGAAAAACTGTGAAAAAGGAAAAAAGACTCAAAAAGTCAACAAGCCAAATGGAAAGTCAACACATTTAGTCAGGATGAAGAATTCCTCTCCACTTTCAGAAGCAGTTACATCCACTTCCTCCATGTTCTCCACCTCTTGGGACACTATCAGAAGCACTACTTGATAAAGTTTTGCCTATAAATAGCCTTTCAAGAGTCAGTTTTAAGAAAAACCAATTGTTAGACCTTAGACTACCGTAATTTACAATAGCTTCTGCAGAAATACTTTTTCAATTAAATCACAAGTTTCTAGTTTTCTTTATCATTCCCTTAAATTTCAATTCAAGTGGTCGTGCCTTTACATATTGATTGAATTCGGTTACTGTTGCTGCACCATTTATATATTCAATTCAAACTCAATTCCAATTGTTATTGATATCTATTGTTACACGTTATTACTCAATTCCAATTGATAATTTGTACTGTTCGCCGCTGCCGCTTTCGAACCAATTCCCTGCTGCTGAACGTGAATGCTATTCTATCCCATTCACCTATTTGCAAATCAGCTGCTATTTATTTTGATTTAAAGTGTCCATCGAATTGCAGGTTCTGTCTATTTGTTTCTAATTATTCACTTTGTTGTTTTATTTATCTTTCAATTATGATTCATAACATGAACAATTGTTTATTTATTATCATTATTATGTCTGAGTAGATTTTTATAGAGTCCGGAATGTGATGAACGTCGTACCAATGATACTCTGTTAAGTTGTATGATTAGAAGTTGTAACAGGAATTATTTTTAAGTCTGAAAATTCTGATTTTTAACGATAAATATTTACAGTGAAAGCTGGAATAACGCGATACCGGTTTCATGTCGAAAGAGTGAAACTTGTATCTGTCCGTAGAATTTTCAGGAATTAACTTTAAAATTCAGCGAAAGCGTTTTCTTTAATTAATTTAGGAATTACAAATTTCCAAAAAGAGATTTTAAAATTGTAATTGTGCATGCGAAAGCTGGCAATTATAAGCTTAAAATCTGGTAACGGGCGCGCGAAAGCCGGCGGTACCTTTAAATTTGTTTTCTACTAAAAATAACTCTTCAAGCAAAAACTGATTATTTTTCAAACAGAGTTTTTGAAGTTGTAAGGCGTACGCGCGAAAGCGGTCGAATAGATTACAAAGTCAAGAATTCAGTGTCGTACACGCGAAAGCTGGCGACCCATTTAATTTAATCCTTTTTACGCGCGAAAATATCTTCCTGTTACAATAATAAAAAAATAACTTAATAAGTATTCACGGTCGACGCGATTTACATTCCGGTCTCTCGTCATTAAAAATAATTAAAAACAAGTTAATTTCCTAATTTTTGCAACCAAATTAATTAGCATCGCCTTAGATAAACAACGTGACAATAGAAAACGGTACTTGACATTGGTCTCTGTGGATACGATACTTTTTATACTAAAACCGATATTTCCGTGCACTTGCGGACCTATCAAGTTTTTGGCGCCGTTGCCGGGGACCAATTTTGGCAATATCGTAACTCCGTTGTCACACCGTCTAGACTAAGGCAATTTTTTTTTTTTTTTCTGTCGATTGTATGCCTAGTACTCGCTCTTCTGAGGACGAGTTAGAACAACCGATCGACGAAATCGAGCGTCTTTTTCGCGTTAGACGCCAAATAGAACGAATAAACGCCCAAATGGCCAACGAAAACCGTCCTCTTAAGGACTTTGCCATCCCATCTCAGGATGAGCCGCACTCAAGTATTGTTAACCCGACGATTCAGGCTAACAACTTCGAGTTGAAACCCTCTCTGCTGCAAATCGTGCAGCAGAACCAGTTTTCCGGAAACCCGACGGAAGACCCGAATTTGCACCTCTCCATTTTCGTGCAATTCGCTGATACGCTTAAATGTAATGGCGTCGACCCCGAAGCCATTCGTTTGCGTCTATTTCCTTTCTCCCTAAGAGATAGAGCCAGAGCTTGGCTACAATCCCTACCGTCAAATTCCATAACGACATGGAATGAACTCAAGAAAGCGTTCCTTGCTAGATACTTCCCGCCGAGCAAAACGGCACAACTCAGGAACCAAATCAGCTGCTTTAGGCAGACAGACGGTGAGTCGCTTTTCGAAGCATGGGAGATATATAAGGAATTAATGAGAGCTTGCCCACACCACGGATTAGAAAAGTGGTTGATAATTCATACCTTCTACAATGGTCTACTCTATAACACGAGAATGACCATTGATGCCGCTGCAGGAGGGGCTCTCATGAACAAACCATTTAATGACGCATATGCCCTTATTGAAAACATGGCGCAAAACCACTACCAATGGGGGAGTGAACGCACTCAAATAGAGAAAACACAACCCAAAGCAGGAATGTACGAAGTTAGTAACCTTGACCACATGAATGCTAGAGTGGATGCGTTGTACCATAAGCTTGATAACCTGACCATCACTCCACCTACCCCTATAGCTGTTGTAGCACCTAACTGTGAGGTTTGCGGGACACCTGGACACACTCCTACTGAGTGTCATCTGTTAGTAGGGACATACGAGGCAAACTATGCGCATGGTAATCCATATGGACAAAGAAATCCTAATTTCCCATATAAGAATAACAATCCTACCTTTGCGCCCAGTCTTGCACCTGCAACACCCCCTAGTTTTCAAGGCCAAAGAGGAGCCCCTGTTGCTCCTACTGCTCCTAAAAAGTCAAACCTTGAGCTAATGATGGAAAACTTTGTCATGGCTCAGGCTCAGCAAAACAAAGACTTCCTGAACCAAAACATCCATACTAATGAGATGATTAAGCAGCTTGCATCTAAAGTTGACACATTGGCCACCCATAACAAAATGTTAGAAACGCAAATTGCACAAGTGGCCCAACAACGAGCAGTTGCGCCTTCGGGAACCTTCCCTGCACAACCTCAACCAAACCCTAAAGGGGAGCTGAACGTTGTTACCCTGCGCAGTGGAAAAGAGTTAGAGAGCCCAGGTGAGAAGAAAGGCACTGAGATGGAGTCTGTGCCCACTAAGAGTGAGCAAATCCTAAAGAGAAAGGAGGTGGTGGAGGAAGAAAAAGAGAAACCATATGTACCTCCACCCCCTTACAAACCTCTGATCCCTTTCCCTCAGAGACTAGCTAAATCAAAGAGTGAGGGACAATTTAAGAAATTTATTGAGCTCTTGAAGAAGCTCCATGTAAATATCCCTTTCACAGAGGCCATTACTCAAATGCCCTCTTACGCCAAATTTCTAAAAGAAATTTTGACAAATAAGAGGAAAATCGATGACGATGATATTGTTAGCACTCACTGAAGAGTGTAGCGCTATCATCCAGAATAAGATGCCACCCAAATTGAAAGATCCAGGGAGTTTTTCAATCCCTTGTGTTATTGGCAACTACGTCATCGATAAAGCGCTCTGTGATTTGGGTGCTAGTGTGAGTCTTATGCCCCTTTCCGTCTGCGAGAGACTCAACCTAGGAGAGCTAAAATCGACCAGGATGTCCCTACAGCTTGCCGATCGATCTATCAAGTACCCGGTAGGAATACTGGAGGATGTACCATTAAGAATCGGCCAGTTGTACATTCCCACCGACTTTGTGGTGATGGACATCACTGAAGACTCATCTATCCCAATCCTCTTAGGAAGACCATTCCTAGCTACGGCTGGTGCCATCATAGATGTAAAGAAAGGAAAACTTACCTTTGAGGTCGGGGATGAAAAAATCGAGTTCATCTTGTCAAAATTCATGAAAAACCCCTCCATCAACGACACGGCTTGCTTAGTTGATATAATTGATGAATGCATTAAGGAGCATGCGTCAGGACCACCTCCCATTGAGAAAATGGACGTGTCCTTCACTAAAACTAAGGGAGACGAGGCAAGTCCCCATCAAGAAGAATTGGATGTAAATCCAGTTCATCAAAATGAATGCTTCGCCCTTCTTCCCGCTCCGACTCAAGAGAAGCCGAAAGTCGAAATGAAAGAGCTACCCAAGAACCTTAGGTATGAATTCCTAGGATTTAACCGACCAGTCATTGTAAGTGCTGACTTAGGAGAGACTGAAACTGAGAAACTACTTGCTGTATTAAGAAAATACCCGGAAGCAATAGGGTACTCAATCGATGACCTCAAAGGTATTAGCCCTTCAATTTGTATGCATCAAATTTTACTCGAAGAGGACTACAAACCCTTTAGAGAACATCAAAGAAGGCTGAACCCGAACATGAGTGAGGTTGTTAAAAAGGAAGTACTGAAGCTTCTGGATGCAGGTGTGATATACCCTATCTCAGACAGCAAGTGGGTGAGTCCAGTTCATGTGGTACCAAAGAAAGGAGGGATGACAGTGATGAAGAATGAGAAGGGAGAGTCTGTGGCCACACGTACGACCACTGGATGACGCATGTGTATAGACTATAGGAAACTAAACAAAGCCACAAGGAAAAACCACTTCCCTCTCCCATTCATAGACCAAATGCTTGAGCGCCTAGCTAAGCATTCCTACTTCTGTTATCTTGATGGTTACTCAGGATTCTTTCAGATCCCTATCCACCCGAGTGACCAAGAAAAGACGACCTTCACGTGCCCTTATGGAACGTTTGCCTATCGGCGAATGCCTTTCGGGCTATGCAGTGCGCCCGACACCTTTCAGAGATGTATGATGGCAATCTTTGGGGATTTCCTTGAGGATATCATGGAAGTCTTCATGGATGACTTTTCAGTATGCGGGTCAAGCTTTGAGGTTTGTCTGGCAAATTTGGAGAAAGTCCTTGAACGATGTGTGAAAGTTAACCTGGTACTAAATTGGGAAAAATGTCACTTCATGGTGAAAGAAGGCATAGTCCTCGGACATCTAGTGTCTGAACGAGGAATAGAGGTTGACAGAGCAAAGATTGAGGTGATTGAGAGGTTGATGCCTCCTACCACAACAAAAGAAGTCCGAAGTTTTTTAGGTCACGCTGGTTTCTACCGGCGGTTCATTAAGGACTTCTCAAAAATCACTAAACCACTGACATGTCTTCTGATGAAGGATGCTGAGTTTATCTTTGATGAACAATGCCTAGAATCCTTCCAAAAGCTAAAGCAAGCGCTAATCTCTGCACCAATAATGCAGCCTCCAGACTGGAATCTTCCTTTTGAGATTATGTGCGATGCGAGCGACTATGCAGTTGGTGCTGTCTTAGGACAGCGAAAAGACAAAAAGATGCATGCGATCTATTACGCTTGCAGAACCCTTGATGATGCTCAAGATAATTATGCAACTACTGAGAAAGAGCTTCTGGCCATTGTTTATGCTATGGACAAGTTTCGTTCCTACTTAGTTGGATCGAAAATTATAGTCTACACTGACCATGCAGCCATCAGGTATCTGCTTAGCAAGAAAGACGCAAAGCCTAGACTGATTCGGTGGATATTGCTACTACAAGAGTTTGATCTGGAGATCCGTGACAAGAAAGGAACGGAAAATGTAGTGGCAGACCACTTGTCTAGGCTGAGTGACGTGAAGCGAGAGGAGCTTCCCTTAGACGACTCTTTCCCTGATGATAGACTGATAGCTTATGTACAGACGCAGGCACCTTGGTATGCTGACTTTGTCAATTACCTCGTTGCTGGGGTCCTGCCTCCTGACATGAACTATCAGCGGAAGAAAAAGTTCTTTCATGATCTAAAACATTACTATTGGGATGAGCCTCTCTTGTTTAAAAGAGGCGCCGACGGTATCTTCCGTCGATGCATCCCTGAGGAGGAAGTGGAAAGCGTCCTTACCCATTGTCATACCTCACCCTATGGTGGGCATGCAAGCACGACCAAGACTGCCTATAAGATTCTCCAAGCTGGGCTATACTGGCCCAACCTCTTTAAGGATGCTCATGCGTTTGTTGCGAAGTGTGACCAGTGCCAGCGCATGGGAAACATTTCCAAAAGAAATGAAATGCCACTCAAGAGCATCCTAGAGGTTGAAATCTTCGACGTGTGGGGTGTCGACTTTATGGGACCTTTCCCATCCTCCATGGGTAACAAGTTCATACTCGTAGCGGTAGATTATGTGTCAAAATGGATAGAGGCCATTGCCTCTCCTACAAATGATACACGAGTAGTCATTAAGTTGTTCAAGAAAATCATCTTCCCTAGGTTTGGAATCCCCAGGTTAGTCATAAGTGACGGCGGATCTCACTTCATCTCAAAGCAATTTGAAAATCTTTTAAAGAAGTATGGAGTGAGGCATAGAGTTGCAACCCCTTATCATCCACAAACAAGCGGCCAGGTGGAAGTCTCTAATAGAGAAATCAAATCAATCCTAGAGAAAACTGTCTCGACCTCGAGAAAGGATTGGGCTGCCAAGCTTGATGATGCACTCTGGGCCTACAGGACCGCCTACAAAACACCTATCGGGACCACACCGTTCAAACTTGTCTATGGGAAGTCATGTCACCTTCCAGTGGAACTAGAGCATAAAGCCTTTTGGGCTGTTAAAGCCCTTAACATGGATTATCAGGCTGCTGGAGGAAAAAGGGTGTTAGAATTGAATGAGCTGGAAGAACTTAGGTTAGACGCCTACGAAAATGCCAAGATATATAAAGAAAGGACAAAAACATGGCATGATAGGCGCATAATTAGGAGAGTTTTTAAAGAGGGGGAGCTTGTGTTACTGTTTAACTCCAGGTTGAAATTATTCCCTGGAAAGCTTCGCTCCCGTTGGTCTGGGCCGTTTCAGGTAAAAAGAGTAACGCCATCTGGCGCAGTGGAAGTTTGGAGTGAACCCACTGGCTCGTTTGTAGTAAATGGGCAAAGGTTGAAGCATTACACTACCGGAGATAATGTTGAGAAATGTGCTTGCTTCACCTTGAATGAACCTTGAGAAAGTGAGCATTAAGGAGTCGAGCTACCGACGTTAAATGAAGCGCTGCGTGGGAGGCAACCCATGGGTTTTAGTTTAGTTTAGTCAGCAAAGTGAATAAAAAGATGAATCCAAGTTGATCAGCACCATAATCTACCCCCTCCCCCATATTTTCATGCTAACTTTCCTGCAGGTACACACCATTTCATGATCAGGCGTATGTACACGCCCCCTGCTGACCCCAACGACGATTGATCTGTTAGGTAGTGTTTTTCCTTTTCTTTTTTTATTTCATTGAGGTCAATGTCAGTTTTAAGTGTGGGGGAGGAATTTCCCACCTTAATAGTCCAATTTTAAATTTTTGAGTCAATAAAATGTGTGTTTTTGCTTTGTTGTTTAATTCTCCCGCTTCTTGAACCAATAAATATTGTGTCATAATTTCAAATTTTCTGCTTCTCAAATTTAAGGCTGAGTTTGATGATGATTATGTGCATGAAAACACCTTCTGCTTTTTGAGTTTTACTAAACCCACATCAGTTTCATTGTGAACCCTTCTCTCTGAGAAATTCACAAAGTTGCAGTCTTTGAGTAAGTGTGTAGATTGGTATTTTAAGGAACGTAGTGTCTAACTTTAGGTGGTAAAATTTGTCTTCAAAATTTCAAACAAAAAGTAGTATAAGTTAGTGTGGGGAATAAAAGTAAATGGTCAAAATAAGGTGTAAATAAAAGGGGTCAGAGCACAAAAATATGAGGCATTGACTTGGGTTGGTATGACTCACCATCACTAACTTCCCGGGGATGATATGGTTACCCTCAAAAAAAAAAAAAAAAAACGCTTCTTCAGTTCCCCATAAGCTAAGCGAATAAACACCACGAAGACTAAAATGGCCAAAGAAAAAAATTCCCACCTAGTTTATATGAAATGGAAGTGAAATTTTGTCGATGAGTTTACTTTTAAAGTTAAAACCTATTTTCTTCATAATGCTCTTTTTACACAGGAGCAATAAAAGGGCTGGACTTCACACACACACACACACTCACTTGAAACTGTTGTTGGGTTGATATGATTCATGAAAAGCGCTTAGGTTGTGATAAGTGCACCCTGAGAACAAAGCCTCGAAAAATAAAAATGCGATCAATTTTTGGTTGATTATGTCTTTTCTAAATTGTGTTGCTAATGTTCCTTGCCTTTTGCTTGAGGACAAGCAATGGTTCAAGTGTGGGGGAGTTTGATAACACGTAAAATACACTGTCTAAGTAACTTAATTTTTTATTTATTTTAGGGTCATTTGTTGTGTTTTGCATGATATCTGCTGGTATTTTGATGTGTTTCAGGAACCTAGGGTGTAGAAAGCAAAAATAAAGAAAAACTGTGAAAAAGGAAAAAAGACTCAAAAAGTCAACAAGCCAAATGGAAAGTCAACACATTTAGTCAGGATGAAGAATTCCTCTCCACTTTCAGAAGCAGTTACATCCACTTCCTCCATGTTCTCCACCTCTTGGGACACTATCAGAAGCACTACTTGATAAAGTTTTGCCTATAAATAGCCTTTCAAGAGTCAGTTTTAAGAAAAACCAATTGTTAGACCTTAGACTACCGTAATTTACAATAGCTTCTGCAGAAATACTTTTTCAATTAAATCACAAGTTTCTAGTTTTCTTTATCATTCCCTTAAATTTCAATTCAAGTGGCCGTGCCTTTACATATTGATTGAATTCGGTTACTGTTGCTGCACCATTTATATATTCAATTCAAACTCAATTCCAATTGTTATTGATATCTATTGTTACACGTTATTACTCAATTCCAATTGATAATTTGTACTGTTCGCCGCTGCCGCTTTCGAACCAATTCCCTGCTGCTGAACGTGAATGCTATTCTATCCCATTCACCTATTTGCAAATCAGCTGCTATTTATTTTGATTTAAAGTGTCCATCGAATTGCAGGTTCTGTCTATTTGTTTCTAATTATTCACTTTGTTGTTTTATTTCTCTTTCAATTATGATTCATAACATGAACAATTGTTTATTTATTATCATTATTATGTCTGAGTAGATTTTTATAGAGTCCGGAATGTGATGAACGTCGTACCAATGATACTCTGTTAAGTTGTATGATTAGAAGTTGTAACAGGAATTATTTTTAAGTCTGAAAATTCTGATTTTTAACGATAAATATTTACAGTGAAAGCTGGAATAACGCGATACCGGTTTCATGTCGAAAGAGTGAAACTTGTATCTGTCCGTAGAATTTTCAGGAATTAACTTTAAAATTCAGCGAAAGCGTTTTCTTTAATTAATTTAGGAATTACAAATTTCCAAAAAGAGATTTTAAAATTGTAATTGTGCATGCGAAAGCTGGCAATTATAAGCTTAAAATCTGGTAACGGGCGCGCGAAAGCCGGCGGTACCTTTAAATTTGTTTTCTACTAAAAATAACTCTTCAAGCAAAAACTGATTATTTTTCAAACAGAGTTTTTGAAGTTGTAAGGCGTACGCGCGAAAGCGGTCGAATAGATTACAAAGTCAAGAATTCAGTGTCGTACACGCGAAAGCTGGCGACCCATTTAATTTAATCCTTTTTACGCGCGAAAATATCTTCCTGTTACAATAATAAAAAAATAACTTAATAAGTATTCACGGTCGACGCGATTTACATTCCGCTCTCTCGTCATTAAAAATAATTAAAAACAAGTTAATTTCCTAATTTTTGCAACCAAATTAATTAGCATCGCCTTAGATAAACAACGTGACAATAGAAAACGGTACTTGACATTGGTCTCTGTGAATACGATACTTTTTATACTAAAACCGATATTTCCGTGCACTTGCGGACCTATCAGAATACATGATCCCATAATCACTTGTGCTATTCACATATTTCAGAATTCTCTTCACTTGAGTTAGATGACTCATTTTAGGATCAGCTTGATATCTTGCACAAACTCCAACAACAAATGTGATATCAGGTCTGCTTGCAGTCAAGTACAATAGGCTCCCAATCATACTTCTGTATTGGCTTTGATCAACTGATACTAAATGTTCATCCTTAGTCAGCTTCAGATGAGTAGCAGTTGGTGTCCTCTTATGAGCAGCAGATTCCATACCAAACTTTTTCACAATGTTTTTAGCATATTTACTCTGAGAAATAAAGATGGTATCTTCCATTTTCTTAACTTGCAGTCCAAGAAAGTATGTCAGTTCACCAACTAAGCTCATTTCAAATTCAGATTGCATCTGCTGAACAAATAACTTAACCATTTTGTCAGACATTCCACCAAAAACAATATCATCTACATAGATCTGAGCAATCATCAGATTTCCATTCTCATCCTTCACAAACAATGTCTTATCAGAACCACCTTTTCTCTATCCTTGAGCAACAAGAAACTGAGTCAGCCTTTCATACCATGCTCTTGGTGCTTGCTTTAATCCATATAAAGCTTTCTTCAACTTGTACACATGATCTGGAAACTGATGATCCACAAAACCCTTAGGCTGTTCTACATAAACTTCTTCTTGCAGATATCCATTTAGAAATGCACTCTTCACATCCATCTGGAATAGCTTAAACTTGAGAATGCAGGATACACCCAACAGTAATCTTATGGACTCTAGTCTGGCCACAGGTGCAAAGGTTTCATCAAAATCCAATCCCTCTACTTGAGTATAACCCTGAGCAACCAACCTTGCCTTGTTTCTGACCACAGTACCATTTTCATTTGTTTTATTCTTGTATATCCACTTAGTGCCAATCACATTCAACCCTTCAGGTCTTGGAACCAGATCCCACACTTCACTCCTTTTGAATTGATTCAACTCATCTTGCATGGCTTCAATCCAAAATTCATCAGTTAAGGCTTCTTTCACATTTTTGGGTTCAAACTTAGACAGATAACAAGAATCAGTAGCAGCTGAGTCTGATCTCCTAGATCTGACCCCTTGATCCAAACTCCCAATGATAAGCTCCTTAGGATGATCCTTCTGAACTCTAATTGATGGCCCTTTAGCAGCAGAATCATGATCTGGATGCACTTCTGCTTCTTCAGACTCTGGATGATTTTCTGCTTCTGAAGTTTGTTCTTCTGAGGCTTCAGGCTCTGGAATAACTTCAGATTCATTCTTTTCATTCTCAGCAGACAGATCATCAATAACCACATTTATGCTCCCCATCACAACTTTAGTTCTTGAGTTAAACACCCTATAGGCTCTGCTGTTTACTGAATATCCCAAAAATATGCCCTCATCAAACTTAGGATCCAGTTTTCTTCTATTTTCCCTGTCAGCCAAAATGTAACATCTGCTCCCAAACACATGAAAGTATTTCACAGTTGGCTTTCTCCCTTTCCATAATTCATATAAGGTACAAGTTGTTCCCTTCTTCAAAGTAACTCTGTTATGGATATAGCAGGCAATATTCATGGCTTCAGCCCAAAACATATAAGGCAGTTTCTTAGCATGCAACATAACCCTTGCACATTCTGCTAATGTCCTATTCTTCCTCTCAACGACACCATTTTGCTGAGGTGTTATAGGTGCAGAAAACTCATGTTTTATACCTTCAGAAGCACAGAACTCAGAAAAACTCTTGTTTTCAAACTCTTTGCCATGATCACTTCTGATTCTGACAATACCACAATCTTTCTATCTTTGTAATTGAATGCACAGCTCTTTAAAAACTTCAAACGTATCAGACTTCTCTCTAACAAAGTTAATCCATGTGAATCTTGAGTAGTCATCAACCATAACAAATGCATACCTTTTACCTCCAATACTTTCTACTTGCATAGGCCCCATTAAATCCATATGTAAAAGTTCTAGTACTTTAGTAGTTACCTGATGAACTAATATGGGATGAGACTTTCTTGTTTGTTTCCCAATTTGACAATCACCACAAACACTGTCCTCATTGACCTTCAGATTAGGTATACCTCTGATAGCTTCAGTACTTAGGATTTTTTTCATGCCTTTCAGATGCAGATGTCCCAGTTTCTGGTGCCAGAGTCTGACTTCCTCTTCTGAGCTCATAAGACAAGAAGTCAGGCTTCTTTCTTCTTCAGACATCCATAAATAGCAGTTATCTTTGGATCTGCAGCCCCTCATCTGAACCTTTCCTTCTTGATCAGTAACAATACACTCTAGCTTGTTGAAATTCACTTTTAAATCTTCATCACATAGTTGGCTAATACTTATCAGATTAGAGGTCAATCCCTTCACCAACAACACATCATTCAATCTAGGTAAACCTTCACTTATTAAATCACCAATACCCAGTATCTCACCTTTTGCTCCATCACCAAATGTCACATAACTTCTGGAGTATGGTCTGATATTGCTTAGCAGCTTCTTCACACCAGTCATGTGCCTTGAACAACCACTATCAAAGTACCAGTCCTCTCTAGAAGTGGCTCTTAATGAGGTATGAAAAATAAGGCCTACATTCTGAACCTTAGGTTTCCACACCTTCTGAATATTGTGTCTGGGTGCAGCTGTTTGCACTCTTCTATATTGAAAGTGTTCAGGATAACCATACAGTTTGAAGCAAAAAGGTTTAATATGACCCTTCTTACCACAATGATGACAGGTCCAGGTATGATTCCTCCTACTTCTGTTGAACTTCTGGGGTTGCATCTGAACATGCTTCTGAGGTTGCATCTGAACATGCTTCTGAGGTTGCATCTGAACATGCTTCTGGCCTTGTATCTGGGCTTGTTTCTGAGGTCTCATCTTAAATGTTCCAATCATAGGATTAACATTTTGAGTGGCAGGAACAAACTGTTTAACTGGATTTTTCTGCTTGAGGTTCAGACTCTCATCCACAAATCCTAAACCAGCTTTTCCTTGTTTCTGAGCATCTAAAATTTCCTCCAACACATCATTAGCAGTATTCATCATTCTAACCTGCTTTTTCATATGCTCAAGTTGGGAATTTAGTTGATTCACTTCTTCTTTCAATTCTGAATTCTGCACTAGAAGTTCACCTTTTTCAGCCTCTAATTGACATATAGACTCCTTTTGATCCAGAACCTGCTTGCATACTTCTGCACTTCTAGTATACAGCTTCCTGTAGTTGTCAGCTAGTTCATCATATGAGGTTTTAGCAACTTCAGACACATATGAAGCTTCAGACTCTGAGTCAGACTCAGAAAAAGTTTCAGACTCTAAAACTGCTTCCTTCTTCAAGATAACTCCTGACCTTACCATCAAACTGGTATCACCTTTACCAGATTCACTAGAAACATCCTCTTCAGAATCATCATCTGACCATGAAACAGCTAGGCTCTTCTTCTGCTTCTTGAGAAAAGTTGGACATTCAGACTTGATATGCCCATAGCCCTCACACTCAAAGCACTACACACCTTTGGCTTGGTTACTTTTCTCCTCAGACTTGGTCTTCTTCTCATCAGTTTGTTGCTTCTTGTTATTGAATCTGAAATTCAGACCTTTGGTCTTGGATTTTCTATCCACCTTCTTCAGAATTTTGTTGAATTGTTTTCCAAGCAACACTAGAGCTTCTGATAGATCACTATCCTCCTCATCAGACTCTTGTTGATCATCAGCTCCTGAATTAACTGCAAATGCTACTCCTTTCCCTTTCTTATCAGGTTGTTTGCAGAATGCAGTCTCAAAATTTAGCAAAGACCCGATCAGCTCCTCAACCTTCATGGTGGTGATGTCATGAGCTTCTTCTATGGCTGTAACCTTCATATCAAATCTTCTGGGCAGGGATCTGAGGATTTTTCTTACTATCTTTTCATCAGACATCTTTTCCCCAAGTGAATCAAAAGAATTAGCCATGTCAAGCACATTCATGTACAAATCCTGAATAGTTTCATCTTCCATCATCTTCAGGTTCTCAAACTTAGTAGTCAGCAGCTGGAGCCTGGACATCTTGACCTTAGAGGTTCCTTCATGAGTGGTTTTCAATATTTCCCAGGCCTCCTTTGCAACTGTACATTGCTTGATAAGTCTGAACATATTCTGGTCCACACCATTAAAAATTGCATTCAAAGCTTTTGAATTTCCCAGTAACAGATCATCTTTAGCTTTGGTCCATTCTTCTTCAGGCTTTAGAACCTCAGTTTTGTTACCATCTTTGTCTAAAACCACAGGATGATCCCAGCCTTTGATCACAGCTTTCCAAGTCCTGCTGTCAATAGATTTTAAGAAGGCACACATCCTAGACTTCCAATACTCATAGTTTGTGCCATCTAGTAGGGGTGGTCTATTGACATATCCTCCTTCTCTATCCATGCTTGCCAGAAATTAATACCCCTGGAACTCACCCAAAACACAGGCAGGGTGCCTGCTCTGATGCCAATTGAAATTCTTGCTGGACAGACTAAGAACACGATGCAGGGCACAATAACTTGCTAAAACAGAGCACACACAAACACAATGTAAAAGCAAGAAAAGTAAAGTGCAGGAATGCTAAAGAAGGCACAAGGTTTGTTAACCCAGTTCAGAGTAAACACCTCCTACTCTGGGGGATACCAATCCAGGAAGGAATTCCACTATAGGAATTAATCCTTATGACTCAAGACACTGACTCCCAGTTCCCAGCCTAAGTAATTAACTTCCTCCTAGTCTTGAATTTTACCCAACACGTTGAGTATTAGAGACCACTAACTTCCTATTCAAGTAACAAACCTGTTACTGAACCCCTTAACAAAAACTACTCTGTTTTGAAGAACAACTTCAATAGATTTGACTACACTCGTACCTACAGGCTTAGAGTGATTACAACTCAATTAAAAACACTAAACCAACTCAATAGAGTGGTGCACAAACAAAGCTTACAAACACTAAGACTCAATTCTCTGAATTTTTCTCTCTAATTCGTATATCTTGAACAATGGCATATGCACTCCTTTTATAATCTTCAGCAAGCAATATAAAACTGGAATCAATCTTCTGAATTGATATGATTCTGAATTAAGAATGATCCAATAAGGAAACAAATAAACCAGCAATGTATCTTCTAAAAGATTCATTCAAAAAATATGAATAATCATAAAACACGAGCCAATCTTCAAAAGATCTTCTCCAATTTAATCAGGCCTTCTAGAATCAACATGCTTGAATAAATTCTTGTTAAATCTCGCAAAGATTCGCGCCAAAACAATTCAGAAAAACCAGCTTCTGATGAAGTCAACGAAAGTCAACGCGGGCATCAGACTCACATTTCAGCTTCTGAAGTGCTACAGTGCGTCTGAAAGAATTTTCTGCGTCTGAAGCATTTTTCAGGTTCTGAACAGCTTTAAATGAATTTTCTTGCAACTGAAGACTTGTTAGAAACATAGAGATGCTTCCATTGAACATATTGGATTAGCCAAAACATGCAGCCAACTTCAAAATACTCAACATGATCCACGACCTCCGAACATAGAGATCCACGACTTCCATTGAGATCCACGACTTCCATTGAGATCGGTGGTTGTAATCGCTATCTACAACCACCGATCTCAATCCTCATATACCGACTCAAATAACCGTCATCGCCACCGTTAACGGCGAAACTGGCGGACTTTGAAGCCCTACAGCAGCAGATCCAGCAGCTTCGCGACCACAACGAAGCCTTGCAAGCGACAATGGAGAGAAAGGAAGCTAGCAGCACTAAGGCTCACCAAGTAAACGCAATCGACCTAGATCCAAGAGACGAATTCCAGAATGAACGCCTTGAACCTACGGAAGACCTGAAGGAAGTCATAATAGGTCCAGAGCCGCATCAAACAACGAAGGTGGGAACTTCCCTAAACCCCGCCGAGGAACAAAGTCTGGTAGATCTTCTGAGGAAAAACTTAGACTTGTTTGCTTGGCAGCCATCGGATATGCCGGGTATCGACCCCACCATCGTATGCCATCACCTCGCCCTAAACCCAGGGGTGAAACCGGTTGCCCAGCGCAAAAGAAAGTTAGGTGAGGAAAGAAGGAAAGCAGTAGATGAAGAAGTCGCCAAACTGAGAGACGCCCGTTTCATAAGTGAGATCAAATATCCTACGTGGCTCTCAAACGTCGTCCTCATGAAAAAATCTAACGGAAAATGGCACATGTGCATGGATTACACTGATCTAAACACCACCTGCCCAAAAGACCCATATCCCCTCCCGAATATCGACCACCTAATTGACAACGCCTCAGGGTATCATACCCTGAGTTTCATGGATGCGTACTCCGATTACAACCAAATAAAGATGGATCCCCTGGACGCCCCAAAGACTGCTTTCATGACCAACCACCAAAACTATCACTACGAACTCATGCCTTTCGGTTTAAAGAATGTCGGCGCTACTTTTCAAAGGTTGATGGACACCACCTTCGCAGAGCAGATCGGAAAAAACCTGGAAGTCTATATTGACGACTTAGTGGTAAAGACAAAGTAGGATAAAAGCCATTCAAAGGACCTAGAAGAGATCTTCGATCAAGTCTGAGCGCACAACATGCGCCTCAACCCAGCCAAATGCTCCTTCGGGGTTCACGCCAGTAAGTTCTTGGGCTTTATGTTGACCAGGCGCGGTATCGAAGCAAACCTTGACAAGTGCCAGGCGATAATCAATAAGAGAAGCCCCTCTAATATCAAAGAAGTGCAGCAGTTGACAGGAAGGCTCGCGGCGCTTTCCAGATTCTTATCTTGTGCCGGTGATAAAGCTTTCTCATTCTTCGCCTCAATCAAGAAGAAGGAGCTCTTTCAATGGACCGAAGAATGCGAAGAGGCTTTCGCAAAGATTAAAACATTTCTTTCCAGCCCGCCCGTTCTACATCGTCCGGATGCAGGCGCTGTTCTTTTCCTATACTTGTCCATATCAGAGAACGCCATGAGTTATGTCCTCGTGCAAGATTGTGACGAAGGCGAAAAGCCAGTTTATTTTGTGAGCAAAGTGTTCAAGGGAGCAGAACTAAGATACCAGAAAATAGAGCGCCTCGCGTTGGCAGTAGTGGCAACGGCGAGAAAATTGCGCCCATACTTCCAAGGACACAGAGTTGTTGTCAAGTCTATTTACCCCATTAAACAGGTGCTTGGGAAGTCAGACCTCGCCGGAAGGATGGTATCCTGGGCAGTAGAATTATCTGAATACGACATCCAGTATCTTCCCAGAGGTAGCATAAAATCACAGGTTTTTGCCAATTTCCTAGTAGAGTTTTCATCCCCAGTGGAAGAAGTCGCCCCCTTCGTATGGCTATTATCAGTTGATGGATCCTCAAACCTCAAAGGCAGTGGAGCCGGCATAGTGCTGGAAGGACCAGTGGGCTTGATCATAGAGCAGTCGCTTAGATTTGAATTCAAGGCAAGCAACAACCAAGCAGAGTACGAAGCCCTCGTAGCGGGGATGAAATTGGCACAGGAGATGGGAGCCGAGAATTTGAGGGTGAAGAGTGACTCCCAGTTGGTGACAAGTCAGATAACAGGAGAATACCAAGCAAAGGACTCTTAACTTGTTAAGTATTTAGCAAAGGTTAATATTCTAGCTTCCAGTTTTAAGTTTTTGGAGGCAATCTACGTTCCGAGGGAGCAAAATTCCAGAGCGAACCTCATATCTACGCTTGCCAGCACAAAACGCCCAGGAAACAACAGGACGGTCATTCAAGAGGTGTTCACAGCCCCTAGCACAGAAATCATGGAAGTAAAAGCCGTGGAAAATGCAAAGGAGGGATGGATGACGCCGCTCATCAAGTATCTCACAGGATCGTTCGAACCAAAAAGCGAGGAGGAAGAGCTGCAAATATGGAAGAAAGCCTCAAAGTACTGCATGGTCGCTGGAAAATTATACAAAAGAGGCAAGGCAATGCCTCTGCTCAGGTGTTTGAGCGAAAACGAAACCAATCTCGTCCTTCTTGAAGTACATGAAGGAGTGTGCGGGAGTCACATAGGCGGGCAATCCCTAGCCGCAAAACTCTTAAGAGCAGGTTACTACTGGCCAACGATGATCCAAGACAGTGCCGACTTCATAAGAAAGTGTGACAAATGCCAGAGGTTCTCTGACAAGAAACACGCCCCTGCTTGTGAGCTCACATCAGTTTTCTCCCCATGGCCTTTCCACAAGTGGGCAGTGGACATTGTGGGCCCATTCCCATTAGCGCCCGGACAACTTAAATTCCTCATAGTAGGAGTTGACTATTTTACAAAGTGGGTCAAAGCTGAGGCGGTCGCCAAAATCATGGCGGACAGAGTGATACGTTTCTACTGGAAAAGATTATATGTAGGTTTGGGCTACCCAAAATCATCGTATCAGACAACGGAACCTAGTTCGCCAGCTCCAAGGTAGTAGAGTTCTGCAACCAGCTCGTAATCCAAACAAAGTTTGTGTCGGTTATCCACCCCCAAGCAAACGGACAAGCCGAATCCGCAAACAAGGTAATCCTGAATGGCATCAAAAAGAAGCTCGACGACGCCAAGGGACTGTGGGCTGAACAGTTACATGAAGTGTTCTGGTCATACCATACGACGCCACACTCAACAACCAAGGAAACCCCATTTACTATGGTCTACGGCGCAGACGCTATGCTACCCGTAGAAATTGACACGCCAACATGGCGTCGCGAAAATTTCTCGGAAGAAGCTAATGAGACAAGCTTGCTATGCGGAATGGACATGATCGATGAAGTACGTGAAGCCGCCCACATCCAAGAGTTCACCGCAAAACAAAGAGCAGCCCGCCGATACAACTCAAAAGTAATCCCAAGGGACATGAAGGAGGGTGATTTGGTCCTAAGGCAGGTTGTCACACCTACTCGGATCAGAGAAAAGCTGGAACACGGAGCGTACAAGCTAGAGGAGCTGAATGGAGACACAATACCACGAACCTGGAATGCAGTGAATCTGCGCCATTACTATAGTTGAGTATTTCGCTATTCATGCAAGGCGAACCACGTAGGACAAAACCGCTGTAATATTTTTAATTAAAGCTCTTTGTATTTTTTTCGGTTAATGAAAAGGAATAGGGGATCACTCTTTTCCCCCGCAAAGGCTGGGGTTTTTAATGAGGCACCCATTCCTGTTTATTTTTATCTGTGCCATGACTCCGATATTGCAGACATCATCAGAACAAGATAGACAACGTCAAAATTGCAAAGGAAGACACCGCCTGAATCCTTAACACAACGAGGGTTGCCACCTAATTCCTTAATCCCAATGAGGGCTCTAAGACGTCGTGAGCTAAAATGAGATCGCCACCTAATTCCTTAACCCTTACGAGGGCTCTAAGACGTCGTGAGCTAAAATGAGATCGCCACCTAATTCCTTAACCCCTACGAGGGCTCTAAGACGTCATGAGCTAAATCGAGATCACCACCTAATTCCTTAACCCCAATGAGGGCTCTAAGACGTCGTGAGCTAAAATGAGATCGCCACCTAATTCCTTAGCCCCTACGAGGGCTCTAAGACGTCGTGAGCTAAAATGAGATCGCCACCTAATTCCTTAACCCCTACGAGGGCTCTAAGACATCGTGAGCTAAATTGAGATCGCCACCTAATTCCTTAATCCCTACGAGGGCTCTAAGACGTCGTGAGCTAAATTGAGATCGCCACCTAATTCCTTAACCCCAATGAGGGCTCTAAGATGTCGTGAGATAAAATGAGATCGCCACCTAATTCTTTAACCCCTACGAGGGCTCTAAGACGTCGTGAGCTAAAATGAGATCTCCACCTAATTCCTTAACCCCTACGAGGGCTCTAAGACGTCGTGAGCTAAATCGAGATCGCCACGTAATTCCTTAACCCCAATGAGGGCTCTAAGACGTCGTGAACTAAAATGAGATCGCCACCTAATTCCTTAACCCGTACGAGGGCTCTAAGACGTCGTGAGCTAAAATGAGATCGCCACCTAATTCCTTAACCCCAATGAGGACTCTAAGACGTCATGAGCTAAAATGAGATCGCCACTTAATTCCTTAACCCCAAAAGGGCACAAAGACGCCGCGAAAATAGAAAGATCCACGCAAAAATTGCCTCGATAAAATAATAACATCAAGAATAAAACTGTTTGACAATTGTCGAATGGTCATCGCCCACGAAGCATTTTCTAAAAACATCGCCGTTAAAAAAGAAAAAGTTCAAGCTAAGAAAAACGAACAACATGAAAGATCAACGCATCGTCACAAGTCCAGATAGAAGCGTTAAAGTTCAAAACAAATCATAAATTACAACAATAAAGATTATGGTTCGTCTACTAGGACGCCATCTACAACAACCTTGAAAGAATCTAGAGACGAGAGGTCAACGCCCGGATGAAGAAAGGCAACCTGTTCTTTTGCATGGTCAAAACCACTCTCAAAGGACAGAGCTAGCTCGCCTTTGGCTTCCGAGATCTCAGCCTTCAACGCCATCTCCCTCTCGCCTCCGGAGGCAACCTCACCCCTCAGCCGAATAATCACCGCATCTTTCCCAGCTAAGTCGGCATCATGACCAATCTTCAGATCACTAATACGCTCATCACATTCGGGCCTCATTGTCTCTTTTGCCTCTCTGATCTCCTTCTCCTTGCTTTCTTGAGTTTCTTGCAACTCCTTCTCCAGCGCCCTCACCTTACCCAATAGCGTTCCTCCACTATGCACCAACTCTTCATGTTTGCAATCCACGACCATCAGGAGCATAATAGATCACAAACAGTTCACACCCACATCCCTTGTCATAAAGGGAATGGAGTTATGTTTCCCAGCTTCCACATCGTCAGGATTGAAGGCTATCCTTTCCTTCACGTAAGCTCCGTAATTGAAATCTTTGCTCCAGAAGGATTGGACCTCCTGGATGGAACCAGCAAGTTCAACAGCAGGACGAGAGTGCGCCTTCTTGGATCTCCTCTCTACCACCAACTTCTCCTCCCCAGTTGGCGCCTTTTCCTTCCTCTCCTCTCGACCCTTCTCTTGCGCTACTTCAGCGACGACGTCACACTCAGGTTGAGCGTCAAGAGCAACCTCAGCTTTCCTCTTAGACTTGCGAAGAATCAGCCTAGAAGGATCGCTGGTGACCAGCACCCCGGCAGATTTCTTGGCCTTCATCTCATCCAAATATTTCTTCCTCTCCGCAGCAGTCATAGGCGCCATCGATTCTACAAGAACAAAATACAAAGATCAACACATAAGTTGCTAAGACAGAAAAGGCGAGAAAGCCAATCAAGCAAGGATACAAAATCAACTCACGTAAATAAGTCTCTAAGCTATTGACATCCCCCTCCCTATTCAACAACTCCCGGATATCCATGGGCAGCATCTTGTCCAAGAAACGAACGGAATCTTTTTCATACTCGCTCAGCTTCTCGTAAACAAACCTGGTCATGGAGGCCGGAGAACTCATCCAGCAGATTGGAAATTTTAACTTGCCCTGTACGCGCACTGCGGTGTCCTCGCAATCCTTTCCCCCTCTCGTCCTAAGGAAAGTTTGTCTCCAATTCTTGTAGTGGGAGGCGTAAGGCGGAAACAACCGCTTTCCAGGATGGGCGCCGACGGACACCCAGGACAACTTGTCTACCCCCTTAGTACCATAAAAACTAAAAAAGGAGCCAGCTGAGGGTTCGAAGCCCAGTCCCTCACACATGATTTCAAAAGTCCTAATGAACGCCCAACTGTTGGGCTAGAGCTGCGAGGACGCCACGTTCAACCAGTTTAGAACACTCACTTCGAAAGGCGTGAAGGGATGCTTCACGCCCAAATCTTCAAAGACATCTGTATACATATAGAAGAATTCATGAACAATGCCCTTTGGCATCCGTAGATACACTTTCTCACCAGGGCGGCAGGGCTCAAGAATCACGTCTCCTTCGAATCCCGTCGAGGATACACTGAGTTTGCTTCGAAAGAGCGCCACTTGCTGAGGATCCACACACATGGACTTCGAGCGCAATACTTCGTCAGCAAAATCCTCTTGTCCCGAACTACTAGCAGACGCCATATAACGAGTTTCTCTCATATAGAAGGGACCTGGACGAACAGAAAGAACAACGCAATCAGACGATTTCCCACTATCATCTTTCCCCTCACTACCACTCAAATCGCTCGAAAATTCTCCTAAAACAGAGTGGCCATAGTAGGCATTTTCAAAAGCCACCCAATCGGTGGTTCCATCCGATCGCGTTGCGAACCTAACCGCCTCACCCAATAACTTATCCCTCTCCTCCGAATTGGCCGGAGATATTACATTACCCTCCATATCACACTCTCTGATAACCACCATGTCCTACCCCTAAATTACAAAAAAAAAAAATGAAAACCTAACGTGCAGAGGACGAGTTCGAAGCAAGATTACCTGTTTCTTATGAAAGCAGCAAGGAGAAGAGAAATGATCTGGG
The DNA here is from genome assembly GCA_018208015.1 of Medicago ruthenica. Classification (NCBI taxonomy): domain Eukaryota; kingdom Viridiplantae; phylum Streptophyta; class Magnoliopsida; order Fabales; family Fabaceae; genus Medicago; species Medicago ruthenica. The sequence goes on along the minus strand of CM031378.1, from coordinate 60,776,717 downwards.
TGCGACGAGCGCGATGATTCCCAAAGCTATTAACGGTTTGTGGAAGATATACGCTTTTGGGGAAAGAGGAGAAAATGAGGGAAACAAAAAGGTAAAGAATGAACAGGAAACAGGGAAAGTAGATCCGGAAAGCAGTTCAAAGTACAAAAGCCTGGGAAAACGCGCATATGACGGCACTTAAGTTGGCACGATTTCCAAGAACCGTTGCGATGCGAACACATCAGCGAGAGCGAACGGTCGCCCATTTCAACCGTCGGATCCCACTGGGGCGCGTCCTGAATCTAAACCTTAAAAGGAATCACGCCCATGATTGGGCTAATTCTGGCGGGACGATCTAACCTACTCGAAGAAGTCACTTTTTACGCATAGTTTAAATCACTTCGCCTCGTCCCAAAGCTCGTGTTTGTTGGGCTATATGGATACTCTTGTTGGGCTAGCACCCACCAAGGCCCCATGACAAAACACATGGAGCTAGCACCCATGTTGGGCTAGCACCCATGTTGGGCTAGCGCCCATGTTGGGCTAGCGCCCATGATTGGCTAGCACCCACAAAACTTCTAATATTTTATACACCCCGTAATACAAAGTTTTTCACACAGCTTCATGACCCGTAAGTCTCATTCGCTGGACAAGGGCCACAGACAAATTCCCTGGCAACAGTTTAATCACTTCGCCTTATTCCAAAGCTCGTGCTTGTTGGGCTGTGGAACGTAGATCTTACCATTTAGGCCTTGATGCCCTAAAAGCAAGGGCTTAAACCCTTAGAGTAAGGCTGGGCGCCCTCCAGAAGGGTACAAATCCCACCTGACATTCATACTTAACCTTAGGAAACTCCCTTAAGGGATACCCTCTGGAGGCGCCCTCAGTATCTTATGAGGGCGCCCTAGTCATGGTTTTGGCCCTTTATGATTTGGGCCCAAAACCATGACCTGGTAGGCCCAAATTGGGGCTACAAATAGTAACCTTGGGATCATTCCCAAGGCATGACCTAAACAGACTCTGAAAACCCTAGTTTTCCTATATTGTACTCACAACCAGTACAATAACTAATTTGTATTGTCATTTGGAAAATACTTGTTAAATATAACAAATTTATTTCTATTTACTTATTAACATGAATAAGTTAATATTCAATAAATAAAACACGGCTTATACGCTATTTAAATCATTATTCATTTATATTATCCAAAAAGTGATTCTGGAATAGCAACATGGACTAAATGCCCTGCCTAAGATAAGGAACTGACTCAAAATAGTCCTGACAAATGATGATCAAGGCAGAATTCAACATTTTTAAACCATGAAACACTTGGTTTCCATTTCGGTTGTTGGTGTAACCAGCCCGCTAGCTAGTAAGGATATGACATAAAGAAATAATATAAAAAGAGCTCTAGTATAAAGGTCTTCATTAAAATGATATAACCACTAAATATAAAATATGTTTTTTTTTATCACAATTAAAATGTTGTATTTAAAAAGCCTATCAAATTCATGGTTTGAGTAGAACTAAAACTTATCTTATGATGTGTTTCTTCATCAACAATATGTTATGACACATCTTTAGTCATTGTTTTTGTGTCCTTCTCTTGCCTTTGGCTACCTCTATATGAAAAAACCTTATAGACATTCTCCATTAAATTAAGGCAATTGAAAGGGTGAAACAAATCACTAATTAGATGAATTAAATTGGATAGACGAAAGTCTAAAGATAAATTATAAATATAGAATCAATCAAATGGTAGTAACAGATAAATTTTATATTGGAATAAATTATAATCTTTAAAGAGAAGTATATTAGTGTATTAATATAATTTACATAGTAAATGTAACTATGTCAAAATTGTGCGAATAGACTTAGAGAACAAATATATATTCATAGAAAATGTAACTATGTTTGTACCACATACAAAAAAAATTGTAAGTGTTAAATTATATATAATACAAAAAGTTTTTTTAGAGGATATAATATAAAAAGTTAAGTAACCCTATTGTTGAAAGACATTTATTAATTAAAAAAAGTAAGAAAAAGAGAGGGTGGGAGTTATAAGAGTGGGAAAGAAGATTTTCAAGAGTGACACATAAGCATATGCATACCTTAAGAATCACTTAGTTTTAATTAATAGAGAGTAAGAAGCTTTGCTAGAAAGTAATATAAGATATGTGTGAACACTAAGAAAGAGAAATAAAAATCATAATACAAATTAAAGAATACCACTCAAGATGTGCTTGGAGAAAGTGATGATACTCAAAATTATGAAGAAAAGATGTGGAATTTTCACCAATTAAAAATGAAGAAAAGATGTGGAAGAGCCCGTTTGGTGTACATGATAAGGAGGTAGGATATGATAAAACTATCATATCTTGATGCAATCCATTGTTTGGTGCACCAACAGGAAATGATAAGTTAAACCTATTATTAATCCTATCTTATTCACCTTTTGTTATTTTTATCCTTATTTTTGGTGGGTTAGCAACACATAAAGCTATCAAACGCGCGCTTCTTTTGTTCCTCAAAAGACCTCCTTCGACTCCAACCCTCTCCAACAATTCTATTCCAAAATCTGTTCTTTCCTTCTCCTAATTTATGCTTGCTAATACCATTCTGCATGTTTTTTCTTTTTTAATTTTTTTTATCGATTCTCTTCTCAATAGATTCCACTTCAATAGATTTTCAATTCCAATCGTGTGTTTTTTTCTTCTAAGTGTTTCAATCCCAATAGCTGCTATTCAATTCCAATAGATTTTCAATTCTTCAGGTTTCTTATTTTGTGCTTCGTGTTTTATTTTCTGTTTCTATTCAAATCAATTTTTTATTTTGTGCTTCTTAATTTGAATCCATATCCAATTATTTTCATAAATTTTACAAATTAAATTTTGGTTATGCTAACATATAATCTAATATCAATTCCATGGTTGATTTGATTTTGGAATGGGTAAAGTTGAAGAATTATGAGTGCTGAGATTACTGTTAAAACCACCATCACAACGAAAGAGGTGAAGCTTAGAATAGTACAAAAAAATGGGTTTGATCTTTTTTCTAAATAATTATTTTTAGCCTAATTTCTCAACTGTTAGATTTGGATGGAGAAGGAGATGTAGAAGAGGATCAACATCCTATATTATCATATCATGTGCACCAAACACAAGATAAAATAAGATATTGCTATCATATTTTTTATCAGGTTGCATCAAACACATGAAAGGATATCTGTCTATCCTGTCACTATCATATTATATCCTTATCCAGATTCTAATCATATCATGTTTATATCCTATCATGCTCACCAAACGGACCCTAAGGAGAGAAGCATAAATCGGAGAATTAGTTCTCTTTTTAATAGCATAATAGACCGTTAGGAATATCAATCAAAATTTATATAAATCAAAAACAAAAATTATTATGATTAATGACCGTTATGAATATGAACAACAATAAACATAATAAATAAAAAAATTGAATAGGGCAGCAATCCATAAAAAATACAATTGATTAGTTTTAACAAAATGACTTTTTCATGTATTGAATTCAAGCCAGTGGAGGGTTTTACGTTAGAAAAAAGTTAATGGATGCTTTATAACCGATGAAAAGAAGTGGGTGAGCAAGGAGTGGCTCATCAATGAGTTTTAAAAATATATTGACATAAATTTGATATTTTATGAAGGTGATGACACATATCATAATGTTTGTCTAAGAATTACTCAACTTTAGTTTACAATGAGAAGCTTTTTTTCAACTTTAGTTTACAATGAGAAGCTTTTTTAGAAGAGCCACATATGCAAAATGCCTGTCTATATAGAATTATAAGTTAGAAGAAAGATAGATAAATTAGATAGACCGACAATCTTATACATGTATACGTTAAAATAGATGTATACATTAAAATGCATGTAAAATTAAATAGGTGAATAAAAATACACACCTTGTTGAAGAAGAACCTTTCATACATGTTTATATCTAATTCCAGAACATGTACGTTGATATCTACAACAAATAAATTCATTCTAAAAGACATAATCCACAATTATGAGGTCAATAATGACAATAAAAAATTTATCATATAGTCATGACTTTTTTTTTTTATATAATAACAGTGTCAGGAGTACATATATACCTATCATAGACAATCAATATAGATAAAAGACGTGAGATTCTTAGGGTCTGTTTGGCAAAAGTAGCGGATAGCTGATAGCTTATAGCTTATGACTGATGACTGATGGCTGATAGCTGATAGCTTATAGTTGATGACTGGTGACTTATGGCTGATAAGCTAATTGAAGTCTTTGGTAAAATTAGCGTTTCAACTAACTGATAGATGTGAAATGACATAAAAAGACATCTTTATATCATTCAATTTTTTATGAAGACAAGAACAACATACATTAATAATAATTTTATTTAGTTCAAAATAACAAAAGATATATTTTCATCAAATCTAAACACAACTGAAGGTATGTTGATTTGCATGTAAAACAAAAGTATATTGATTTGTAAAAAAAAAAAACTAAAAAACTGAAGGTATGCCGTATAAAGAATAAAGCAACAAAAGGAAGTGAATTTTTTTGTTTTGAAAAAGAAGTGGATATTTATTAGCACAAGAGACATTAGTATTTTATGATGCAGTTATATTAATAAATTGTAAAGGGTAAAAAAGGATTTTAAATAAAATAATAAGGGTAAAAGAGGAAGAAAAAACAATAAGCTATAAGCTCAAACGCTACTTGAAATAGCGTCTGAAAAATAAGCTATAAGCTCCTGACGAAAAGACTGTTACCAAACAAGTCTTTTTTTGTCAGACAAGCTTATAAGCTATAAGCTATAAGACATAAGCTTATTTTTGTGCCTTACCAAACAGACTCTTAGTGAAAAAGATATAATTTCAGTCGAGTGATTCTAGAGATAACCCAAAATCGGATGATAAATATAACAAACCACCAAAGTACATAATAAGTAAAAAATAATCGAAAAAATTCAATATTTTTGTAAACATGACTACCTTTTCTTGTAAGAAGTGACCCTTCAACAAAATCCACCTATTTCTAAAACCTACAATGATAGTAACAAAAGAAGAAATATTAGACGGAAATATTGATGAAGTTGAAAGAGGAAAATAAAAAACTAACAAAAAATGAAATGAAAGAAGAAAAGGGAGGGGATAATAAGTAGCCATGAGTTTTTTTTTTTGGAGAATTAAGTAGCATGAGTTGTTGTTACTAATTGAGGGAAAATGAAAGGGTTAGTGGTGGCTAGTAATTAATTGATGGATAGAAATAATGTAGTTCTCTAAAGCATGACACATAAGCACAATGAAAGCATATGAGCAACTCAAGGTTCAATTATATATATATATATATATATATATATATATATATATAGATTATCTATCAAATAACTGTTTTTTTTATAAATAATCAAATGAAATTTTTTTAATGGACTTTGAAAATAGAGAAAGAGTTGAAACTTGGTAATTAGGAAACCGATTTCTCCCACAAAAACAAGGTCCCCCTTTTCCTTACCCTAGAAAACAATAATATTCATACTCAATCTTACAATCAAATACTCACATAAACTAAACATGCAAAGGAAGACAGAAAATAACGAAATCAAATAAAAACCTAAGAGAGGATTAATTTATTTACCTGAAGAAAGAAATTATAAAAGATAAAATCAAGGAAGTGTTGTGAAGTGAAGTAACCCCATCAACCACCAAAATCTGTCTAAATAACCATCGGTCTCATCTTCAAAATCGGCCGAACTGGAACCCGACCAAAAACCAAAAACTCACCAGCCACGATGTTCCTCTAATGTCAGGGAAAAGCTTGGTGAATGAAGATGAAGAGAGCTAGATATGATAGTGTAGATAATAAATTAATGATAATTTAACACACATTTCCAAATAGGAAGTGTGTGTATTTGCAAGAATAAGAAGTGAAAACAATTAAAGGAAAAAATAGTGAAAAATAAATAAGAATAAAAAAACATAACATATAAAACCACCACAAACATATAACAAATATTATATATAGGTTATGCTTGAATTAGATTTGATCGATTTTCTCTATGGAAACTGATATGTCCGGTGAAGATGTTATCCAGACGAAGATAAATCATCTCATAGTAGACGACGGATTGAAGTAGAAAATATTCCATTGTTGAAGACCTCACCAAAATCCATGGAAGAAACCCCGTTGCCGGTGAGACGGAAGGGGATGGTACCTGCACATGCACTCTGACGCCCAAGTTAGATGGAAAATAAGGAGAATGTGGGGTTTTTTGGGATAGAATGAACTTACCTGAATTTGGAGTGGAGTTCCGTTTATATAGGCATAAGGGAGTGTAATGGGTTTGGAGCCTTATTGGGCCTTCCCATGTAATTGGCCTTACTAAGTGGATTTGGCCTTCTGGACGTATGTAAAGGCAATGAAAGAAAACTAAGGTATACCCAATTTTCTGCGCGCCACGCCCTATTTGTATACCCCCGGGTGTGGAAGAGTAGGACTTGGTGGTTGTAGTCTGGCGTTTGCTCGCCTTGCTTTAACTCATCTAGTCAATATATGATTTGTTTTTCACCCCCCATTGAAGGGTCCTTGTCAGCCTCGTGTCCGATCTCGTTGTAGCCGTCGAGGCACTTTGGACTCCTTGCGGAGCAGAATGAATATATCTGCCAGTGGTGCCGCTCTTATGACCGATATGGGACTGAGTGGTCCTGGCCGTGCTGGTCGTTGAAGGCAAATGATCTTTTTTGTTCGCGTCATCAGAGTCACTAGAGCTTTTCATGCCAAGGTTCATTAATTTTCCTTGATGAGTTATGCATGAAAGTTGTATATTAGTCGTTTACTTAGGTAACAGAACATAAGTATGGCTTTCAAGCAAGATGATTAAAATCATTGTTTTCTATCCATACATTATTTGTATCATATTCAGATGATCATGGTTTTTTAACATGCATGTAAATAACTTTTTGTAAAGAGCTAGATGAGTGTAGAGTAGTTGTTACTTATCTTTTAATTGGCGCCCCATATGCCGCAGAGGGTGGCGTTGTGTCCTTCGTTCCATGCCGTTGCTTCTTTTCCTACTTTGCGTTTTCTTTAGTTCCCGGGGGAACATGACCGGCCAAGGCGTAATGTTCCCCTTTTAGAGGGAGTTTGAGGGGTGAGACGCCATCAGTGGGGTGGCTAGTCCCATCAGTGGGTCTGCCATGACCGCTTTAGGCTTGTGAAGGTGCTTTCCTTTCTTGAATTCTTCCATCCTTGTTAAGCACCCATTTCGCTTTCGAGGGATCGTGCCTGCTAGGAGTGTTGAGCTTTCCTTGTTTACCTGAAATAGAAGTGAACAAACGTGCATAAATTAGCTCTACCACTGTGCCTTGTGAGGATGAGAGGTACCGACCTTGTTGGGCATTGACACTATTCATCTTCAACATAATAGAGGGACACACTTATGAGCTAATGAAGAGCAATTCCTCCAAGCTGAATGAGATGCTAGAAAAGATAATCCAGTCCGAATAATATGATGCCATAGATGATAATCTGGTTTGAATGATATGATGTCAGAGAGAATGACCCCGTATAATAAGATGTTAGGAAACCATAATCTGCGTTGAAGGGCTAGATGGAGAGCACGGCTAAACTCAATAATCTGCCAATCAAATACAGACTTAATAATAAGATTTCCAGTTCTGATTATCTGGACTTTGTGATAAGATGATCGTGTCAGAAATAATGTTGTAAGTCTCTCATTGAAGCTGAAAAGCTGTGAGTGGAATCTGAATGAATGAACATAGTGTTGAGGGATAACTTCAAGTTAAGCAATATGAAGATGCTGGGGAAGATCGTCCAGATTTAACAATATGAAGACGGGGTGACTCTCATCCAAATAGAATAGCCGTGTGGAGAATGTAGAGAATCCATCGTGTATAGTAATTGATTCTTGGCCATTTGGCGCCTTTATAATAATAAGGGCCTTGAGGGATAACTCCCTTTATCATATCCTGCGTCCAAGAAACAAAAACGGAAGCAGGTGTATTTGTTGTATGGTAATGAGTAAGAACATGACCCAGCTAGGATGTCTGGTATCCTTTTTGAAACATAAAATGTATAGGTTATCCCCCTCCGAACTTAGAAGTTGCATGGAGGACTAACTTGTTATCATCGAGGCTATCATTATTCCTTTTTTCCTGCCAAATCTTGATGCAACATGTGACATATTCATAATCCATAACATAAAATAAAGTATCATTGGATAATCAAGGATATGAATTCGGTGACTTTGATATGTTTCTTCCACTTAGAGAATTATGTATGAGAGGGAGAGAGAGAGAGAGAGAGAGAGAGAGAGAGAGAGAGAGAGAGAGAGAGCAAGGTCCTTTGCTTGGAATTCCAGAGCTCTGTGTGTGAGAATGTTGTAACTCCTTGTGCCTCCAATCCTCTGCTAGGATTAGATTGGGCGCCTCGTGTTGAAGTTATGGGTATCCGTTCGCTTTGCCTTGGAGGTACGCCCTCATTTGCCATATGGTTTGTCTTCTTCCTCTAGGACAAATTTGAATAAATAAAGAGCATTTATTAGGATTGATTATCCTTGCTTTGGAGTCGTTACGCGGTTTTACGAATAATTTGACGCTTTGATAAATCTTTAGATTTCAAGAATAATCATGTTTTGAGGTACAATAATTAAATAAAATATACAATATCAATAAGAGAGACATTTCATATAATCATTGATCAAGAGATAAAACATAAAGGGATTTGCACTTATCTTTATGTTTGTAGAGTTTGTAAGATCTTCATTCTTAGGCGGCATTTGGATATCTGGCACTTGATTTATGAATTTTCTCTATGTTGGAATAATTCACCACTTTGTTATAAATTTTCCATTTGCTTTGATGGACACTTTGCCTTGCCCCCTCGCTTCCTTTTTGAGGAGTTCGCGCGTCCGGTTGTTGGCAGGAACGATCATAAAGTGTGTCGGGCTCGAAGGTTTGCGACTAGAAATAACGTTAATATGCCTGCGACATTTATCTCAACAAATTCTACCTTCTTTACGTTAGAACAACTTATCAGCAAATTGTGGGTGCTTTGAGTTTAAGCAACCATAAACAAATCACGTAAGTAGCATTAATGCGCACGCTCATAACATTTTTATAATACGCCTTAGATATAAGGATGAGGTGTGAAGATATGAAAAATGCAATGTTTCTGCATTGCGTTGTCTAAATAAAATAGCGAAAATAGAGATTTGGTACCGCCTTATGTGTCACCGCCTCGCGTCCAAAGCGCCTTGGGTCTACCTCATTTCAAGGCGTCCTCATTTCTGGGCGTCCTTTTTTTTTTTCTGGACTGCAACACTTTTGGATGAGATCATCTTTGAGACTACGTCATTTCTTGAGGGCGTCATTTCTGGGCGGCCTCTTCGGTCGACATCATTTTCTTTACTTCAATTCTTTGAAGTGCCACACTTTTATCTCACCTGTGTAGAAACCCAAGCAAGAGACACAATGCAAAAAATATACAGATATATAGTGACCAATTACCATCACTCTCTCAGGGATATTACTGATGTGTTAAAAGGACTCTCATCAATTCTGACTATTCAATAACGAAGGAATTAATAACTCCTTGTCATCAAGTTGCCTTTATCTCTTCTTATCAATGTGCTACGTGTGGTCCTTGTATTTATACCAATTGGATTTTTGCTTTTCCCATGACAAGATTAAGGACGTGGTTAACTGAAATAAAAATAACAAGGAAATAGGATATTTAGACCTGTCATTCTCAATTGGAATTGTCCTTTGTGGTTGCATTACAGGCGCTCCTTATTCTTGACCAAGCTCACCGTTGCCGGATCCAAATGAATGACACGAATACCTTTACCGAGAGGTTGTCAGACCCTGACTCATATCCTTTGATTTCTGAACGGTTTCGTCCCCGTCAACAGTTCTGGGGCTGGACTCGATACCGCCCCTGAATTCGTCGAACCTGCACGCATTTGACTTCAGTAAACTTACTATTCTCCTTGGCGGCTACTCCGGGACGGACAGAAACAACTTCTTGACTCAAGGCGGCTGATCTGGATGGAATCAACTTCCTAGCCGCCTTCTCTGCCGGCCTTCATCTCTGTCGTCTTCCCTGCCGCCTTCATCTCTGCCGGACTCAAGGACGCCGAGCTGATTCAAGCGTGCCTTCACATCTGCCTTCTTCATCTCTGTCGGACTCAAGTATTTTGTGGACGGCGGCGGCGTGTCAACGTCGATATCGTAGACACCATTTTCGGCCCTGAGATCGCTTGAATCTTTCCGATTTTCCGAGTTGTTGTTTGAACCTTGATACGAATTCTGGAATGATTTTGTCGCGGATTCTACTTTGCCATGGGTTTTCCACCGTAATTGCGGATTATTGTTTGCCGTGGATGAAGTCTCAACAAAATCATAATTGTTTTTCCCTTTCATACTGTTCGCGAAGACTTACCATCACGATTGCAAATTCAAAGCTTCAATAAACCTCTGTAACCGTATTGGATGAGGACGTGATGATTCTCACTTCAATTTTTGAATCGAAACAATATCGATGATGAACCGACCCAAATTCGACCTGTAACTGTCTTCATATGAACAACCACTAATTCATTAGTGAATCCTTTCAATATTGTTGTGAATCTGATGTCGTCGTCAAGAAAGGATCGAAGTTGTTATTTCCTCTTGAAATTTGATTTTCTGAAAACGAAGATGATGTGTGAAGAACACTTCGTATCCAGAAACGAAGCTCTTCACCTCAATTCCTTCTGTTCGTTGCTGCCTGACGAAACATGAATAAATACTCCCTTACCGTTACTTTAGGAATGAGATTCAAACAAAACCATTTCGATCCGAATGCAAAACTGTAACCGCCATTGATGAATCTTGATGAAGATCGAAGATAATATCTTGATTATTGAATTTTTGCGAGGATCTTGATGAAATCCTATGAATTCTTTGCCAAATCCGTTAAATATTGTTAAATCTTGCCGAATTTTTCAAGGCCCGTCGCGGATGTGAGATTGAGATTCAAGGGATCGAATAACAACAATTGATCCCCTCCTTGTAGCGCCAAATGATCTGTCCGGTGAAGATGTTATCCAGACGAAGATAAATCATCTCACAATAGACGACTGATTGAAGTAGAAAGTGTTCCGTTGTTAAAGACCTCGCCGGAATTCATGGAAGAAACCCTGTTGCCGGTGAGACGGAAGGGGTGGTACCTGGACATGCGCTCTGACGCCCAAGTCAGATGGGAAATAAGGAGAATGTGAGGTTTTTTGAGATAGAATGAACTTACTTGAATTTGAAGTAGAGTCCCCTTTATATAGACATAAGGGAGTGTAATGGATTTGGAGCCTTATTAGGCCTTTCCATGTAATTGGGCCTTCTGACCGGTCCGGAACAGAAACCAAAAACTGGTCCACTAAACTATCTTATTTCGCAAAGTGAATTTATCATCTTGCTAAGAAAATTCTCTAATTTTACTTCCCAAATCTCTCTGACTTCATTTCGGTAAGCCATTTCGCTTAGCCACAATCCTTTTTCTTTATTTATTTAGCTCAAAGCTTGTAATTGTTATCCATCCATGAGTGTTATGTCTCTTAAACCTATTAACACAAGGAAAGATGTACAAGTAGCTATTCTCAAAGTAAAAACCTAACTACTAAATATGTACAATAAAATGGGGTAGATCGCATGTTTTCTATAAATTCAAGTTAATAAGTTTCATTAAAAAGTATATTGAAAAGTAGGTAAAATTAGAACTTATCATCAACCCAGAGTAGAAAGATAAACAGAGTGGAGGAAAAAACGTTCTAATATTTTTTTTTACCTATTTCAACTCAATTGAGTTACATATGAGAGAGAGCAACTCTCCGACTTGCTATTAACAAGTCTTTACAATAGATATAAAAGAGAGACAAGAAATTAACTCAAGAGCTCAACATGAGCAAACACTTCACAATCTCTCAACAACAAAATATTTACAACTCAACAACAAAAGATTTACAAAAGTGATCAAGAAATTAGCTTCAATGTTCACCTATAACAATCTCTAATTTCTCTCAATACCCTTTTTCAACCCCTGAATGTTGATCACTACAAAGGTGTTTAGGATGTGTTTCTCAACCCTAATACTCACCACAAAGCCCTCAACCCAAAAGCCCCTTTGAGTTCCCTCTTTGTTGATGTTGTCTCTCACCAAATAACCTCACAAGAAGCACTCAACACAAGAGCCATTATTTTCTCTCTGTCTTTCCTCTTCCTGTTTCTTGTTCTTGAACCCGAGCCACTCTCCCAAAAGGCACCAGCCTTTGTCTTTATGTTTCCTAAGGATCTCATTTGTTGGTACTAGTGAATAATGATGTTAAATTATGTTTCTACAGACATTTTATCTGTGTACTTCGAATTACTATGTATGAGCTTCATCATGATTTGAGAATTTGAATTAATGGAGTGATTCAAACTACCCTAATTTGAATTACTTAAAGGGAGAAACTCTAAACAACATTTCTTAAACACACAAATTATAAATCATGGGTGACCCTAAGTATGGACGGAAGGGGGCGGTCGCCCAAAACATAATTTGTGTAGGGTACTAAAATTATTATTTTTTACTTAGTAGTTAATACGGTGGATTCTAGGGTGAGGGTCCAATTAAATCTCTCACCCGTGTACCATTACTAATAACCGTTAGATCAATTAGATCTTATGATAGAGCCTTCACACCAAACAACATTTTCTTCTCTCTTTGTTGTCATAACCATCAATGGAGATGAAGCCAAAGTCCGTAAGTGAGTTACATGGAGGAAGCCAACTATTGGTTTAGATTATTAACCATTGAAAGGAAAACAAACAATGAAAAACAAAGTACCCATATATCATACATGGAACCCCAAGCTTCGACAAATTATGACCAGAGTCAGAAGTAAAAAACAAAGTATCCCTCTATGTCGTAATTCGGCTCTTAACTTGAAGCTAATATCATTAATAGGTTTTTTAACAAAGAAATAAGATGCAATTTTGCAAGGTTTAGTCAAATATTTATGTGCTTTTTGATTGAATTAAAAAACGATTCACTTCCAATTTTTCACAGGTAAGTTGCTTTTGAAATTTGCAGTGATTTGAGAATTGGTTGATTGAGAGAGGAAAGAAGATTTTGTTGAATTGGTTTTATCTACAGAAAAAGAATGAAAGAAGCGAGGGAGAAGGAAAAATTAGAGTTGTAATATAGCTTATCTGGTACATAATATGATATGTGGACTTAAATTAATCTAATGGATCAAAATTGTTGTTTATGTGGTCCACCGGTGAGGGACTTGTTAGAGCCCTCACCCTAAAATTCACCGGTTAATACTATATAGATTATTTCTTTTTAACTTGTTTTGATTAATTCTATGGAATATATATATTTTTAGAGAATCTTGATTATGAGTTAATCTTTTGCAACAAAAAATGTAAAAAAAAAAAGACATTCGAATAATTAAAAGGTTACAATTTGATTGATTCGCCTAAGAAACCAAAAACTTTAGAACCCACCCTTATTAATTATAATTACATTATATGTTTATACATAGTGTCAATAAGAAGTTAAGCACAATCAAGTTGCTGGTGGTCGTTCTAAACGGATATAATCATACATAACTCCTTGGAAAGGAGTATCTGCGTTGGTTTGCGTTAGATAGATGATGTTCTTTCCTTTCAAAAGAAGATTACTTGGCACATCAATGCTGAACAGCCTATACAATCCGTGAATTCCATGTCTTTCTATGGCATTGTCTCCTCGGATTCTTCCTATATGCCCTGTCGCGAAGTGGGGTGGATATACGCTTCGATCATTGAACCGAACCTGATAAAAGATAAGGCTCGATTAGATTTTACAAAGAGAGGATATCTTCGTCTTATAAGCAGGTTTCGAAATAATGAGTTAGAACTAATATAAAAACCTAATAACTAATGTGATCGAATATCTATTATATTTTTTAATTTTATCAACTTTAGAAACTAAATTGTTCGACTCGACTCAACCGTTGCGAAAACTAAGTTGATTAAAAAAAGGTAAGGATGTACCTGTAGGTAAGCATCAGCAGCACTGGCCAAGGCAAGTTGTAGTGTGTAGTTTCCACTCATTAAGTCATGCTGATGTTCAAATATAATTTGCCATGTTGTTGGCTCATATGTATTATTTTCTGTGTTTCTGCTTACAATACAATTTAGAGTCAAAATGCATAAAAAATTAATCTAGTAACAATATAGGTCCACACAAAACTTTATATTTACCTTGTAACATGAGCATAAAACCAATCTTTATTCTTGTTAACACCCACAGTGTAAATAAGATCATTGTTTGGATACATTTCAGTGTAACGTTCCCACAACCCATATTGCCTAAACCTGTAAAAGGTGAAGATATATACAATATATTAAACATATAATTAAGGGTTAAAATGTATTTTTAATCCCTTTAAAATTTACCTTTTTTTTTAAGTTTAGTCCCTACATAAATTTTGTGCGGACCAATAACACTTGTTTATAAAAATTGATAAAAATCTATGAATAAAACTTATGTTGGGATAAAACTTGAAAAATCTTAATTTTTTAAAGACCAAAACATATTTAACTTTCAAATTAATTCAAATTGAAAAGAATAGCTTTTGTTAATTAACAATGAGTTTTAGACTAACTTGTCTCTTTCTTCAGTGTATAATTTGTTCATGAGAGTAGGGTAAGGTTCTGGTACATGGAATTCTGAAGTCAAACGATCTGGAATACCAATTTCCCAAATGGTTGGTCCATTTCTGGGAGGATTATATACAAGTGAATCTAATTTTATGACTCCTCCTACAAGTTCAAACAAGTAATTGTTTGATTATCATTATAACTAATGTTTGGGATAATTCTACGAGTAAAAAAGAATTTACCTGGGGTGATGGTGATTGTACTATTATATTTGTAATCACCAATGAATCCAGAGACCCAACCATACAGATTATAGTGACCTGGCACAACATTAGTTATTTTAAAGTATCCCTTGGCATCAGCTCGAGTCCAAAATTGATAGCCCTATCAATAATACAAAAATAGATTAATTATAACTTATAATTTATATGAAAAAAATTTAATTAATTACCGCATTCCTTCTAAAGTTAATTTTTGAAATAGTTTGTCCATAAGTGATTAATTAAGTTTATTCAAATAGACACAAAGTACCTTGCTTTCTCTCTGCCATGATCCTGCATCTCCAGGCAAAGCTAGACCAACATAAGAATTATTAGCATATTGAAATTTTCCTCCTTCGATGTACCTGGAATTGCAAGGAAATGAGTAACATATTAAATGCAGATTATGTTGCTTGATCTTATGATATTAAAGAATAATATCTAAGTAAAATTACAACAAGATATTAGCAGGTACCAATCTTGGACTAGTAATCTTCCAAATACTGCTCCTCGTTGATTAGGTGGAAAATAATCTTGTGACTGAGGAAAATCATAAGGCCAACTTTGGACTTCCTTGGATAACTAATTAAATGTTTAAAGAACTAATTAAAATTATTTGCCATTGACTTAAGAAATTAAACAATGTGGTTGGTGTGACTATAGTACCTGTTGTACAGCATCTGACCATAGAGTTGCATTATCATTCTCACTTGAAGCAGTGTTGAGGTACACAAATACAGGCCCAAAAACCTTTTTATAGGTCTCTCCTTCTTGAAATGCCATGGTTACTTCCTTTCCAGCATAGTGGGTGCTCACAAACATCTAAACAAAAACCAAATATGCAAATCAAATATTATAATTCATCATTGTCAACATTTCAACAATTTCAATCCCTCGTGGGTTAGCCTGGTGGTGTAACAACTTGGACCCTCAGAGTTGTTCCTCTCTAGGTCTCAAATTATATATATTGGACAGTTCATACATGACTTTGTTCTGATTATAATTTGGGCCTCACGCTGGTTGATGATGTGAGATTGGTCCCCTGAATTAGTTGATCCTAAAGTCGAATATCAAATTTAAAAAAAAAAAAAAAACTTTCAGCAATTTCACATATATTGTAACCCTTTTAAATAAATTTCTAGATATCATCCTACGAGTGCACGAGTATTTAATTAGCTGGAGCAAAATTACTAGTACACATTGGGAGCAATTTGTATTTTCTTAGGAGTGTTAGAAACACTCTTTTTTCTACTCTCCAGCATTCACTTTCTACATGTGTGGGACCAAAATTGTTTAAGGTTAACCTCAACCATTATAAAAACTCCTTATCAAACGAAATTATAAAATTATAAACATTCACATACTACACTATACTATTTGGCTGCAATGCAAGTGGGGGGTATTCAAGTTAAAACTGCATGCAAATGGTACAACTCAAAGGCACAAGTCAATGTTGGTTGCAAAATGATTTACTCAAACTGAAGGCATTCACCATATGAACATCTTTAGTTCAGTAGTGAAAATGACTATTGTCAGAGTTCTAATGGCCATTGCAACATCTCAAAATTGGTCTCTATTCCAGCTTGATGTAAACACTGCTTTTCTTTATGGTGATCTCAATGAAGAAGTGTACATGCAACCCCCTTCTGGTCTTGATCATCTTCAACCTGATATGGTTTGCAAACTGCATGCAAAGGGCCCTATATGGATTGAAGCAGACCAGTAAAAAATAGAACACCAAGTTAATTACGTCGAAGTTTCAAAGGTTTTTATCATTCCGATTGGGGAGCATGTCTTGATAGTAGGCGATCCACGCCTGGGTTTTGTTTTTTTCCTTGGAATTCATTGATTAGCTGGAAAAGTAAGAAGCAATATGTGGTATCTAGGTCTTGATCTAAGGCAGAGATACAAGCAATATATATTGCGCGGATACACTGATTGTGCTAAGTGAGAGGGATTGGAATTTTACCTCACCCAAGTGTTGCAGATCGAATGGCGAGAATGCTTTAGTTGGAATTTGTTTGTCCAACAGTGTGGGTTTCTATATCTCCATGTTGATTTCTGAAATTGGATATGCATCGAAGGTGTCTGCACCTTGTGATTCCTCTGTTTCGTCATCACCGGACATCAAAGGATTGAAGAAAAAAAAAGATGAATCCGTGAGGGAAGGTGATTTAGGACGTGGATTCGAAGGATAAAGTGATGAAATTAGTTCTTTGGGGTTCTCCTGGTTTGTGATTATGGATGTTGAATTTACGATCCGTGATTTACAAATGGGAGATTGACTTGAATCTTCAGAAATTCCTTGAACTTCCTTGAGTTTTTCAGCTTGTGGTGCTTCAATGTTTGTCTTATTGTGTGCCAGATTTAGGATCTGTTCTGGTGCACCTTTGCTTACTCTATGCATTTTACCCTCTTGATCAATATAAGTCAATGATGTGCGCTTATCGGTCGGATTGAAAGGAAGAAAATGTACTTTGGATCATCCAGCATCCCAACTATGGCAGTATCTATTGCATATTGATTCTCAAGCCTTGAAGCTCGAGCCGCCATCAAAATAACGACATCAACATCCACTCCTTTCGCAAAAACCTCAATAAGATTTTTGTCAACGGTAAGCTTATTTAATGTTAGAGTTCCAATCTTATCACTACAAAGCACATCCATGCCTGCCATCTCTTCAATGGTTGTCATCCTCTTCGTGATAGCCCCATCAGTAATAGATAAATTTGCAGAGCGCGACTTACGATCTCTTGCTGTAGCATACCAAGAAGTTCCTGGTGGAAGGAAAGAAAGTCCAGAAAGGCCTCCCTGTTGCCGGAAATTTTCACCTTCTGGATTGACTTCATCTTCATCAAGTTTAGCCTTTAATGTTTTATGATCCTTTTCAATAGATTTAGCCAATTGGCCTGTTCTCGTAAAGTTTGCATCTTTGAAGAACTCGAATCCTCAATAATTCGATTGTTTCCACCATGTGGAACCCTAATTGGTCCACCTGTCCGGTTCGAATTGTTTTTGTAGGCGATGTCGTCCACTTTAGTTGTCAACGCCGCCATCTGTATAGTCAAAGCATTAAGGGCCGCGGTTAAAGCCGCAGTAAACTCTGCCTTCGTAACCGGTTGATCTCCCATGGCTGATCACGTTAGGAAAAGAACATGAGAAACCTGCTCTGATACCAACTGACGCAGTCGGAAGTGGAGGCTAGCAAGCTCTAAACCTAGGTTGAAAAGAAACAAGTTTGCAAGCGACAAACTTGTGCAAACAAGGTTCCGGAATCCACCAGAAATTGAGAAAGCTCTCAAAATATCATTGAATGAATAAAATTTGCTTCTTAGGCTATAACTGTTAAGCTTAAATACTAGGGAAATAACAATACCCTAATGGGCCGAAAATCCAAAATAGAAAATAAAACAGAAGTTATTAAAATTGGACTAAAATAAAAATACAATAAAAAATACTATGGAAACCCTCCTACATCAAAATTATTTAAGACTAGTTAGTTAAAGATGAGAAGGATCGTAGCACGTATAAATATAGAATTATACAATTTTCTCTATCTTCTTCCATAGAGTTCAAGTTTATCCTTTCAGTTTTATAACTAAATACTCATTATCAAGCAAAGTTGCAAAATTATAAACGTTCACATACTTCACTATATAAGATTAAAATTGGTTTTGTATTTGTATTTTATTTGTGCTTCAATTGACATATAGAAAATAATAAATAAAAGTTGGAACATACCGAAAGAGTGATTGGTCCAACATGAGAAGTAAGATCTTGCTTAATGGGTCCACCATTACGAAACTCATTACTAGGTGTTATCATCCAAAAACCCAGTGGTTCATCAGAATCAAAATTAATCCAACCATGAACAGTGTTATCTGTATTCTCACATGAGTACTGATATTTATCATCCACCTGAAACCCAACAAAATTATTTCATATTCATTCACGTGCATCTTTTAACCAAAAATAAATTACATATTAAAAAAAAAGTAGAAAAAGTCTAAAGCTACATGATGGAAAATAAATAAATAAATAAATAAAAATGCAGGTATCTACCTCTCCTCTAAATTGTGGGTTAATTGGGTTGGTTAATAGAACTGCTTCAGGGTAAGCTAGTTCTTGACCTGTTTCTCTATCTTTCATTGCTGGCATGTTTCTTTGCCTTGTATCAGATATTGCCATGTACTTGAACCTGTTCCATTGATTACTTCAATTAGTAAATGTTTTTGAAAAGTTTTCCACAAAATTTATCCTGGACAATTTAATTGCTATTTTAGTCTATGGTATAGTTTTAGGATTTAATTTGTATATATGTCAAGTAAGTGTACAAAATTTTATGTTTACCTCAATTATATTATACTATGTAGCATTCAAATTAGTACGATTGATTATATTTCCCTTAACTTTTCTATATTATGCAACAAATATGTGTTCACTCTTTTAAGCTTGACATGTTGACATTGGTGTTTTTGTTGTAAGATTTGATTTTACAAGTTTATCATTTGAGAGAATTAGTTAATGTTTATTAGAGTGTTTACTATAGAGTGCAGAAAAAATTAATTAAGGGTATGTTAGAGAATAAATAATTAATACAGTTGCAAATTCAAAATGATCTTATAAAAAGAGATAAAAATTCAAGACAATTTTATATTTAATTACGGATGTAGAATTAAATATTTTTTCACAAATAAAATTTTTATTTTATATTTTTAGTTGTTTTAACATGTGCAATATTGCACATGTTACACAAACCCTTTCTTTATTACTTAAACTTAAACACCAAAAGATAATGTTGATTAACAAAAACAGCAACAAAAAAAAAACAAATTTATGTGGTTCTAAATACAAGTAAATCTTAACTATTATTTTTTTTTTACAAGTAAATCTTAACTAATTTTAATATATTTTGGTGGTAACAAATTTTAAGTTTCATTATTTTTATTTTTCATTGTGTGAACTGGGTATCGAAGCACATTTTTTAAGTTGAATTTGAACTCATGATCTCTAATTAAGTTGTTAGAGATATTTTGTCATCTCATACAAATGCTCTTGGATATAAGTTTATGTTGGGTCATAAGGGAGTCCGAAAGCTCATCACATTTGGTCTTGAACAATCATGACGGTTAAACTCAAAACCTTAAAGCACCAACAATCTCCTCCTCAAGTGTGAGTCCATTTATTCTTTATTGGTATGCTCCCCCTCAAACACGAGCTTTTTCATCCATATCTATTTGTATCACCGTCCCCGCACTCAACGGAGCACCCCGCCTGAACACCCTTGGTCAGAAAGACTTTTGACACAAGGAGTTGGTCGAACCTCGACTCTGATACCACTTTTGGGTCATGAGGGGTTTGGGGGATCGTCACATATTGAACCTTGAACAATCATATAACTGAGCTTGACACCAAACTTTAACCTAATACCTTAAGGCATTAGTTTTATGGGTTCTCTCACCAAACTTGAACAAACTCTTTTATAACTTGACTAACTTATTTTAAGGGTCATACTAACAAATGTTATAAATACATCGTTTATGGAATTCAAAATAAGAAATATTGTCATAAAAATACAAGTCAAACTATTAAAAAAGTAATAACTACGCAATTTTTTATGCAAAAGTTATCATTTTTTATTGATTAAACAATGCCCTAATAAGTGAGAAATAGTTATTTTTTCAATAAACTAATAGTAATAGCATAATTTTATGAAGCAAGCGGCATCAAGATAACAAATGGCGACTCTCCTCAACCTCTAATAGTAAAAGTATTAAATATAACCAAAAAGTTCTTTCGTTTGTTTGGGTGTGAAATACAGGAGCAAATGCCCCTTCTTAAATTGACTTTGAAAGGAAAAAAAAATTAGATACCTGTCTCTACTGAGTTTGAAAACAAATCTAATTTGATCAACCTCAACTCCTGGCATTCCTTTGGATCGATTGAATATTGCGTATGAATAAAATCCTGAATCACCACTTTTGAAAATGTATCTGCATGTATACATAAATTTGTTTCATGCACCATTAGTTAGCTTATATATAGTTCCTAACCCCAAAAAAAAAAAAAAAACTGTCCAAATTAATTTGTTGTGAGTTTGTAACAACCAAAAGACATTAAACAATCCACCTTATATCTATGTTTATGGGGACATTTGTGCCACTCATGGAAGGTGTCCATGATCTTGAAAATGAAACCTCCACCATATTGTCGTCAGCTGCAATAACTGAAAAGTTTGTCCCATGGATTCTGCAGTATATATGATTACAACTATAAATTAGTCTATTGAACCAGAAGATAATGATCATGAATCCATGATAAACCTTGGACTTGGACTTTGAGTCCACACCAACAATCATAACCACTAGGCCATTAACATCTTGTGTAAATTATGCAAATTGTATATATTTACTATATTTTGTTTTAAAAAAAAAAACTATATCGGAAATTTTCAAACATACATTTTGGAAATATATCCAACACAATATTTCTTATGTTAGTTCTTAAAATATTTCTCTTAATATATTATATGACGAAATATGATTGAATTCAAGTACAGAAAAGATTATATTAATTGTAGATACAAATTGAATGTAAAAAGTTATACCTCTGAAAAATACTATTACTAAGATTTTGCTCTCCTGGTTGATTCCAAACAACATCGAAGTACCTATAAATATGATTAAATAACACGTTAAATTGAGTCAATTAAACACCCACTTAAATTCATTTACTTGAATAAATTTAATTAAAATATAATGACAATGTAATTTTTTTACATATATAATGCGCTACGTACACTTGAGCTGATATTTTATTGAAACAAGCGTAACCTTATAACTTTAAGGAACATGGTTTAAATCTCATCAAAATTATTGTAAAATGATCCTTTAATTAATAAAAAAATTATCCCTTCTCCGTATACTATTTTAAATACTGCGTTATACTGTGAAACGTAATGGTACACACAATATTTTAGATTTTAATTAAGGGATGATATAGGTACATAAATATTAAACTCCTATTTATTCTATACTTAAATTCATTATTTAAATCCACACTTCAATTCAACTAGTTTGATATGAAGTAGGAACATACCCTCTATCTAGTTCTTTGTTTTCAGATTCAAGAATGTTGTCAATTCCATTATACGATATTCCAAGGATGTACCCCTCAGGTCTTGCCAAAGTCACAGAAACAATGCCATTATCAACAACCAACTGAAAAAATTAAAAGTCAAAGAATAATTGTTATTGTCAAAAACCAAGCACACTTGATTCTGACCAAACAAGGAAATCTAACTAACCAATTTTTTTATTTAATTTATAATAATTAAACTTGACCAAAAGCCAAAAAGCCAGCTAGTATCACCTGGTGTTTGTCTTCTGTATTCAGTTTGACTATTGATGTTGTTCCCAGGCTATTGATCTTCTTTGATCCTCCTCTATAGATGAAATTAATGCGTAGTAAGGAAAACTTTATAAAATAAATAAAAATGCAACCATTATTAATAATGGAATACATATCCTCTGTTTTTGAAACAGCGCAATCCTTAAATGAGAATTTTTTTTTAACAAGCAAAAATAGAATATATTAACACTAAGAGAGTAGTCTCATTAACACAATGCGTACCAAAAAGACCACTAGAAATTACAATCAGTCAATCAAAAGCTACAAAAAACGATTAGCCTTTAAAGGAGAAAGAATATTATCGCAGCTAATTTGAGTTCACGAACAGAAATTAAATGCAAGCTTTGATTGGAAATTATGGTAGGCTAACATGATTCTATAATATGTGTTTAGGGCCTACTTAAACAATTTAAACAATTTCAGGGCTATGTTTTAATCTTAAAAGAGAGGAGATGTGTATGTTAGAAAACAAACGTATTAATTTCCTTTAAGATTAAAACTTTTCCTTTAAGATTAAAAAACAATTTTCACACATGGATTTCACCCAAAAACAAAGTGGATGTTAAAGAAAGTGTTAGAAAGATAGTGTCTATAACACACATCTTCTGTATTTTACCTACGAATAAACGGATTTATCCTTCGTCAGAATTCTTTTTGTAATTCAAGTTTTGAGGGCCGTTATTTTGAGGACCTTATGTTAATGCATTTTTGTTAAACTCGTCGTAAATTTAAACATACTTTTATTTGAATTGCAATGTTGTAACAGTTAATTATATTATGGAAACATTGTCAAGATTATATTTAACTTTTAATTGAAATGTGAATCACTAGAAATTAATATTTGCAAGAGGCCTAGAGTCACATACATCCATCAACATGAGTTTTAGCTCTCTCAAACAAACCCCCATTCCTTGAATAAAAATAACAACGTTTTCATACACAGCCGGAAGATTAGGATCCTAAATAAAAGACATGTTATTCTAAAGTTCTCATGTGAGAAGCACAAAGAAAAAACAAACAAACCCCGTGACTCTTCTTTTTTGTTTTGCTTAAATTAAACCCTCTATCTCATTCTATTTATTATTTTTTTATATTAAGAAAATAAAACACTTTTCATGAAAAGAATAAAATCAACAACAACAAAGACAAAAACACATTGACAAACATAAAATGTTATCCTTTTTACTTTGGTTTCGTTTATGTTTTCTGACACTCACAAAGATAAACGCAAATAAAAAAAAAGTTTTAATGATATATAACCAAAGTTAGAATAATAAAGAAGAGGATGAAGAAGAACCTCAATGATGTCTTCTCAGCACAAACACATAGAAAGAAACTGAGCTGCACAATCATTCCAAACCACCAAAAGAAGATAACATGTTTGTTCTTCTTACTCAACACTTTCATCTTCATCATCTCTTAGCCTACAAAATAACGTAAAAATGAGAAGCTTCATTTCAGAAACAAAATTCAAGGCTAATAAAGAAGCAGAAATTAATTAAACAATGTTAAAGTAGCTGTTAAAAGTTAAAATGTGGAAAGAAAAAAAGTGCTGTTAAACTACCATACTATATATATGTGATTGATAATTTTAGGAATTTTAACATGAGAGGAATTTTTTGGTCAAAAAAATAAAAAACAAGAAAGGAAATTTTGAAAGGCATGGACTAACCTTAGAATACAAATGTATTAATTTCCTTCATGAAAAAATAAAACATAGGATATGAAAGAACAAATGACCAACAGAGATTTTTTTTCTTTATTTCTTCCTATGAATTGTTTGTGTGATTCTATTCTCTCTTCCTCTCTGTCTTTGTTAATATATTATGTTTGGAACCTTAAAAAATATGAACCTTATTATATTAAAGAAAAACCTACCAACACTTACATAACTCCACAAAACACATAAGATGACATTTGTGGATTATTCCCATTGGCAAATTAATTAATACAAATTTATCTAATGCCAAAGGATTATGCTCATGTGCAACAACCACATGATATTTCATTCCAGCAAATCGTAGAGAAATTGCACGTTATTATCCAATGTTGAGACGACCATTAACATATATGGCGGCAGCAATGAAAGACAAAGCATATTTTAAGGGAAACTCTAATAGACTATTTTTCTTCTCTCCCCCTCCTCCTCCTCCTCCTCCGGGGATGATGTTTTAAGTGCATGCAACTCATACACATTTTTTTTATAATATTTGTTGAAAATTGGCTTAAAATTTGATGATGAAGATTCATAAAAAATCATGGTGCAACTGGTAGCAATCGTGGCACGATTTGGGTGTTGGAACATTGGTTTGGTTCTTAAAAAATCACGGCGCGATTGCAGATAAGTATGGCAACAGTATTGTGTATGAGTTGAAGATCACGGCACGAACCAGGAAAATGGAGGCATGATTTTTCCTGGGTCTAGACACTGTATAAGCCTTCATTCACAACTTTTTTGGGTAACCTTGAATAGAGAGAATCTTGAAAAACCAAATGAGGGAACTTTCCAAGAACTTAGAGGCTAAGGATTGAGTGTCTTTAGATGAGATTCTTGACTTGGGAAGCACTTCACAAACACCTTGAATAGTGAGATCTCATTAGAGAAATGATCAAAAAACTTTCTCTCTTGTTTTCTCGTAGGATTCATCATGAATTTGAGTGATTTGAAAATGGGTAGAAATAAGGGTTTTTTCTTTGTGAGCTTGAGATCTAATTTCTTGTAACCTCTTTGTATCACTAATTTTATAGTGGATTGAAGAGTTGTTCTCTTATAGGGAAATAAGATAAATTTATACGAATTGGGTAAACAAATATTGGTGTGTTCGTTTTCTCTAGTCTTTTATCTTTGTTGCTTTCGTTATTCTTGTGGTTTTTGCTTCACACTTAGATCTAGGTATGTTGTTGTTGCTTGAAGCTACTTTGTTTTGATTACTACTTCCCTTTTCTCCACAAATCTAAGTTTATTGATGTGATTTTTAAGTTTGAGTTCGCAACAATTGGCACCCACCGTATGGCAAAGGGGTAAACCGGTAAAGTGAGTATCATGGATTCAAAGCGGGACATCTAAAAGTTTATAGAAAGCTATGATTTTGGGTTGTGGAAGGTTAAGGTGCAAGTGGTTTTAACGCAATAAAAGTGTGCAGAAACATTAAAAGATTGTGGACAAGGAAAACGTGTTATTGCATGTGTTTTGTGATGTAGTAATCAAAAGTAAGTATGTTTTTATATCGTCTCCTCAGGGACTAGTGCGATACTATAAACCGTTCAACACCGATTATCATTTTAAGTTAGGGTTTGATTGATTGATTGCTATAAAGCTATTTGAACTATAATGCGGTAATAAAAACGAAGATTAATAAGGCTTAAAAGCGTTGGGATTAGAGTTCGTCAATAAAGCATCGAATATATTCTAATGATCATATATATGGATTCTAGCTTTTTTAGGGATATTATCACGCATCACCCGACAACATCATTCATGTCTAAATGACGTTGTGAGATCAATCGTATCATTTAATCAACGATTTCTCAATCTATTAAACGATCCGATAGCATTACGTTCTGATACTTTGTGTGATTATCAAAACACAATCTTATGTCTGGAATTCTTATTTTGATAGATGATTATTCTAAACCTAGATTCAAAAGTATTTTTCAATAACATTTAAATCAAAAATAAGAATGAATAGCAAGAATAAACTCAATATCACATAAAATGCTAGAATCATATATTTCAAAGATCAAAAGATTACATCTAAGCTTGATTAAGTACCTCTAATCCCAACAAAGGAGATTTAGTTAATCATTGTCATGATAACATTACAAAAGTGGAAGGAAAGATGAAGATCCGTTGCTAAGTCTTGATTTCTCAAAGATTCTTAGTGAATCCACACTCAATCACTCTTGCTTTATGAAGAACAGTAATTTTTCACCCTATTCTCTCTCTAATAGTAAAGTATGTCCCTCAAAAAGTATCAGAAAGGGCTTAAATACTATCTGATTTTTTAATGGCTCGCTGCAGCGACAGGCTTACTCGTTGCAGCGAGCAAAGCTTTCTTGGCCATTGGGTTTGCTCTACGTCGGCAATGGGGTCCAAACCGCCTTTGGTCGCTGTGGCGAGCTTGTTCCTCGTTGGGGCAAGGACAACTTGATTTTCCTTGCCTACACTCGCTATGGCGAGCGCTTCCCTCGCTGTGGCGAGCTAATCCTGGTTTTTCCCTGCCTACACTCGCTATGGTGAGCGCTTCCCTTGCTGTGGCGAGCTAGCTTTTACTTTTCTTCATGTTTTTTTTTCTCAATTCATGTTCTAGCTTGTTATTTCCTGCACAAATGGATAGGGTAAGACATATGATCATAATTTTGTCATTCGATCAATAATTCTTAGCTTTTCCTATGATAACTTGCTAAACAAGTAACAAAAGTGCCTAAAAATATAACACAAAACAACTGCTTTCTGGCACTTATCATTTTGTCTTGAAGATAAGATTTGAGAGAAATCATGAAGGAAGATATCGTGGTGTTGATGTTGGAAACGTTGGAGTCATTATACATGACAAATTTTTTTTACTCAGACAATTTTTGAAACAACTTTATTCATTTAGAGTAGTGGAGTCCAAACCTATCACGGATCAACTAATGGAATTTAACAAGATACTTAATGACTTGACGAACATTGAAGTAAATATGGAGGATGAGGATAACACTTTGCTTTTTCCTATGTTCTTTACCAAAGTTTTTTGAGTATTTTAAGGATATCATTCTTTACAAAAAGGAAGACACTACTACTTTGGAGGAGCTTGAAGTGACTTTGAGAACCAAGAAGTTAACCAAGTTCAAGAACTTGAAGATTGATGATAGCAATAAGTCTTGAATGCTGCAAGAGGAAGGAGTTAGTATATAGGAGAGGGAAAGGGGAAGTCTAGGTATAAGTCAAGGTCAAAGGGGTTCGAAAAATCGAAGTACATATGCCTTGTTTGTCATAAGTCTGATCCCTTCAATAATGATTGTCCTGAGAAAGAGGACAATGGTAGTTCTTCCGTTCAAGTTGTGGTTGCCTTATACGAAGAAGGTTATGAGAGTGCAAGTGTTCTGTTGGTCACAAGTTGATACTTAAAAAAAAAAAGTTGAGTCTTGGACTTGGGTTTCTCTTATCACATGTGTCAGAGAAAGAAGTTTTTTGAGACTTCGGAACTGAAGGAAGGTGGAGACTTCTTCCTCGAAAACAAAAAGTCTTGTAAAGTTAAAGATATGGATATCATCCGTCTAAAGAAGGTCTAGGTATTGATCAATGTGAGGTATGTTCTTGAAATTAAGCAAAGTTTAATTTCCATAAGCATGTTTGATGGTCAGGTATTGAGCATGGCATGTTAAACATTTTGCATGGTGTATTGATTATTGCTAAAGGGTCTAAGATGTGTGGTTTATACATTTTAGATGGTTCTTTAATAATTAGTCATGCATCTATAGCTAGTCAAGTCTCTCATGATAAATCTAAGTTATCGCATTTAAGTTTAGGGCATGTTAGTGAAATGGGTTTAGTATAACTAGCTAAACAGGTTTTCTGTGGAAAGATAAATTGGAAAATCTAGCATTTTGTGATAGTCGAATAATAGGAAAACCACATGGGGTTAAGTTTGAAAGTTGCATGCATCACTCTAGTAGCCACTTTGAGTTTGTGCATTCAGATATTTTGGGTCTTTCTAAGACACTTACTCATGAGGGATGAGTGTTTGTTTTGAAAAACAAAAGTGACACCTTTGAAATGTTTAAAGAAAGACACACCCTCGTAGAAAATCAACTCGGAACTAAACTGGAATCTTTAAGAATTGACAATGGTCTGGAGTTTGGTTCAGACCAGTTTAATGAGTTTTGCATGTTAAAGGAAAGTAAGAGGCATAGAACCATATAAAAAACACCACAACAAAATGTCCTAGATGAACACATGAACATGACACTTTTGGAGCAGGAGAGGTGCAATCTTTTATGAGTGGGGTTACCTAAGATTTTATGGGTGAAGTTGTGACAACTACACTATACTCGATCAAGATATGTGCATCAACATGAATAAACTTCAAGACATCGATGGAGGTTTGGAGTGGGGAAACAGACAGACTACTTAGAATTGAAGGTTTTTGGAGTTTTGGTGTATGTGCATATTAAGCAAGACAAGCTTGAAGCTAGAGATGTGAAATGTGTCTTCATTGGTTTTTCAAAGAGTGAATGGTTAGCAATTGCGAATGCTGGAATCTAGTGGAGGATTGAAAGTCATTATAAGAAGGGACATTACTTTTGATGAGACCCGCATGGGGATGAAATGCAAGGACCTAGAGTCTAAAGACTCGGAAACAATGGTAGAGAAAACTAAGTTTAAAAAGTAGCTTCCAATTAAATAAGAAAGAAAAGATGAGGAGGATTAAACTCTTACATCAAGTTCAAGTGAAAGTCAACTCAGTAGTAGATCTTGATTATCATTTGGCTAGAGATAGCGAAAGGAGGACCACTGTTGCACCTAGAAGATATTGTTACGTGACTTGGTTTGTTATGCTCTTAATTCAGCTGAATAATTTGAAGACTTGAAACCAAAAACATTCAAGGAAGCATTTGAGAGCAAAGAAAGCAAGGAATGATTGAAGGCAATTAGAAAATGGATTCATTGGAGAAAAACCATACTTGGAAACTTGTGGGACTACCTACAAATCAAAGGGTGGTTGGATGCAAGTGGATCTTCAAGAAAAATGAAGGCATTTCGGGAGTTTAAGGTCCAAGGTAAAAAGAAATACTTTTGTCAAAGGGTTTCACACAGGTTGAGGGGATTGACTACAATGCGATCTTCTCAATGATGGTGGAGCATTGTTCGATAACGAGACTTTTGGTTATCATTAATCAGTACAATCTTGAGTTTGAACAAATGGATGTGAAGACGGCGCTCTTACATGGAGACCTTAGAGAGATGGTATATATGGAGCAACCGAAAGGTTTTGTGGAGGACATGTCCAAGGTGTATCTTTTAAAGAAATCGTTGTATGGGTTGAAACATAGTCCAAAACAATAGTATTGTCAATTTCATAAGCTTCTTTTGAAGACTGGTTTTGTGATAAGTGGGTATGATTCTTGTGTCTACATATTGAAGAAGGGAGAGAAAGTCATTCTCTACCTTCTCCTATATATGAATGATATCTTGATGGCAAACTCTAACAGGGATGAGATTGAAAAGTTCAAAGAAAGACTAAACGGTAAATTTGAGATGAAGGATCTTGGTCTGAAAAAGAAGATGTGTCCACAGGAGACAAAGAATTCAGCCATTTGGAACTATCAATTGATGTATCCATTGATACTGGCCAAACAAACCCATATTTGTTTGATACTGTGATTGCCCTGTTTCTCCATGAGTAAATTTTATAATGCTATGCAAGTGACTTAAAGAAATAGATATCTATCTACCTTGCTTCAGAAGTTCAGGGTACCTGTTAAGCCCGAAGGAGGTATTGCATCTTTGTTCTTGTGAACTTATTAGTCCATTAATGTATTCAGAGGATCTTCCATTTTCTTGTCATTGTGATTAGCTTTTGTTGAATTTTTAAGCAAATTTGGAAATGAAATTAAAGAGTAAAATGAAAACCATAATACCATAAGCAATTTTAAGCCACGAATTAAAAGCTTAACACCTTGAGTTGTCAAAAAATGTTGACACAACGAAAATGAAACTTTTTAATGAGTAATTTATTCCATAAATCAATTCTTTAATTTCAACTATTTTTTTTTCTAATGAAAAAAAGGTACCTATAATTCTGATGTAGTATATTTGTAAAATGAAATAACCAATTGAGATGCAGAAAGTAAAATTACATTATATGGTCTATACAGAGTGCCAACAAGAAGTTGAACACAATCAAGGTTTAGGTGGTCTTTCTAAACGGATATAATCATACATAACTCCTTGAAATGGACTAAGAGCTTTTGATTGTCTCAGATAGATGATGTTCTTTCCTTTCACAAGAAGATTACTTGGCACATCAATGCTGAACAACCAATACAACCCATGAATTCCATGTCTTGCTATGGCATTGTCTCCTCCTATGTGCCCTGTGGCAAAGTGAGGTGGATATATGCTAGGATCATTGAACCGTACCTGATAATTTCATCCATATAAAATGTTACTCCTTCTAATTCTAGGAATTAGACATTAGTCTATACAATTAGCAAATAGGAGTAATTGCTTAAGTTGAATTTTGTTGATTAATTCGATTAATGAGGTCGAATATCTATATTGTTTTTTAAATATTATGTGAAAATTAAAATGATTATAAAAATGAAATGATGTACCTGTAGATCAGCATCAGCAGCACTAGCCAAGGCCAGTTGTAGTGTGTAGTTTCCACTGATTATGTCATTTTCATGTTCAAATATAATCTGCCATGTTGTTGGTTCATATGTCTTGTTTCTTTTGCTTCTGCAAACAATATAATTTAGAGTTAAAATCCATCAAAATTTATAAAATATAATAGCAATTCTCTACACAAA
This sequence comes from Medicago ruthenica, assembly GCA_018208015.1. NCBI lineage: Eukaryota > Viridiplantae > Streptophyta > Magnoliopsida > Fabales > Fabaceae > Medicago > Medicago ruthenica. Next base: position 60,745,840 of record CM031378.1, on the reverse strand, counting down.
CTTTATTATTACCTTGTAACATGAGCATAAAACCAATCTCTATACTTGTTAACACCCACAGTGTAAATAAGATCATCATTTGGATACATATCAGTGTAACGTTCCCATAACCCATATTGCCTAAACCTGTAAAAAGTAAAGATATTCGGAATAAATTTAGTATAGCTGTTAAATATATTCGTAGTCTCTATAACTTTAGACTTTTAATTTTAGTCCCTACATAAATTTTAGAGGAGTGATATATTCACACTATTCTCAAAAGACACTCTAATTGATCAAAACTTAAAATTAGTCCTACTAAATCTTACGTGATCCATTTGAATTTCAATCAATTAAAAAAGAGATGAGTTTTGTACTAACTTGTCTCTGCGTTGTTCGGTGTATAATTTGTTCATGAGAGTAGGGTAAGGATCTGGTACATGAAATTCTGAAGCCAAGCGATTTGGAATCCCAATTTCCCAAATGGTTGGTCCATTTCTTGGAGGATTATATACAAGATAATTTAAATTTATGACTCCTCCTACAAGTTCAAACAAGTAATTGTTTAGTTATCCTAGTTATAACCAAATTTTATACAAAATTTATACGACTGTAAAAAATATTTTACCTGGGGTAATAGTGATTGTACCATTATATTTGTAATCACCAATGAATCCAGGGACCCAACCATACAAATTATAGTCACCTGGCACAATATTATTTATTTTAAAGTATCCCTTGGCGTCAGATCGAGTCCAAAATTGATAGCCCTGTGATAAACATAGTTTATACATCAACTTATTGGTATAAATTTTTCAATGAAAATAGCTTACAACTTATATGAAAAACAGTTTAATTACTACATACCTTGCTTTCTCTTTGCCATGATCCTGCATCTCCAGGCAAAGCTAGACCCACATAAGCATTAGTACCCTGAAATTTCCCTCCTTTGAAGTACCTTTTGAAGCAAGGAAATGAAGAAACATTAAATGGATATTTATATTGTTTGACCTTACGAAATTAAAGAATATAATGTAGATAGAAGTGTAACAAGATATTAAAATGTACCAATCTTGGACTAGTAATCTTCCAAATACTGCTCCTCGTTGATTAGGTGGAAAATAATCTCGTGATTGAGGAAAATCATAAGGCCAACTTTGGACTTCCTTGGATAACTATAATAAATGTTTAAAGAACTAATTAAAATTATTTGTCATTGACTTAAGAAATTAAACAATGTGGTTGGTGTGACTATAGTACCTGTTGTACAGCATCTGACCATAGGGTTAGATTATCATTCTTGCTTGAATCAGTGTTAAGGTAGACAAATACAGGCCCAAAAACCTTTTTATAGGTCTCTCCTTCTTGAAATGCCATGGTTACTTCCTTTCCAGCATAGTGGGTGCTCACAAACATCTAAGCGAATAATAAAAATGCATATCAGATATTATATTTCAACAATTTGACATTTCAATAAAATTTACTTATATACATATTTAATGTTAGAACTTTAGCCATGAGCGAACCAATCCAAAAGACTAGTCAATTAGATTAGTCAGCGGCAACTTTCACTCTAACAACACATATAAAAAACAACTTATAGCATATATAGAAAACAATTTAACGTTATTTTATCTTTTGTTATAAAAATAACTTATGCAAGCTTATGCATAAGCACTTGTAATGATAAGCACTTGTTCTATAAATTGCAAATAAGTTGTTTATCCAAACTTAACGAGATTATCTACACTTAATCTCAACCATTATAAATATTTTGTTTTATAATAGTTATCAAACAAAGTTGCAAAATCAGAAACTTTCACAAAAGCTGGGACATACCGAAAGAGTGGTGGGTCCAACATGAGAAGTAAGATCTTGCTTAATGGGACCACCATTACGAAACTCATTACTAGGTGTTATCATCCAAAAACCCAATGGTTCATCAGAATCAAAATTAATCCAACCATGAACAGTGTTATCTGTATTCTCACATGAGTACTGATATTTATCATCCACCTGAACCCAACAAATTCATATCATATTCATTCACGTGCATCTTTTAACCAAAAATAAATTACATATTAAAAAAAAGTAGAAAAAATCAAATGAAAAAAAAAAAGTGGTACCACCTACCTCTCCTCTAAATTGTGGGTTAATTGGTTTTGTTAATAGAACAGCTTCTTTGTAAGCTAGTACTTGACCTGTGTCTCTATCTCTCATTGTTGGCATGTTTCTTTGCCTTGTATCAGATAATGCCATGTACTTGAACCTGTGCCATTGATTTCCCATTAGTAAATGTTTTTTAAACTTTTTCTAAAAAAATTTATTGGACACTCTAATTACTTTTTTAGTTTGTAATATAATTTTATAATTTAATTTGTAGCTACAGTATGTGTAAAACATTTACATCTACAACAACCATGTGTATAGCGTTCAAATTAGTACACGGTTGATTACTATTTTGGACAAATAGTCAATTTTGTTACTAACGAATAGTTGCAATAGTTCGTTAATATATTAAAATTTTAAAGTAGTTTTTGATTGTCTACTCCATTAATCAAAATAGTTCTTAAAGTTAAAATGTTGTGTTAATACTATCATATCAGTCAATCATTATACTTACATAGTGTCATATTAATCTTTAGAAGTATTTACTTCTTATTATATCAATTTTTATAAAAAAAAATTGCTATCAACATTAAAGAATTATTTTAACATAGAGACTATTTGAACCATCAGATGCACAGTTAAAGACAATTTTAAAATTTTGATATATTAAAAGACTATGATAACTACTCATTTTATATTTTGACAACATTAAATCATTATTTGCACCGATATTTGTTCACTCTTTAAAATTTGACACGTTGACATTCACGTGCTGTGTTCCTTTTTCATCTTTTAGCCAAATATATTTTATAAGTTTTTATTTATTTTAATGAAAACAAGAAAAAGAGGAAGTAACCACTAACCAGGCCTTAAAAGTATTAAATTTTATTTTCTTGCATTGTAAAAAGACCCTTAGCTAATTGGGTTTGAATGAAAACATTTTAGTTACCTATGTTGATTGAGTTTGAAAACATATCTAATTTGATCAACCTCAACTTCCGGCATTCCTTCAGGGCGATCAAATATTGCGTATGAATAAAATCCTGAATCACCGCTTCTGAAAATGTATCTGCACAAGTTCAAAAAAAAGAAAAATTAATTAGCTTATATAAAGTTCCTAACCAAAAAAAAAAAATTGTCCAAATTAATTTGATCTAAAATGGTAACAGCAAAAATAAGACATTGAATAATGCACCTTTTGTCAATGTTTATAGGGACATCTTTGCCACTCATTGAAGATGTCCATGATCTTAAAAATGAAACCTCTACCATATTCTCATCAGCTGCTATAACAGAAAAGTTTGTTCCATGGATTCTGCAGCATGGTCACAATTGTAAATTAGTCTATTGAATATACACTTAGGTGTTGGAATCATGATTTATAGAAATAATTAAAACCAACAACCAACAATTTGTTTTGATTGAGAAGACAAAAATTATTTTTTTGGCATCACATTTTAAATATTTTTTTAAATAAACTTACACTTACATTAGATCTTAAAATATTTCTACAAATATGATCGGATGTATATGTAAAAAGACAAATTATATTATCTGTCAATATAAACAATTGTAAAAAGTTATACCTTTGGAAGGTGCTAGGCTTTCCTACTTCATTCCAAACAACGTCGCAGTACCTGAAAATATGATTAAAGTACATGTAATATTCTGTTCAATTTAAACCATCATCTTATTTATATTACTTTATCAATATGACACAAGTGATATTTGAGTCTGTTAACAATTTGGTCAAGGATTCGATCTCTTAGATATATTAAGAGAGGTCAATATTTTAAATAGATCTTAGTTACCATGCACAATTGTGCATAGAGATATATTTGATTTACCAAAAAATGTTGATATTACTTTAAATATTGGATTTAATTTTAAAATAAAAATAAAAATATGGAAGTGGGTAATTATTATTAATATCAGTGATATTAATGATCAATGTTTTATAACTGTCTCGTAAAAGATTTGAAGACTAACACTCGACTGACCCCTCTTGAACAACTTGAATTTAATTTATATAAATAGTTATTGTAAAAAAAGTTTTGCTCATAATTATATATGAGCATGGTAAATTATATGTTTTTAACTCATTAAACTCTTATAAATTTAACTATGCATTTTTTTCCTTACATGAAATAATACAATATACTGTGAAACCCAAAAGTACATAAATATATTTGTTGTTAGGGATCATAAATATTTAACTCTTATTTTATTCGAAACTTCAAATAAATTGACTAGTTTGAATATGAAGTGAGAACATACCCTCTATCGTCTTCTTCGTTTTCCGAATCAAGAATGTTGTCAATTCCATTATACGATATTTCAAGAACGTGCCCCTCGGGTCTTGACAAAGTCACAGAAACAATGCCATTGTCAATAACCAACTGAAAAAATTGTAAGTCAAAGAATATTTGTTAAGGTAAAAAACCAAGCACTTGTTTCTGATCACCAAACAAAGAAATCTAATTAGCCAATTATTTTATTTAATTTTGAATAATTAATCTTAACCAAAAGCCAGATAGTTTCACCTGTTGATGGTCTTCTGTATTCAGCTTAACTATAGATGTTGATCCTAGGCTATTGATCTTCTTTGATCCTCCTCTGTAGATGAAAAATAATGCATGGTAAGAAAAACTTTATAAAATAAATAAAAATACAATCATCATTATTAATAATGGAATACATATCCTCTGCTTTTGCAACATGGCAATATTTATAGGAGAATGAATACAATCGCGTCTAATTTGAGTTCATCATACTTGGATTGAGAGTGAGTTTGATAGAATTACGGAATTAATATGATTTTATAACGTTAGTGTTACTTTAATTTTGTTAAACTTGCGATAAAATCAAATTTACTTACATTTGAATTGCAATATTGAAACAATTAAAGGGAAACGTTAATCGGTGTCTCTGAGATACTCTTTAAAAACTATTAAATATTTACGAAAACACAGTCAATACATTGGAAATCGAAATATGAAAATGTCAATTAAATTATGAAAACACAGTCAAGATCGTGTTTAATTTTTAGTGGAAATGTGAATCATAAGAAATCAGTCTTTTCTAGAGTCACATACATCATCAATGTGAGCTATAACACTCTCAACAATATTAGCATATTTTGAGTCAAAAAACAGGACCATTTTTATACTCATAGCTGGAATAGGATCCTAAATAACTATGCCAAACCATGTTGATAGATTGCATATTTTTCTTCCTTACCCACTCTAAAAAAGTCATTTTAATGAAAAAATGGGAGGGAGAGATAATGGAATAAAATTTGCTATCAAAGGTAATGGCCGGTCATGAGTCTTGTAAAATAAGGCAAGAAAATAGGCATAGTTAAATTGAGAAATGAGTTACAAAAGTTCTTTGTGAACATAAAAAGTAAGGATTTAATTATTTATATATCAGCCTCCCCACTTTAGAAAGTAAAATGAATCACATTAACTACTGATAAATTATCAAATAAATGGTTGATGTATATGCATTACAATCATACAGTCGTGTAAAATATCAACTCTTAGTTTATTTATTTTATTATTACTTTGGTAGTTAATTTAGATTAGATGGGTGATAGACCCAAGAAAAAAAATTAGACGAGCCATACCCAAGGTTTACATAGGAAATTAAAATTACTACTAATGGCATAGCATATGAACCGTGAAAATATCATAAATTGAGGTACATAAAAGAAATACTAGTATTTCACAATTATTATTAGTAAATCATTATTAAAAATATTGATCTCTGGTGACACTGAATCTGGTTAGTGTATCTTTGAATTGTAATGTATCTTTTAATTGACGGTGATTTTGACAAAATTACGATGAAGTCTTGATTTTGTTGAAAATCACATTGATCCACGGTTATCCTAACAAACCATCACAAATTTAAAAACACACTTAAAAAAGTTAATGCATTAAGTGAGTGTTTGGTTTCGCAAACAAAAACTATACTATGATTTTGTGATTTTTTGAAATCGAATCTGAATCCAAACATATGCAATAAAAGGCTATAGTTATGTAGTTATTTCACTAGAGTTCCTATCAAAGATAATATGGGCTGCATGTTAAGACCATGTTGCAAGTAAAAAGGATTCAAGAGGAAGGCATGTGAAACTAGTAATGCAGGGGAAGGTGTTGATGCAAGAATAAATTCTTTTCACCACAACAATGGGTAACTTGCAAAATGTCTTTTCATTCCCATCAAGTAAAGATGCACACAAGTTTAACAAAAAAAAAAAACAATTACTTCAAAATTGAACAAAACAAAAACACCAACATATAAAGATAATACATTATAAAAGACATGGAATTCTAAAGTACTCATGTGAAAATCACAAAAGACAAACAAACCGTGACTCTTTTTGTTTTGCTTAAACCCTCTCTTTCTCTTTCAATCTAACTCTTTTTATTTAAATAAAAAAACTTTTCATGAAAAGAATAAAAACAACAACCAAACAAACATAGAATGTTATCCTTTTTAATGCTCTCATGCTTCTTTTTCCTTTGTTTTCCTTAATGTTTTCTCTGACACATGAAAAGAAAAACGCAAAATAAAAAAGTTTTAATGCTATATAACCAAAAGCAGAATCAAAAGAAGAGGAAGAAGAAGAACCTTAATGATGTTTTCTCAGAACAAGCACATAGCAAGAAACAGAACTTCACAATCATTCCAAGCCACCAAAAGAAGATAACATTATTGTTCTTCTTACTCAATACCTTCATCTTCATCATGATCTCTTAACCTACAAAAGTAAAAATTTGAAGTTGCATTTCATCAGAAACAAAATTCAAGGCTAAAAAAAGAAGAAATTAATTAAAAGTTTTAATGCTATTAAACTACCATACCATATATAAATGTGATGGTAATTAAACGAATTTCAGCAAGAAAGGAAATTTTGAAAGGCATGGACGAGCCTTAGAATATAAATGTATTAATTTCCTTCATGAAAAAAATAAAACCATAGGAGATGAGAGACAAAAGACCAAGTGAGATTTTTTTGTTTTCTGCTATGAATTGTTTCTTTGATTCTCCTCTCTCTCTCTCTCTCTCTCTCTCTCCCTCTCTCTTTGTTAATATATTATGTTTGGAACCTTATTATATATTAAAAACGTCCAAACATTTACATAATGGCTAGTTAATGGCTCTTATATATATATATATGGAAAATATATAACGGACCACAATGACCAAGACTAGTTAGCTTCACTTTCATGTTACAAAATATTTTCAACTTCTCTTTTTCTTTTTTTTTTTCTTTGGTCTAAATGTGTTTGGCAAACCCCTGCCCATCAATTTCCACGATAATTAAGGAAATCTTTCCTTCATCGTAGAACATGGTCCACTTTTTTATTTTTTATTTAAGGGGAACATGGTCCACTTTTGAATGGCATAGCTGTTAGATTAATTTATTTAATTAATTTATCATATAGATTAGCATATTCAAATATTAAGAATGAAAATTAATTATGATATTTTTTGACAAATTATGACTAATTGTTATCATAGCACAAATAAGGATTAATTCTTCAAGAATCCAAATAACACAATATTTGTTCTATGAAAAATAAAACTAGTGCAACAGAAAAGTAAGTGTGAAAGTAAAATTAGCAATTAATGCTAATTGACCACATTTTCCCTCTCCAAAAATTCACTTGGTTAGGCGCTGTAGAAGAAAATATGAGCAAAAAACGTATGACCATAATTAAACAAAAATGTTGACCATTACTTTCCTCTTAATAAAACTTTTTGACCGATAACCAAATAATTGAACTTAAGTGATAAATGAGTTTTAACAAGACGAATCGTTTGAAAGAATATGAGTTCGTTTCTTGAGTGAAACAATTCTTGGTCAGATTATCCTCACCTTGTGGTCAAACTCCGAATTACTAGGACTATTAATTTCTCTTGAAAACCAGAGAATTAACAAAAAAACACTTTTTGACAGCTTGAAGAGTTAAAATCAAACTAACTAAACAAAAATGTTGACCACAATTTTCCCCTTAATAAATACTAAAATATGGTTTCGTTAATGAAGTGGTTTATGCCGTTATACCAAAAGGTTGACAAAAGACAAGTGATTGGTGAAAATTGATATTAAAGTACTTGCCCCCGAAGAACTTCTAGTCTGATTTTATTCCTACTACTAAAATGGAGGCGTTTGATGTGTACCTAATCCTTAATGGTAGAAAATATTTCACATGATGTTTAGATTAAATGCATCATCAACTTTTTTATCCTTAAGTTTGCATGATACATGGTTTAACATACATAAAACACATTATAACAAAGAAATAACTGAGTTTAAATGGTTAACAAAATTTCAGTACTTACGGATTAATCGCTCACAATTGAACTAGGTATTATCATATTATTTTCTTAAATACTCGAGTTAAATAGAAAAAAACATACTTACTCGATTCTTAAATACATTTCGCAATTTTACAATTCACACTATTCATGTAGCTTACTTTGACCATATTTTTTAACTAAATACAAATGTTAACATGTAAAATGTTGTTCAATTTGTCTCAATGTATATTTTCAAATATCAAATTTTATAATCTTTTACTATAAATAATTAAATATATTAATAGTCAAAGTTGTGTATCGGCATGTGTGAAGTGTTGGATTGTGACACGTGTTTAACAACTGATAGAGTATTTTGTAAGAAAAAGCCTACTTAGTACACGTGTGTATACAAGAAAATTTTAAAATGCTTTTGTGGAAGAGGTAAGGAGCTTTCAAAAGTTCAGAAACCAAATTGAAAGCTAAGAAAAAAGTCTTTGTGAAGCTTAGAAAAATAATTATTGGAACCGCTACGATACAAAGTTGGCAACCAAAACCAACGTTATGTCATGGTATACTCAATATAGAGTCAATAGTGCCCTCAAAGTATGTGAATGGCACCAACCACTCCTTTCTGGACACGGTTTACCAACAAAAGTTCCTCCCGTGACACCTTTTCATAAGGCTACTCATCAATCTGAACCATTACATGATCTTAAAATAATTAATCTAGGATGAGGACCATTGATATTAAAAATTAGTCAGCAAATAATTGTGCAAATTTTTTTATGGCTTGGATAATTTGATAACATAAAAGTTGTTGAAAGTGTTTTTTAAATCTAATTCAATAATACAAATTTTCACACACTTAACCCCTAAGCAATCATGCATTATAAATAGAGACCTTTGCACACTATTTTATTCATTCAGAAAGCTAGTGGTACAAGACAAGGGTCAAAGCATTAGGAGCGTCGAGCCAGAGGATCTCCATCCTCCTCTAGTTCTCTCTAGGGTATGTGTTTCTATTCTTTGATTAGGGTTCAATGATGAACCCTTTCTTATTTGTTGGATTCTATTAATAAAGTTTTTATTCAGTTGATAATCTAAAGTCTGATTTAATTCGTATTTGTCCGCTTTTTATCAAAATCCTAGATGGAGCAATATTAGGGCTATAACTCATCTTTCGGGACCCTCGTAATTTGCAAGGGAGAATTGCAGGGAAAGCTATGTCCACAGAACCTTAACGAGGTTATGTTCTACTTTCTTAAATCTAAACATAAGGCAAGTTATAAACTAATGATTTTTTAATTTAATTTCCAACAAAGAGGAAAGGGGGATTCAAGGATTCCCTAATCGCCGTTAAACATTTGAATCAACCAAACCTAATCTCGCATTGGGCAAGACAATTAAAACCCTGCAACCACTCCAATCTTTTCTCTTTTATTTACTTTTCTAAATAAATTCCGCTAATTACCGAGTTGAACGACAATCGCCGTGGAGACTAAGCAATATTCACCTAAATCACCATCAACCATACTTGGTACGATTTGGTGCACTTGTCAATATTCACCTAAATCACCATCAACCTTCTATAAGAGGTGATTCATTGTCTATTAAAATTTAGAGGAGGTGTACGTAAAGGAAACAGAAGCATGTAAGAGGCATTTACATGGGAGTCTTGTCTTGAACAAGGGTGACAAGTCCTACTAAGTCAATGAAATTATTGTGAAGTTGTTGAAACATTGGAAAACAACTGGTCCTTGAAATATTATATCACAATTGGTAGAGGGTTTTATGAATTCTCCTTTACATCTTTTGAAGATTTGCACCTAGTTTGGGCTATAGGAACAGTTAATCTGAAACCTAAGGTGCTTTATTTGTCTCAATGGACAAAGGACTCCAACAATCACACATCATTAGACACACGCGCAAGTGTGTATACAACTTATGGAGCTGCCACAAGAGTATTGGTTAGATAGAACTCTAATGGAAATTGCTAGCACTTTAGGCATGCGCCTCATAATTGATACAATGACTCAGAATCGTTGTTTTGGCCATGATGCGTGTACTTTGGTGGATATGGATCTCTCCCGTCGTCTTTTTATGTAATTATGGTTGAAAGAGATGGATTTACTTTTTATGTTGAGGTTGCATATGAGTGGCTTCCAGATTTTTGTTCTCACTATCAGATTATTGGTCACACTGTTTCAAAATGTCGATGGTTGCACCCACAACAAGCTAGTGTTGTGGAAACTAACAAGAAGAAAGATATGCAAGACAAAGGTAAGAAGTAGGTGTTGCTTCAGAAACAGTTAATTCCACGATGGAAGGAAAAAGAGAACCCGCATTGAATCAGTTTGGGCAAGGCTTTCGAGAAACCAGATGAACGCCATGCAACCATTGTCTCTAAGATTCATGATATTGACAAAGAGGTGAGACCTGAAACTGTTGTAAATGTCGAAGAAATTTCGGCTGCTCAACCAACTCCTCCTCCACATCATATACATCCAGAAAAGTAGATTACATCTTTCCATATGATTTTACTAATCTAGAACTTGCGAGCACCACCCACACCATTTGTGAGGCAACACAACAACTTGATAATACGACTCAAGAGGTTGTTGAAGTCACGACACCAGCCACTTCTTTTGATTATATGAAGCCAACTGTTGTTATAGATAGTACAATAGTCAACCAGTCAGCCAATAAGAATTCTATTGTTACCTCTGGTGAAATCTCTAGTGACAAATAGCCGGTACAACATCCCTTATATGTTGCAATTTACTCATAGTTGTCAAGTTGTTACAAAGGATCTTGAAATTATAAAGCAAGCCCTAGCAGCAACCTCTGAGGATAATGATGCAACATTTACTCCATAGTTAACGAAAATCCAAATAAAAAAGTTAAGTTGAGTCTACCAAACCCGCTCTAAGGGTCCTCCTTGAAGTTCTTCCAATTGAAGATCCTATATTGGAATGTAAGGGGTATCGGCAATTCTGACTCTAGAATTGCTTTCAAGACTCTTTGTATTAATCATAGCTCTAATCTAAACTTTATAGCCAAAACAATGATTGATTTTGTGTCAGTTCTTTTGGAGAATATAGATTGGTAGGTCTCTTTGCCCGTTTTTGTTTCGGGATTCTTCTAGGGATTGTTTTGGGTTGCCTATTTTTTTGGTTTCCGTAACTTTTTCTTTTTCGCTTTTGTTTTTCTGCTTTTTCGGTTTCTGTAACTCTTTCCTTTCCGCTTTTGGTCTTTTCTTAGAGGGTTTTGATTTGGCCCCCCCTCTTGTATAAATTTTTCCCTTTTGTCTTTCTTGATATATATATATATATATATATATATATATATATATATATATATATATATATTATGAGTGAGTGGCAGAGGATGTGAGGTTCTTAGGGTTGCCGAACTATTCAGGATGCTCAGTTTGTCCGTGATGTCCTCCTCACTCTTGATTCAGTAAAAAAAAAGAGGTATTTTGATTAATAGTTTATTTTACAAGATATTTGTATATTTAATTGTTGATTTTTACACTATTTGTTTTGAAAAGTTAACCTTATGAAAATAGAAATTTTTAAAGGTAGCCTTTACTTTGGTTTTGGTACATTTGCTTTGCAAACCAATAAATTAACGATCATTTTTATAAATCAAAGAGTTATTTGTGGACTTTGTATTTTATGAAAGATTATATTATAATAAAGAATATTATTTCATTGTGTTATTAGTATGAATCAAGTACCCTCTACGAGCAACTACAAAGACTAATCCATCGAGTCGAATAGAACGACAATGAATGACAACGTTCTAGTTTAACATTGATGCATTTCGAAGGTTGGATTTAAACTCATGACATCTGATTAAGCTGAAGGAGATCAATTACCATCTCATCCAAATGCTTTTATAAAAAATATTAGATATTTTTTTAAATGGTAATATTAATATACATATATACATATACACACACAAACGTAAAATTATACACAAACAACAACTTGTCTTCAGAAATCAAAATATCTGAAGTAAACCGGCATGCCAAACAGCAAACAACACCAAAAAACCAAAATAGGCCACCCACAACTCCACATAAAGAGAAAAACACATGCCCTTACACAAAAATATTCGATATTCATTATGATGAGTAATAAAAATTCAAAAAAAAAATTGAAATTTTGTTTCGCTGACACTTTTATAAATGATATTTGATTATTATAATTTTAAAATGATAAGAACTAGTTTTTTTTTTCACCAAAAAAAACTCATTTAGCTATTAATTTAAATACTAAATGTAGTGATCCATGTCGAATTGCCGAATGTGTCATAGAAACACTCTTTTTATACTCTTTTTGTTGAAGACTCGTTTTATTTACTCTCTTCTTTTAATTCATTTTGAAATGTAATCTTTTTTTGAAAGTAAATTATTCATTTGTATTTAATTTCTTGTGGAAAAGAGGTATTTTAAATTTTATTTTGTCTCCTCTGAAATAAAAATATTTTTTATGTATGATCTTTGTTCTTTTTATACGAAAGATTGATTTTGAAATGTTAACATTTTCAAATTTTTTTTTTTAAATTTTTTTTTCTTTTTCCCCTAAATTTATCGATGACGTAGCATATAAACATTTTTATAATAAATAATATGTAAAAAGAGGCATTATCACATTATGTGTAAGACTTATATATGTTAACCATATATAACAAAGACAAGCCATAAAATTCATATATAAAATTAAACGTAATAGAAAAGAGATAAAGTAATCACATTAACTAATATTGTAACAATGGTCATGCCAGATCTAGTGATAATGAAACATACCTTTTATATTATTTGCTCATTCGCACCATCACCAACGATGCAAAATCAGAAAATGATGGTAGAGAAGTTGTTTCTTCGTTTCCCCTAATTTAAGTAAATAAATATAAAGGTATAAGAATAAATTGAATTTTATTAAAAAAGAGTAGAAACATATACTGATATGTGATACACTCATGCTTACTGATCAAATAATAATTATGATGGGTGAGAAACAAGTAATAGTTGGTGCCACTCAATTTAAAGATCGCGCAATAACAATTGGTACTCAAAACAATTGAATATTGAAGGATATGAGGCTGAACTATGTTTAAATAGACCATGTTTTCTTTTATCTTTATTTCTTTAAGAAACTAAAATGGAATTATAATAATCAGCCTTTTTTATTTATAATTGTTTTTATTATCTTTTTAAAGAGACGACTTTTAGTTGTCGGTTTTTAATTTACCTTTTTTATTTGTTTTGAAAATTTATCATTTTATAATTTGTCTTTAGTTAAAAACAAATTGTGGATTTAAATCATTACAATATTAACATGCAAATTTTATTTAGGTTCATACCATTAGGCGTCACCTCTACATTTAATTTGGAGGTTCGTTGTACACAATCAATTTCTCATATGTTGCGTAACTTCATGTAAGTTTTTCTAAACCACAAACATAACTCCAAATTTCATTGTTTAAATATTATTTTTAAAATTTCTATTATACTTTTTGAATTTTAATATGTTGTTGGATTTGATTTGCTACTTTATCTTTTTGTTGGTTTCATTCATTATCTATTAAATATTATTTTTAAATTTTTAAATTATTTGAATATTAATAGGTTGTTTTAATTCACATAACTTACTTTGAATTCAAAATGTTGACTGATATTTGCTTGGTTAAAAAGAATGTTGACTTATTTAATTATTACTAATTTTGAAATTAATTTAAAATTTTAATTGATATTGATTTGAAATTTATTTACTTTTATTTATAACTTCCATTAATAAAAATATTTTCAATCAAAAATATTTCAGTCAAGAATAATATCAAAATTATATATTTAAATTTTGCAAAAAAAACAATCATAACCCATTAATATCATTAAAATAGTATTTTATTTCATTATATTTTTAAAAATACTATTTTTAAAATTTGTAAAAACAATCATATCCCATGAATATAATTAAAAGTAGTATTTTTAAAAATAGAATAGTATTTTTTTTGAATTCATCATTTTTTTTTTGAAAAAAATAATTGGAATATTTTTTTTTAATTTGAATATTTTTAGAAAAGTAATGTTTTGTTATCTTTTTAAATAATTACCTTTTATAGTTATATAGATTACTCGATTTTATTTTGAAAGTTGACCATTTAAAAAAAGATATATTATTTTATAGAAGAAAATTTTGATTTGGATTTCACTTAGGCTTAAATGCACTTTTGGCCCCCTATGTTTGAAAAAGTTGCGATTTTGGCCCCCTTTTAAAAAAAAAGGATTATTAGACCCCTAACTTTTGTCCCTTTTGCGAAAGGCTGATTTTGACCAAGTCAACGCATACGTGGCATGTCACTTAACTGATTTGGCAGACAACTGTGTAATTTTCAATTTATAAATAAATAAAAATGTCACATGTGTAATGCTTTAATTAAAAAAAATAAAAAATAAAATAAACTCCTTCTTTCTCTTCTCTCACGTCTCCTCTCAGATCTCTTCTTTTGTCTTCTTCTTTCTCTTCTCTCTCCATTAACAAAAGAACATACAATAATTATTCTTACCAACCCACCACCATAACCATTACTATAAACTCTCTCTTCTCCACATAACAAAACTCATTTCTTCTTCTTTCTCAATTTCAGCCATCCCTCCTTCAACTACATCATCACTCACATGAAAAAATCAACAACATCAATAGCCGCGCAACAGCAACAAGAAATCAACAACATCACATCGTCGCCGGCTTCATGTAGATTTGAGTTTGATGAACAATTTTTTTTTTGGGTTTGAAAAACATGAAAAAACAAACAGAAGAGTGAATAATTTTAGATCTAGAAGTCAAAATTATATCATGGATTGTCGAGGTTTGCAGATTTTAATTGATTTTGTTGATTTTATTTTCTCTGGATTTGCAAAAGGGAAGAAGAAGAGGGAATTGTTGTTGTATTTGACTAATGAACTGAAAAAGAGGAATTTTGTTATGTTGTTGTTCGATTTATGGAAGAGAAATTATTGTTGAGGATGAGAGAGATTGATTGGGTTGTTGATGATGAAATCCAATTTTTGATTTTTTTTAATTTGATAATTACACGCGTGGATTTTTGTTTGATTTTTTAATTCTTAATTACACAGTTGTCTGCCAAATCAGTTAAGTGACCTGCCACGTATG
This sequence comes from Medicago ruthenica, assembly GCA_018208015.1. Classification (NCBI taxonomy): domain Eukaryota; kingdom Viridiplantae; phylum Streptophyta; class Magnoliopsida; order Fabales; family Fabaceae; genus Medicago; species Medicago ruthenica. The sequence continues at coordinate 60,730,253 of CM031378.1, read as the reverse complement.
CGTTGACTTGGTCAAAATCAGCCTTTCGCAAAATGGGCAAAAGTTAGGGGTCTAATAATCCATTTTTTTAGAAAGGTAATTTATCTTATTGGAAAGGCAGTAACAATTCGTTTATCTGGCACTTACTGGACAGATGTCCTACAAGATGTCCGGGACACTAGGAATGTCGAATACGATGTCCTGGACACTTGGTTATGACAACGTAACACAATAAACAATAAACAACAATAAAGTAAAGTACAGGGAAGGAAGAACACAAGATATTTGGTAACTCAGTTTGGTGCAATGCCACCTACATCTGGAGGCATCCATGCCAAAAAAGGAAATCCACTATAGTAGTATTAATTCAAAGTCTTATGTGAACAACCTCCGGTTCACCGCCTTCTCACTTAATCACTACCTGTGAATTTCTACCTCGGACTCCCCCTAGATATGAGATCCCCTCTCACTTTCTCCCCACAATCACAGCCCCTATGATTTCAACAATGATTACAATCAAATAGGAGAACCACTCCAATAAACAACACCTACTCTTGCAAGCAGCACTAGATCGGTTTACAACTCAACTAAATAGTCCAGCTCAATGCATCAAGGTGACACAAAGAGAGGCTCACAAATAACAAAGACATACACGAAACCCTAATATGATCTTATCAAAATGACGACTTCTGTTCAAATACAACTCAACTAAAACAAACCATCTCTGTGCTTTGATAATCAATGGAAACACACAGAGAGGGATACAAAATAAAGCACAAGGCTTAACAACGAAACCCTAAGATACTCAATTTAATAATATTGATTTCGTGTATGAAACTAGGGTCTGAGTTTTCCTTATATAGCCATTCTGCAGCTTGTGCTTTTTCTTGAGTTTTCAGATGTTTTTCCGGATGACATTACTGACTTACCACCGGAGATATAAGTGGAGTTTGTGATTGATGTAGTACATGGAACAAGTCTTATATTGGCGCCGCCGTATCGAATGTCTGCATCAGAGTTGGGTGAGTTGAAGAAGTAGTTGGAAGAGTTGTTGGAGAAGAAGTTCATTAGGCCGAGTGTTTCGTCGTGGGGAGCTCCAATGTTGTTGGTTAAGAAGAAGGATGATAGCATGAGGTTGTGTGTGGATTATCGACAGTTAAACAAGGTGACAATTAAGAACAAATATCCTCTTCCAAGGACAAATGATCTGATGGATCAATTGGTTGGTGCTCAGGTATTTAGCAAGATTGATATTTGAGATCCGGATATCACCAGATACGAGTGAAGTCGGTGGATGTGCCTAAGACTGTGTTTTGAACTAGGTATGGTCACTATGAGTATTCTGTGATGCCGTTTGGTGTAACTAATGCGCCAAACGTATTGATGGAATACATGAATAGGATTTTCCATCCTTATTTGGATCAGTTTGTGGTGGTGTTTATAGACGATATCTTGGTGTATGTGAAGTCAGAGGAAGAGCATGTGGAGCATTTGAGGATTGTGTTTCATACCTTAAGGGAGAAGAAGTTGTATGTCAAGTTGTCAAAGTTTGAGTTTTGATTGCGTGAAGTGAGCTTTCTTGGTCATGTTATTTCTAGAGATGGAATAGCAGTTGATCCGTCCAAGGTTGATGCAGTGGGAGACTCTGAATTTAGTTTTTGAGATTAGAAGCTTCTTGAGTTTGGCAGGTTACTACAGGAGGTTCATAGAAGATTTTTCTAAGTTGGCTTTGCCGTTGACGCAGTTAACTCGTAAAGGACAAGCGTTTGTTTGGGATGCTAAGTGTGAAAAGAGTTTCTTGGAGTTGAAGAAGAGGTTGACAACAAAGCCTGTTTTGATTTTGACGAATGCGAGGGATTCTTTTGTGGTGTATTGTGATGCATCTAATTAAGATGGGATTAGGCGGAGTGCTTATGCAGTGTGGTCAAGTTGTGGCGTATGCTTCGAGGTAGTTGAAGGTTTATGAAAGGAATTATCCGACCCATGATTTGGAATTGGCAGCAGTGGTGTTTGCGCTTAAGATTTGGAGGCATTATCTGTTTAGTTCAAAGTTTGAAGTGTTCATTGATCACAAGAGTTTGAAGTATCTGTTCGACCAGAAGTAGTTGAATACGAGGCAGAGGCAGTGTATGGAATTTCTGAAGGATTATGATTTTGATTTGAGTTATCATCCCGGTAAGGCGAATGTGGTAATCGATGCTTTGAGTAGAAAGTCATTGCATATGTCGACACTTATGGTGAAAGAGTTGGAGTTGTACGAGCAGTCCCGAGATCTGAGTTTGGTGAGCAAGCTAACGCCGAATGGTGTGAAGTTGGGAATGTTAAGGCTGATGAGTAGCATTCTTGAAGAGATCAAAGAAGGCAGAAAGTGAATTTACAGCTTGTGGATCGGTTGGTGTTGGTGAATCAAGGCAAGGAGGTAGACTTTGGATTGGATGAGAAGAGAGTTTTGAGATTTAATGGTCGAGTTTGTATGCCGATTGGACCGTAGATCTCACCATTTAGGACTTGAGATCCTAAAGACAAGGGTGTGAACCCTTGGAATAAGGCTGGGCGCCTTCCAGGAGGGCGCAGGGCCCACTTTACAGTCATTAGTAACCCTAGGTGACCTCCCTGAAGGACACTCTTTGGGGGCTCCCTCAACAGCCTACGAGGGCACCCTAATCATAGTTTTGGGCCCAATTGAAAAAGTAGGCATCTTTGAATGGCAGATCACCTGTAGTACAACCTTTTCAGACCAGTTTTTGGTAAAGGGCCAAAACTATGACCGGATAGGCCCAAGTAAAGGCTACAAATAGTAACCTTGGGATCAATCCCAAGGCATGACCTAAACAGAACTCAGAAACCCTAGTTTCCATACATTGTACTCACAGCCAGTACAGTTGGCGCCCACCGTCGGGCTACGGTAAAACTAACCTAGCCACTGTCTCCGAAAGAAAGGCAGTTGATCCACGACCCCTGAAAGTCACCAGGACGCCGTGAATCCACCGTATTTCTCAGGAGCAACCCTGAAATTTCCAAATCCGCCGCGATTCAACCCTAACTCTAATCAAACGTTCAACCTAGCCTGTTCTTTGTTCAGAAACCAATCCTCTCTCTGCCATTTTCGCCCCTAACCGCTAGTCTTCAACCACCAACCTTAGTCTTTATAACCGACCCAAACAACCATCATCGTCGCCGTCGATGGCGGACCCAGCAGCTCTAGAAGCCCTACAACAACAAATCCAGCAGCTTCGCGACCACAACGAAGCTCTGCAAGCGACAATGGAAACAATCCAGCAACAGCAACACGCTGAGGGGAACGGGTCCCAGCAGGACGAGTCGGTAGATCCGGATCCACAACCACTTTCCACTGAAGTCTGGAACGGGTCGGTCCCAGAAAACTTCAAGCCGCCCTCTCTTTCGTCTTTCGACGGAAAGAGCGATCCGGTGGAACACGTAACAGCTTTCAACACCCAGATGGCCATCATGGGCGCTGCTGACTCCCTCAAATGTAAGCTGCTGGCAGGGACCTTCAAAGACACCGCCCTCAGGTGGTACATGAACTTGCCTCGTTTCTCAGTCGTCAGTTACAAGGACATGACGCGCAAATTAACACACCAGTTTTCGGCCAGTCGCCACCGCAAGGTGTCATCTACCAGCCTTTTCAACGTCCGCCAGGGGCCGAATGAGACTCTCCGTGAATATCTTGCAAGGTATAACGACGCCACAATTAAAGTCGTGAACTCGAACCAGGAGCTGTTTGTGGGAGCTTTCCAAAATGGCCTCCGTGCTGGACAGTTCAACGAATCGCTGGCACAAAAGCCGGCCTATTCCATGGAGGAAATCATGTCTAGGGCAGAATGTTACATAAAAAGAGAAGAGAGCAACGCTGAAAAGAAAGCAAGGGATTCTAGGGAGCGTGCCCCCTACGGCTATGACCATCGCCGCAACTATTATTCACCCAACAACAGAGACAGAGCGCCATACAAGCGTCATATCCAGGATAGGCGCGCACCCCTGCCAGAATCTTTCACGGCCCTCAACACTCGCCGTGAGCAAATCTGGAGAGATGTGTACCATTCTAGAATCATCCCCGAACCCCCACCACCGAGAGGAAACATCATGGGAAGCGACAAGGAAGCCTGGTGTAAGTATCACCGCATTAAAGGACATACCACAGATGATTGCATCCACCTGAAGAGAGAGATTGAGAAGTTGATTCAGAACGGCAAGCTAAGAGGATACGTGAAGGAAAGCAGAGAGGGAGACAGACGTCCCCCCGAAGACCCCGAAAGGGAGAAAGATGTGGCGAAGGACGGTGAGCGCCACACCTTGAACACCATATCCGGCGGCTTCGCAGGAGGAGGGGAGTCCAGCACCTCTCGGAAGAAATATGTGAGGCAGGTAATGTTGCTCGATGACCACGCCAGGAAGGAGCCAAAGCGCCAAACAGATATCACCTTCTCAAGTGAAGACCGCAGAGGAGTGATCCCCCACGATGACGATCCCATGGTCATTACTGTGCAAATCTTCAATTGGGATGTCAAGAGGGTGTTGATTGATCCCGGCAGCTCTGCAGACATCCTTTATTATTCTGCTTTTGAGAGAATGGGACTTGACGAGGACCAGTTGCAGCCCTTCAAAGGAATACTGATCGGCTTCACAGGGGAGCAGGTGCACATTCGTGGATACATCACATTGAAGACAACATTCGGTACAGGTAAATACGCCAAAACCATCAGGATTAGGTATTTGGTAGTCAACTCGCCCTGTTCTTACAACATCATCATAGGCAGCCCGACCTTCAACGTCCTTGACGCTTATCTTTCCACTAAGTTCCTCATTATGAAATATCCGCTGGATAATGGACGGGTCGACACTATCAGAGCAGATTAGAAAGTTGCACGAGAATGTTACCACAACAGTTTGAAGCTGCAAAGAGAGAAGAAAGGAAACAACAACCTGAAAGCACATCAAGTGAACTTCGTTAGCACAAACCTAGAAGAAGAGTTTCAGCAAGAGCGCATAGGAACAACAAGAGGTCCAAAGGAAAGTTCGATGGACGAAGAGATAGTCAGCAACAAAGGCCTATCCTTCAAAGAGAAGGGGCTTGATGTGAAGAACAATCCGTTGCCGGGTTATAAAGCTCATTACCCGCAAACCGAAGAGGAAGGCTGATCACCCGCCTGAGTTTCAAGCTGAGTCCTTCACAGCGGCTACGCATGATAAAGTGTCGCCTGGGAAAGATGATAAATGAAGGGCAGCCGCGGAGAAAAAAGGTAAGAAAACGCCCTCTCCTTCCTCGATTAGCGCCATCAAAACCAGTAGGTCAGTGCCATCCTTCTGGGATAAAGGCTTTGACTATGGTGCCTATGTCAAGGAGAGGCTGGTTTTCAGTCCGGAAGACGCGGAGGCGGGGAACCAGGTCGTTGTTCCCTTTATGACGAGGGATGTGAGAGTTCATTGATTGCGGTCTATAATGCTTTTGGAGGCGGTGGATCGGAAGTATGAAGAGCTGGTGCAGAACGAAGAGGCTCTTCATGCTACGGTGAGGGCATTGGAGAAAGAGGTGGAGGAAGCCAAGGACGCGAGGGAGAGAGAAGTGCAAGAAGCCAGGGAGGCGGTGAAGCTTGAATGTGATAAACGCATCTCTGATCTGAAGATTGTTTATGCAGCGGATCTTGCTGGAAAGGACGGGGTCATTGCTAAGCTGCAAAATGATGTCGCGACTGGAGCAGAAAGGGAGGATTAGCTTAAGGCTGAGGTTTCCGAAGCGAAGGGCGAGCTGGCTCTGAACTTCGATGCTGGCTTTGAAAGGGCCAAGGCTCAAGTCGCCCTTCTCCATCCTGGGGTCGATATTTCCGCTCTTGATTCTTTTAAAATTATTGTAGATGGCTCCCTAGTGGACGAACCATAATTTCGTTTGTTGTAATTTAATTTCCTTTGAACTCAGTACTCTTCTTGAATTTGTATTAATGATGCATCGTTCTCTTTTAAGCTTTTCGTTTGTTCCTTTTCTCTTCAAATTTATGCATTTTAGAAGGCTCCTCCTGGGCGGTGATCATGTTTGTTTCATAATAATGTTGAGAATTGTGGGTTTGTTTCTTTTGGCGCCTGACGCTTTAGGGTCCCTTTTAAAGGGTTGAGGAACTAGGCGACAATCTCATTTTTGGTTCACGACATCTTAGAGCCCTCTCCGGGGTTAAGGAATTAGGCGACGATCTCGTTTTCGGCTCGCGACGTCTTAGAGCCCTCTTTGGGGTTAAGGAATTAGGCGGTGATCTCATTTTCAGCTCGCGACGTCTTAGAGCCCTCTTTGGGGTTAAGGAATTAGGCGGCGATCTCATTTTCAGCTCGCGACGTCTTAGAGCCCTCTTTGGGGTTAAGGAATTAGGCGGCGATCTCATTTTCGGCTCGCGACGTCTTAGAGCCCTCTTTGGGGCCAGCGGGATCAGTGGCCACCATCCCCTCAGCAACCTTTTTGGCCTTCATTTCCTCGAGGTATCTCTTCCTCTCCGCCGCAGTCATGGGCGCCATATCCTCTACAGAAAATGAAGCAGAAAAGTTAAGGGGACAATAAAATAAAAAAGCAAAGTATAGGCATAAATAAATAAATTCGACTCACGTAGGTACTCGTCTAAGCTATCTACATCCCCTTCCCTATTCAACAACTCCCGGATGTTCATAGGTAACATTTTATCCAAAAAACAGACGACGCCCTGGTCGTATGCATCCAACTTCTCATAGTCAAATCCCATGATAGACGCCGGAGCACTCGTCCAACATATGGGAAACCTCAGCTTACCATCAACCCACACAGCAGCTGCTTCACAATCCTTTCGCCCCCGGGTCCGGAGGAACGTCTGTCTCCAATTCTTGTAATGTGAGGCGTATGGCGGGAACAACCTCTTACCGGGATGCGAGCTGATGGACACCCAAGATTGCTTATCTACCCCCTTCGTGCCGTAAAACGTGAAGAAGGATCCAACTGAGGGCTGGAAACCCAGCCCCTCGCATAAAATCTCGAAAGCACGTATGAACGCCCAGCTGTTCGGCTGCAGCTGAGAAGGCGCCACATTCAAACAATTGAGCACGTCAACTTCAAAGGGCGTGAAGGGATATTTCACACCCAGATCCTCAAAAACAGCCGTATACATGTGAAACACCTCACTCTTCACTCCCTTCGGTCTTTGTGCGCACACTTTCTCACCTGGGTGACAATGCTCCAAGACCACGTCCTCTTCAAATCCCGTAGAGGACACGTGCAAATTACTCCAAAAAAACGCCACCCGCTGGGGGTCCATGTACACGGACTCTGAACGAAGCACCTCGTCGGCGAAACTCTCTTGCTCTGAACCGCTAGAAGACGCCATGTAACAAATTCCTTTCCTACAGAATGGACCTGGGCGAACAGAATGAATAATAGAGTCAGATGAATTCCCACTACTACTCCCTCCTTCACCTTCGTCCGAATCACTCGAAAACTCTGTCAAAAGGGAGTGGCCGTAGTAGGCCTTATCAAACACCACCCAATCAATGGTTCCATCTGACCGCTTCGCATGCCTAACAATCTCCTTCCACAACCTACACCTCTCCTCCGAATTAGCTGGGGATAGCTCCCTACCCGCCTCATCACACTCCTTAATTACCACCATACTACTGATTTAACGTAAAAAAGAACGAGATCGAATAAGGTTACCTGGATTTAGACAAGTGAAGGATTGAGAACAAACTCGGGCTCCGAACGATCCGTAAACAGCAGGCGCAGCGATCCACAAAGACTGTAACTGTTTGAACGATTAAAAACGATTTGGAAGAGAAAGACGGAGGCAAAGGAAGGGGAAAGGATAAAAGAAATCTGAAAGTAGGAGGAAAAGTAGATCCGTTTCAGTTTAAAGTAAAAAAAGCCTGGGAAAACGCGCAGATGACGTCACTTAAGTCGACACGATTTCCGAGAGTCGTTGCGATGCGAACACGTCAGTGAGAGCGAACGGTCGCCTCACGTCAGCCGTCGGATCCCACCAAGGCGCGCCCTCAACCTGAAGATTCAAAGGGATCACTCCCATAATGGGCCAGTCCCGGCGCGACGATCCAATCTACTCAAAGGAGCCGTTTCTACACACAGTTTAATCACCTGGCCTTGTACCAAGACTCGTGCTTGTTGGGCTAATATGAATACTCTCGTTGGGCTAGCTACCATTAAGGCACTCAAAACAGAAACATGGAGCTAGTACCCACGTTGGGCTAGTCCCCGTGTTGGACTAGTACCCACGTTGGGTTAGTATCCGTGTTGGGCTAGTACCCACGCAGGGTTAAACACCCATGTTGGGCTAGCACTCATCGTGGGCGAGCACCCATGATTGGGCAAGCACCCATGTTGGGCTAGCATTCATCGTGGGCGAGCGCCCATGATTGGGCAAGCATCCATGTTGGGCTAGTATTCGTAAATTTTTTTCATATAGCTTCGTGACTAGTAAGCCCCACCTGCTGGGCAAAAGGTCATAGGCAAATCCCCCCGTAAACAGTCTAATCACTTCGCCTTGTACCAAGACTCGTGCTTGTTGGGCTGTGGACCGTAGATCTCACCATTTAGGACTTGAGATCCTAAAGACAAGGGTGTGAACCCTTGGAATAAAGCTGGGCGCCCTCCAGGAGGGCGCAAGGCCCACTTTATAGTCATAAGTAACCCTAGGTGACCTCCCTGAAGGACACTATTTGGGGGCGCCCTCAACAGCCTACGAGGGCACCATAATCATAGTTTTGGGACCAAATGGTATAGGGCCAAAACTATGACCGGATAGGCCCAAGTAAAGGCTACAAATAGTAACCTTGGGATCATTCCCAAGGCATGACCTAAACACAACTCAGAAACCCTAGTTTCCATACATTGTACTCACAACCAGTACACCGATGTACCCGAGCTTAAGAAGAGAATTTTGGAAGAAGGTCATCAAAGTAGTTTGAGTATTCACCCTGGAGCGACGAAGATGTATCAGGATTTGAAGAAGTTGTTTTGGTGGTCAGGAATGAAGAAGGATATCGCCGAGTTTGTTTATGCTTGTTTGGTTTGTTAGAAGTCCAAGATTGAGCATCAAAAGCCGTCTGGAGTAATGCAGCCATTGTTTGTGCCAGAATGGAAGTGGGAATAGTATTTCGATGGATTTTGTAAGTGGATTGCCAAGAACTGTGAAGGGGAGTGATTCGATTTGGGTAATTGTTGATCGGTTGATGAAGTCAGTGCATTTTATTCCTTTAAAGACTGGTATGTCTTTGGAGAAGTTGGCGGAGATCTACATTGAGCAGATTGTCAAGTTGCATGGTATTCCATCTAGCATTGTGTTAGATAGAGATCTGAGGTTTATGTCGAAGTTTTGGGGGAGTTTGCAAGAAGCGTTGGGAACAAAGTTGAGATTGAGTTCTGCTTATCATCCTCAAATTGATGGTCAGTTGGAGAAGACTATTCAGTCTTTGGAAGATTTGTTGAGAGCTTGTGTTTTGGAACAAGGAGTAAGTTGGAGTGAATGTTTACCGTTGATTGAGTTTACTTACAACAACAATTTTCATTCAAGTATTGGTATGGCACCTTTTGAAGCGTTGTATGGAAGGAGATGTAGAACACTATTGTGTTGGTATGAGGCAGGTGAGAGTGTTATGCTTGGACCGAAAGTAGTTTAGCAGACTACGGAGAAGGTTAAGATGATTCAGGAGAAGATGAAGGCTTCACAGAGTAGGCAGAAGAGTTATCATGATAAGTGGAGGAAGGATATTGAGTTTCAAACCGGAGATCATGTGTTTTTGAGAGTGAATCTAGTCACGAGTGTTGGGAGAGATTTGAAGTCTAAGAAGTTAACACCGTTTTTTGTTGGTCCTTATCAGATTGTGGAGAGAGTTGTAGCAGTAGCGTATTGGATTGGGTTATCGCCGTCGTTGTCTAATCTTCATAGTGTGTTTCATGTGTCCCAGCTGCGGAAGTATGTGTATGATCCTTCTCATGTGATTCAAGTGGATGATATGGAAGTAAGGGATAATTTGACTGTTAAGACCATGTCGTTGAACATTGAAGGACGTGAGATTAAGCGGTTGCGCGGAAAAGAGATTGTCTTGGTGAAGGTGATTTGGGGAGGTATTACGGGAGAGAGCATCACTTGGGAGTTGGAGAGCAAGATGAAGGAGTCATACCCGGAGTTGTTTCGTTCCGGTAATTTTCGAGGGCGGAAATTCTTTAAGGGGGGAGAGAGTTGTAACATCCCGATTTTTAGTATTAGATTTATTTATTTATTTATTATTATTATTATTATTATTATTATTATTTTATTATTATATTTATTGATTGCTTATTTTATTGGGAATTAGTGGATTAGCGGATTTTGAGTAATTGAGGGTATTTTGGACATTTACGGGCAAATGGTGTTTTTGTAATATGTTAGAAGTTTGAATTTTAAATTTGGAGATTAGTGGTGTAAGAGTAAAATGGGGGGGGGGGGGGGGGGGGGTTAAGTGAAGTAAAAGTGTAGAGAAATAATTATGAGAATAAGATGTGACTAAGCTCATTAGTGTGAGTGACTCATACCCATTATATTTAAAGAGAAGTGTGTGTGTGTGTGTGTGTGTGTGAAATTAGGTCAATTCATTTTTTTATAAACCTAGAAAGGAGGCTAGAGAGAGAATAGAGAAAGAAGAGGAAACTTGGAGAGAAAGAATGAAGGAAGCTCTAGAAGAGGGACATTCAACCTAGAGAGGCTAATTTTGTGATGAATTGAGGTAAGGGGGAAGATTATTTTCACCATAGGGGTTTTATAAGCAATTGGGTAGTTTTGGGTATTTTTTATTATGCTTAATTTCATGAATTGATGATTGTTATTTGTTAATTTCGTGCTCCTTTTATTGTGGTTAAATTGAGTATGTCAAAATTGATGGAATCATGTTGTTTGTATGTCAAAGTTCATGTTTGGTTATGGTTGTTTGGTAACTTTGTGAATTTTGATGAAATTGATGGAGAACATGATAATTAATGATGATTATGATTAATTAAGTTGAATTTAATTGTGGGTATGTGTTTTGAATTAAATCCATGAAGTTATGAGGTTAAATCCATGATTTGTTGTGTTGTTGTTGAGTTTTTGATGAATTGAGTGAAAAACCATGAGAATCCATGTTGAATTGATGTTTTGTTGTGTAATAATTGTTCAATCAAAGTGTAATGACTATGAGTACTGTTTGTACAACGATTTTAGGATGAATGGATCAAAAATGAGATTTTTGGGGAATTTCGGAGGTGTTCTCGTGAGTGAAAACCCATTTTCTGGGTGACCAGTAAACAGGTGCTCGCTGAGCCACCTCAGTAGCTCGCTGAGTGAGCTGTGCAGGAACAACATCTGCTGTTCTGTGCGTTTTGGTCCTTTGGGGGTATTTCCGGACATCCCTGGACTTTCTTTTAGTGATGTTTTGCTGTTGTTTTGATCATTTAATGATGAGTAATGATTGATTGCAATGAGATGATTATAATTGGTTGTTTTTTAGACGAAATTGGTGATTTGTGAAACTTGGAAATGGACATGATTTGTTTAAATGAACTAGTGCATCAAAATGAATAACCTGTGAAATGTTTTGATTTGATAATGGTGTTTGAAACGAATGTGATGATTGGATAAATGAAAACCATGTATGAAGGATGGGTATGTATAAGTTTGTAAACTTGGTAAATGTGAATATGCAAAATCTAATTGATGAAGTAACGATGATATATGATAAGTGACGATGAATATATGTATGACTATGTTTATGATGTTAGTGGTTGAGTCATATGTATGTGCATGATGTCGAGTCATGATAAGTTATCATGCATCCATGAAGTCAAGTCCAGTGACGATGAAAGTGACGATGGGATCACTCGGTAACAAAATTCCGATATCCAACCTGGTACCACATGCATGTAGAGTCGTTTAGGTGCATTGCATAAACATGATGAGTCTTATGTGGCAATGTTTTGGTGTGAACTTGTGCATTTAAGTGATAATTGTGTAGTTGATGACTATGATGAGATGAGGTTGATATAACTTGACTTGATGATCGATTGTTGATGAGGGTATGTTATGTATGCTTGAGAATCTTGATTCGAAGTAATGATGTAACCAAGCTTGTAATTGAATGTGAATATGTTATGCATGTTTATGAGTTAAAACCAGGCTTTATATGATGTATGATTATATGATGATGATGATGTTGTTTGCTTGAACTTACATCCGTTTATATCTCCTTTATGTTGAACGTATATCTTACCCTTCAGTGACTTTTTGGTCGCCTGCATCCTTGTGGTGTAGACGTGCATGTTGAGGAGTAGCTCCTGCTTGTGAGTATGCAGAGGATGGCGTGATGCCTTCTCTTTTTATTTGCTTTGAGGAATATAGATTAGTTGCTTTCATATAGGATTTTGGGGTTGTGGTTTATTTTGTTGACTATGATGTTATTCGATCTATATGATCAGACTGATGATATTATGTATATGTTGAGATTATTATGTTATGATCCGAGACATGACATTATAATATGTTGAGATACTATTTTATTTCCGCTGTGATCTGAATATATTTGATGAAATTTTTTTGTTGAAGATTTGTATGAGATGTATGACGAATGGTAACACCTTGATGTGCGATAATTGTATGATTATCTATTTAAATATTAGTCTCGGGATTCAGGGTGGTATACCATAGGTGCATGGTGCATGCCCCAGTCGCATGGATCATGCCTTAGGCGCTTGAGTGCGATTTTCTACATTTAAACACTTGTTTCTTCGTCTTTTTGGGTGTTTCCTTCCATGTAAGATGTCTTGGGACTTGGGAACAGAATTCCTCCCTTTGTAATATCTTCTAAGGCCCTTGAATCTTCATTCATGGTCTTCCCAAGATCTTCAAAACTCTTCAAGATGTCTTGCTTTGCCGATTTGCATGATTTCTTCTTGAATTGCATCAAAACACCTTAGAATTGCTATGTTTCGAGAAAAGCTAGAATTACATTACTCAAATAGAAAACATTACAAAATGTCCCGAACACCATAAGCAATTGTTCTAATACTCCACTATTTTGGATCAAAACTAAATAAAAATGACTGAAAAAGATGCTAAGAATAACGTAAGATGACCTGTCATCAATAGACTCGTGAAGCCCTCTCCACATGTCGATAGAGAACATCCTCTTTTCAAACCTAACATTATCAATTTGACAATGAAAAACTATCCTCGACAGTGAATTTTCCTCCCCACGAGAAAACAAAGTGACCACATCCAACAATAAATTAAGTTCTGCCATTCGAGTGAGCATGAAATAAAGTATCCTCAACTAAAACTTCCTATTGTGAATTTGGAAATTAAATCACATCAATAAACATAGATGTATGTAGCAAGTATCAATGGCAACCATTTACAAAAATAGTCTCATAAAAACACAATAGATCTAGATCTAATCTAGCAACCAAGTGTGTAGAGAAACCATAACCAAACCAAATAACAACAAGATAAAAAGAGTAGAGGAACAACACACCAATATTCGTTTAGTTCGGTTAAAACAATACCTACTTAAGAGGGAGAGAGAATCTCTCCAATCCACTATTAAAGACTCGTTACAAAGAGATACAAAGAGTTAGAAGAAATTAGCTTCAACAAGATCTTCAAGAGCAAACCTAATTTCTATCCACTTCCCATTCCCTTTTTGTTGATCAAGAGAGTTACAAAACTGACCAAGAAATTTAGGTCCCCTAAAATTTTCTATACCCTCTTACAATCACTCTCCCTTTCTAAAAAGTCATCTCTTTTGGTTCCCTAAGATTCACATTTTTGTGGCCCTTCTTGAATATTTCCCAATGACCCGCAATCCTTAGCCTCTAAAGTTCCTAAAAGTCCCCTCATTTGGTTTCATAAGATTACAAAAAAAAAAGAATCAGAGAATGCTAAAATAGTGGTTTGGGACTTGAGGAAGTTGCCCCATAATTTGTTAAAATTTCCCCATGATTATTAGTCGTTGCAGGGATTGCCTCGCGATATCAGAAACCGCCTCAAGATTTCAGATCCCGAGCAAATCTCCTTGTGATCCAACAAAATGTCTCATAATTTTTCCAGTGCCAAACCAACTTCAAACTTCCAAAACAATGCTTTATGAGATTTGAAGACACATACAACACTTTCACCTCTCCGAAACGTCATGAAAATTGTTTTCTACATAATAAAACACTTTCAAGAAATTTAAAAAAGTTGTCACTACAACAACTTGCACCAATTCGACATGCTGCCCCGTTGGCATTCAAAATGTTCAAAGTCACCACTCTTATGATACAAGACTTATGACTTGGGGGTAATTTGTTCAAAACTACCGCAAAGGGTTGTTCTCAACAACCTCACACTGAACATAAAGTCTGACATGAAATGAAGACCCAAAACATATCTTTGAGCGTCATTGATGTATACACCCTATATTCAGTACACTCATTAAAGAATGCAATCTATAAAAGATTGGGATTCTAAGAATCCGTAATGCCTCCTTCTGCCATAAAGATCAACGATCCATAGTTATAAAACTCCGCCTTCTAAAGCCGCACCCTAATGGCTATATGCCCATAACTCCATGGAATCTAACATTTGAGCATACAAAAGAGGTTCCTCAACGTTCTCCAAGATACGATTCATTCTATCTTTAACCTCTCGGACTTGCTCACATACTGACTTGAACGTCAGAGTGCTTGTAGGTACTCCCATCAACTCGACATCAACACCGTAAAACTCGTCATACGACGTTCTTTTGATGAGCACATATTAATCTTAAAAGCACATGTTTAAATCTGCGACGATGAATTGTGAGAATACTTACTTAGAATGGTGAAATAAATCTTTTTAATTATCATGGTGAAGTTATGATTGGAAGGTTGATATGTAATTTATAAAATAAATGGCTAAGATTCAAGACTGAAAACCTTTGGAACGAGTCACCTACATGTGGGGTACCACCTAGCATTATTATAATATTAGTTTTATGTGGAATCAAAAACTACATTAAATATTAACGTCATTTTATGAGTGATATTGTGCAGTTTTAATCAAAAACATGTATTTTATGGGAATATATAAAAAAAATTGTGGGTTTTAAAAAAAAGTTGTTAGACTTATAAATTTGTCTCAAGAGTGTGTGGTTATTAGTGAATTACCTTTTGTGATAGATGTTAATTTTTTATATTCCAAGACAAATTGGTAGTAGTATTAATGAGATATATTTAAAAAAAATAATAATAAATACTCCATCTAAAAATTTATAGTGTCATATATATTTAAGGACAAAATATTTTTGTAAATGATCTTACAATTAAAGTCTTATAATTAGAGACCGAAGAAGTGTACATAGAATCGAAGTGTGAGTAAGAAAGAAAAAAAAAAAGCACAAAAGTGAATCAATAATACTCAAGATATTGGTGCAGTACTGCTTGAGAAGATAAATCTTAACATCAATGTTTTCAACCTTTTATCTACGAATCTACGAATCTTATGATATTTTCAACCCAACACAGTAGAATATACTCACTTCACTTAAGTGGAGTGGGCATCAATTTCATAATACGTTAGTTGTAGAATGAATCACGCATCTCCCTAGACTTATTAATCATAAAAAAATTTAAGTAATAATTTTAATTAAGAGTCTCAAACTTCTTAACTCTTAGTTGAAATTAGTTAAGCTATCTGCTACAAAACTCAATACATTAAGAAAATTGTTCTTTTCCCATACAAAATTGCTCACTCCCATACAAACTGACCAAAATACATTCAAAGTGACTTAAGTCACGTTCGCCTTATACCAACGTAACTTAAGTCACATTCGCCTTATACTAACGTGAGTTAAGTCACGTTAAAAAAAAAAAAAATTCCCACGGGACTTAAGTCCCACTGCTACAAGTTAAAGTTACATGTCTATGCTTCTAGATAAGAAATTCATTTTGGCTGTCATAATTAATAACAAACTTCACTCTAATATTAATTTCTCATTTGTACCATACAAGCAATTGTATAATATCATTTATTAAAAACTCTCATATCTGGTTGTGGGATTGTAGTTGTGGAAATGTGTAAGTTGACTAGGTTGGTACATCAATTTAAAAGAGTGATAATTAATTTCAATAAGTAGCAATAGCAAAGACCAATTAGCATGATTTCCATTTCCAATAATTGGGACGGTCCCAAATCAAAATTTTCATCTTTTGTGTTCTATAATATACCAATTGGTCTTTGCTAGCAGCGGGACTTAAGTCATGTAGGAAATTATTTTTTTTAACGTAATATCACGTTGGTATAAGGCGAACGTGACTTAAGTCACGCTGGTATAAGACGAACATGACTTAAGTCACACTGATGGTATTTTGGTCAGTTTGTATGTAAGTGGACAATTTTATATGGGAGAAGAGCAATTTTCATACATTAATAAGTTGTCTTATAGATAGCCTCATAGTAAATTAACACCACAGCCCAACTATGATAAAAAACTCCATTTTCCTTTCATCAAATTCCAAATTTAACCCTTTGTCCTATAGAAGGTCTCATGCTAAACCTAATGTTATTTTGTACCTTAAATTCCAACTAAGCTTAGACCCTCTTTCAAATAAATGAAAATCAAGACGTCCATTACACATGTTATGTATTCATAAACAAGTAATTAAAAGCTCATCTTTTTCATGACACCAACCTAATAGTTGAACCAAATTTATGTCCTAGTTTGCTTATATTATTCTTGCTGCTTGATTACGGAGTATCATATGATATTTTAGGCTATGTTTTTAGTAGTTTTCTTTGGATTCGAAGGCAAATAAGTTGTAATTTAGAGAAGTTGTAAATGGTTTGAAGAAAAAATTGTATTGTTTTCATTTGAGTTGTTGTAATTCACTTTTATCCTAGCGTGTTAAAAAAAATCACTTTTATCCTAAATCATGCAACTCCATATGTGTTTTGAGTCTTTTTAGTGAGAAATCATGTATATCGGCAGAACAAGACATCAAGTGAAGGAGCAGGAATATGAAGATTGAATACCAAAGGTTCTTAGAAGGTTGTTTAAGACAATAAAAGATTAAGAAAATTCATTTCAAGTTTCACGACATTTCAAGACCGAAGAACGATCGAAAAAGGGGCGAAAAACTGCAAAATTTGCACTGGTGCTGCTGCCCATGCGCCCCTGCGCATGAGATAGCTTTCCTTGCTGTCCCATGCGCCCCTGCACCTCACTTCATTTGCCCCGCACATGGAAGACGGCCAGGAGGTGCCTTTTGCTTGTTTTCCAAGCTGTTTTTAGTGGAAACCCATAATTATCATCTCTTAACCCCTAAGTAATAATGCACTATAAATAGAGACCTTTGCACACACTTTTATTAATTTAGAAAGCAAGCGGTACATGGAAAGTGTCAAGCATCAAGAGCTTCAAAGTAGAGGATCTCCATCCTCCTCTTGTTCTGTCTAGGTTATGTTTCCACGATGAACCCCTTCTTATTTGTTGGATTCAATTAATAAATTTTTCATTCAGTTTATGTTTTGATTGTCAGATTTAATTTTATATATGTCTGGTCTCTAATGCTTTTTCAACTGATAATTTGAATTGTTAATATTGAAAATTGATCTATAAACGGATAATAGGATTGACAACCCTTGTTTCCGTCTGATCCTAACAGTAGTAAAATTGTTTATTTTCTTAATTAAATTCTTTTAATGGAATCTAAGTATGAATATAGGGTTTTTAACTCATCTTAAGGGAACCCCGGAATTATAACTGGTTAGATTGTGGGGATAGTAAAATTAACTTCCACAAATACATCATAGAGTTTGAAATGCTATTTTCTTAAATCTAATAGACAGGAACTGATGATTTACTAAGTTAATTCTAACAAAGACAAAGAGGGGGCAAATGGGGGGATTCAAGGATTTCCTAATCGCCGCTATGCATCTGAATCAAACCAACCTAATCTTGCATTGGGCAGGGCAATCTAACCATGCAACCCTTTTATTCTCTTTACTTTTTTTTACTTTCAAATAAGTTCCGCTAATTACCGAGTTGAACGACAATCCCTGTGGAGATGATAATAACCTTACTACTTTATTACTTGTTACAATTTGGTGCACTTACCAATATTTACATCTTTCATCCATCACTGCTGATTATCTTTTTTCTCTTGTCTTGACCCTTTTAAATTCCTTTTTACTGTCACTTCCATTTTTTGTTGCTTTTTTTTTTTTTTTTCCAATTCCCACCTTCTCTAAGCTTTCCCTTTTCATCAAAAACCTTTGTTGCGTTGCTTAGTTCTTTGTAGGTGAACCTTTTGGGACCTGTTTCTCGCTCAAATTCATCATCATCTATAAAACCATCAAAATTTCTACGCTTGTCCATTCTAACCCTATTTAATCATTTTTTTTCTCCAGAAAATGAACCATAACAAACCTAGAAAGTAAGTTAGAGAACCAAATCCAACATTAAACCAACTTCTAAGCTAACCTTGATTGATTTATTGCCATTACCATTTTCCAAATTTGAATTGAATGACCAATGTAAAATGTTTTTTGTATTTCAATCCTAACATATTCGGGAAAAATTTCAAGCAAATCAATAACATGTGAAAGACTTGAATTTCCATGAAAGTTTGGATGAAATGAGATTTCCTTCTATAATTGTGTGACGCAGTTACAGATGCAAGCCGTTCAATCTAGATGAATGACAAAGATCATTGTATTGTTGCAATCGAGTTGAAATCTGAACCGTCAGATCTCAATTCAACGGACGAGACATATTACTGTGTGAATCTGCATGAGGCATTGACGTAATAGTTTGTTTTTAATGATACTCTTCCAAGTAATAGTTTGAACTGATTCAGTGGTGTCGCGTCGCTAAAAAACGCTCGAGCGTACTAACGCTCGGAATAACTATGGAGTCGCCACCAAAGTTTTATTTTTAAAGGGAAACGTTGATAAAACCCTTGACGATTTGGAAAAGATGGTCGTCGCAACCATTAACGGGTTCGGGAGTCGATTATGCAAGGGGAAGGTATTAGCACCCCTCGCATCCGTTGTACCCAACGAGAACCTCCTAGTTAGTTTAAGGTTAAAAAAGTGTTTTAAAGGTTGCTTGCTACGTTTTAATATTTCAAAGAAAAAAAGGAAAGAGGGAAAAAAAAGGTTTTTTATTAGTGTGCTTGACAAGAGTGGGATCTTGCTCTTACGTATCTCCTGGTGCGATGGAGAATTCAAAACTATGTAGTTCTTTGGTAGAAAATATTTGTTTGTTGGTTGATTTTAAAGAATGATGTTTTTGATCGTATTCTAGCGGTTAAACGTAGCTTGTAAGCTCGCGCGTGGGAGGCTTAAGCGTTTGTTTGTATCACGTTAGAATTGATAAAAACATCGTCCGTTTGTGAAAAGAGATTTGATCTTTATTTGACCACGGGGGGCCGAAAATGAGTTTGGTGTGTTGGATTTGTTTTTTTATGTTTTTTTTTTGTATTTTTGAAAAGGAATGACGATTGTCCGAACAACGAGACATACGTCATGTGCTCGTGCAACCGGGGAATGGAAAGACATACGTCGGACCACTCCTTTTTCATTCAAGTTTGTTATCGAAAATTAATATATTTTTTTTGTATTTTTGAAAAGGAATGACGATTGTCCGAACAACGAGACATACGTCAAGTGCTCGTGCAACCGGGGAATGGAAAGACATACATCGGACCACTCCTTTTTCATTCAAGTTTGATATTGAAAATTAATGATAAACTACAATACGTCGGAAAGACATACGTCGGACCACTTGTTATATTTCTTTTTATCTTTGAATAAAAATGAGTTTCAGCCCCTTCAAAAATAGTTCAACCCAGGTTCTGAACCTTCAGACGCAGAAACTTCGGACTCAGAACCTCAGATTCAGAAGCTGCCTTCAGAAGCAGACTTCAGAAGCTGACCTTCAGAAGCACTGTTCAGAAGCTGAAACTTCAGAAGCACTGTTCAGACTCTGGCTTCAGAAGCACTGTTTAGACTCTGGCTTCAGAACCACTGTTCAGACTCTGGCTACAGAAGCACTGTTCAGACTCTGGCTTCAGAAGCACTGTTCAGACTCTAGCTTCAGAAGCACTATCTAGACTCTGGCTTCAGAAGCTGACTTCAGAAGCTCACCTTCAGAAGCTGATTTCAGACTCAGACTTCAAAAGCTGACCTTCAGAAGCTGAACTTCAGAAGCTGACTTCAGAAGCTCACCTTCAGAAGCTGATTTCAGACTCAGACTTCAGAACCTCAGACTTAGACTCTTCAAACTCAGAGGTAAAACGGTAAGGAAAACAGTAGGAAGCAAAATCATTTCTGTTTTGGTAATTATTGTGATCTTTGTGATTTTTTGGGGTTTTTGTATGATCTTTTTAGTGCAAAAATGAGTTAAAATGACTAAAATGAAGAGTAAAAATGCAGAAAAATATGCAGGAACAGCAGAACACAGTTTCTGTGAACCAAATACAACAGCAGCAGAAAAAACTGTTTCTGTGAACAGCAGCAGAAAAAATGATTTTTTTTGGATTTTTGTATGATTTTATTTTCACTCAGTACCGAACCAAATACGAAAATAAGAATATCACTGTAAAGCTTGCCATGAGTACTACATCCTAGTGGTCTTAGATCTACCAAAAGATGTCCTAGAACTAACTATATTTTGGATTTAAGTCATGCTCATGAATTTATGGTAAAAATGCATTATTTATGAAAAAAAACTAGATATCTCTAGACAACACAAAAAATAATAAATGGACAAGGGGACTTACAAATTCCTAGCAAGGCTGTGGATGCACGAAAATGAGAGGGTTTTTTGAGAGGTTGTGGTTTTTTTTAAGGTGGAAGTGATGGAGAAGATGAACAGTAACAAAATGGTGTTTTGCTACTATTCTCCTCTCTTTGTGTGATGTTTCTTGTGATGTTTTTGTGTGAAGTAATGATTCTGTTTGTGTGAGGTTTTATGATGATGGCTTAGATAGTTTTTTTGATTTGTTGTGGTGGTTGTGGCTTTTTGTTGTAGTGACTTGGGTGGTTTGTAAAGAAAAAAAATGACAGAGTTTTGTTATATGACTTTTTGCTGTTTCTGGGGTTTTTGATTCTGCTCAAAAAAATCCTCTCCTGCTTCTGATTTTCGTCCCCTGTTATATAGGCTTTCTTGGAATTGAATGCTAGACCTTCTTTAGCAAGAGTTTGGTTGACATTTATGGAGGAAGTGATTGTAATCTTTTGTGAAGATTTTGGGTCTGATTTGGGGAGAGTTGGGGCTGAGTTTTGACAGAGATTAATGAAAGAAATCCGGAAGAAAGGGGCGATGCAGGCAGCCTGCAGCTTTTTTTGACTTTTCTTTTTTTTGAAAAAAAAAAACAAAAAATGAGAATAATAATAATAAAAAAGAAAGATAAATAAATAAAAATAACAAAAGAAGAAAAAAGAAAATATAATAAAATAAAATAGATAAAAAATAAAAAGTGGCCCTGAACAGAATAGAATTCTATTTGAACATAGAACAAGGTGGATAACGCAGAGTTCTAGTTAACTATAGAACCAGGTGGATCACGCAGAATTCTAGTTAACTATAGAACCAGGTGGATCATGCAGAATTCTAGTTAACCATAGAACCATGTGGATCACGCAGAAGTTGTAGTTTTGGGTAGCGCTTGACTTAAAAAGTGAGTGGTTGAATTGGCTCAAAAAACCGAAGATGAGGTATTTTTAAAGACATATATATATATATATATATATATATATATATATATATATATATGGAATCTTAGGTCAAAAATATGACAAACAAAATTAGGGTACAACAGCTGCCCCTACTTAATTGTGTCTTCGCATAGAGAGTGCGAGTGCCGAGGGCACTTCGCAAACTCTTTGTGAAGAGCAATTAAATATAAAGGACCCAAATTTTGTCCTTCAAAGCGAGGAAAGACTAGAGAAAAAAATGATGTAGGAGATAATATGAAAGTATTAAAATGCGGAAGTATGGACACAAAAGTAAATGCAGGGTTGCCTTTGGATTGGCTACTGGTGCATAGACTGAAAAAATAAATAGATCGTCGCCTTGGGGGGGTGCTTAGATCTAAAAGACAAGTCGTCGCCTCGGGGGGTGCTTAGACTGAAAGATAAATAGATCGTTGCCTCGGGGGGTGCTTAGATCTAAAAGACAAGTCGTTGCCTCGGGGGGTGCTTAGACTGAAAGATAAATAGACCGTCGCCTCGGGGGGTGCTTAGATCTAAGACAAGTCGTCACCTCGGGGGGTGCTTAGACTGAAAGAGAAATAGATCGTCGCCTCGGGGGGTGCTTAGATCTAAAAGACAAGTCGTCGCCTCGGGGGGTGCTTAGACTGAAAGATAAATAGATCATCGCCTCGGGGGGTGCTTAGATCTAAAAGACAAGTCGTCGCCTCGGGGGGTGCTTACACTGAGAGATAAATAGATCGTCGCCTCGGGGGGTGCTTAGATCTAAAAGATAAGTCGTCGCCTCGGGGGGTGCTTAAACTGAAAGATAAACAGATCGTCACCTCGGGGGGGGGGGTGCTTAGACTGCCCTGGGGATAAATGTATCGTCTCTAGACGTGGCTAGTACTTTGATTGTCGGAAAAGAAAAAATGATTGTTGATGCATGATATGCTTTAAGTTGCTTTATGCGGTATGATATGATATGAGGTAGACTCAATAAGGAGTTTCTGCTGGGGAAACTTAATGACCATAGGTAAGTTTAACGAGAATTGGGATAGTTTGTGAAGGGACCAATTGGTTTTTTTTTTGAAGAAAACTACTGGGGAGTTCTTGAAAGATGTCCACTGGGGAACACTGGGATAACTTGTCGGTGAATATGGGATACTCACTGGGGAGTGTTTGCTGGGGAGCATGAGAAATTGTGAGGGAGAGTATATTATGAATATGAGATGCATGCTAATGAATGAGTTTGATATGATGCATGCATTATGCTGACATGTGGGATAAACAGATGACATGTTGAGCTTCGGTTGTGATCGGGTGCCGAGCATGGTTGGGCTTTGGTTGGAAATTGCGTTTGGGGGTGCCAATGAAAATTGGGCTTTGGTTGTGATTAGGTGCCAATGACGATTGGGCTTTGGTTGGAAATTGTGAGTGGGAGTGCCAATGAAAATTGGGCTATGCCTGTGATTATAAGGATCATTTTGAAAGCCGATCGATATCCAGTTTTAGTGGATGAAAGAAATGTGGGGTATGTTTTATTTGGGGAATCCCGTCCTTCCGACACCCGGGATCTTTGTGTTTCATGTACAGTGAACTGCGCACTTGTTTCTGCTGAAGAGTAAGAATCTTAAAATGACCAATGAAGAGTTTTAGGCCTTGAGTCCTTTGATGCGATACTGGAGGCCAACAAAATTCTTTCGACATTTAAAAATTCAAGTAAAATACATTTTTTTGCAAGTTTTTTTTTATATTATTTCCCATATTTCAATGCATTGTTTATCATGGATAAAAACAACATTTTACGTGCAAGTGAGGACACAAAACAATGAAAAGGCTTAAAAATGATTTTTATTCAATGAAACTTAGTCCCTTGAATGGGTAACAATACATGAAGATGTAATCCCTGTAAGAGGTGATTACTAAGATAGAAAAAAAAAACAAGTGAAACAAATGGAACAAATGGAGATTTGCGTGGGTTTCACTTTGGTACAACACGTGCTACTTTCCCTATGACTTGGAAATACCTCGCCTCTGAAAGATGATAACGAGACCGATTCTTCCCCTCTGAATTCTGTCAGGATCTTGTGTGTTGCAGTCTTCTGCCTTTCTTATTTGTTTTGAAACCCCTAATTTTTACCTGGACCGCTCTTTCGAGTTTTCAGCCCACTGAGGTATATTTCCTTTTTTGATGTCCTTAATTTTTGCCTAGACCGCCTAAAATTCCTGGCAGGACTGGTTCTGAACCGTAAAACAGAGTATGAAAATAGCAGTTCAGAAGCAGTAATATAAAGGACAAAAGGATAAAGAACACAGATGATTTGTTAACCCAGTTCGGTGCAAACTTCACCTACATCTGAAGGCTACCAAGCCAGGAAGGAAATCCACTAAAATAGTATCAATTCGAAGTCCTATGACACAGCCCCTGTTTCATAGCCCCTTCTCACTTAATCACTACCCGTGGTATTTCAACCTAGGAACTCCTAGACCTGAGAACCCTCTCACTTCCCTCAGTCCATCACTGCCCCAGTGATTATCAGACTTTAACAAATTAAACAAGTTGAAGACACTCTTCAAATCATAAAAACAGTCACTCTTGCTTAAAAGCTTTGAGTGATTACAACTCAATAACAAACAACCAACTCTAACAGATGAGTCGTGCACAGAAAGACAGAGCACGAAGCTCACAACTAACAGACTCAAAAACCTAAGGCTCTTTCAATGCTAACTTCTGGTTTTTGATGTACATTCTTCAATAGCAGCTTCCTTTATTTATAATCTTCAGCAGCACCATTGCCAAAGGGGGAGATTGTTGGATATTTGGTTGTTGGCTACATGTTTGCTAAAATCAAATGTACAAGCAATGTGCGTCTTCAGAAGCTGGTGAACAGTACTTCAGAAGCTGGGCTTCAGAAGCTTAACAGTACTTCAGACGTTGAACAGTACTTCAGAAGCTGACCTTCAGACGCACTGTTCAGACGCTGACTTTCGTTGACCTTCAGACGCACTGTTCAGACGTTGACTTTTGTTGACCTTCAGACGCACTGTTCAGACGCTGACTTTCGTTGACCTTCAGACGCACTGTTCAGACGCTGACTTTCGTTGACCTTCAGAAGCTGTATTTCAGAAGCATGTTCAGAAGCTGGTTTCTGCGTTCAGAATTTGTGTCTTGGAGCTGTTAATTCAAACCAAATCTTCAAAGATATAATCCCAGAATTCTTTAGAAGCAAATAGAAGCTCACATATTATTCAGAAATATATTTTCCAAAGATTGCTTGAAAATATATTCTTAAATAACAGGAACAAATCTTCAACAAAGATCTTCACACCAATTAATCTACCTTCTAGAAACATCAGCTTGGATGACACAAATTCTGAACGCAGAAACCAGCTTCTGAACATGCTTCTGAAATGCAGCTTTTGAAGGTCAACGAAAGTCAGCGTCTGAACAGTGCGTCTGAAGGTCAACGAAAGTCAGCGTCTGAACAGTGCGTCTGAAGGTCAACAAAAGTCAGCGTCTGAACAGTGTGTCTGAAGGTCAAAGAAAATCAGCGTCTGAACAGTGCGTCTGAAGGTCAGCTTCTGAAGTACTGTTCAGCTTCTGAAGTACTGTTCACCAGCTTCTGAACCAGCTTCTGAAGAACTATTCACCCAGCTTCTGAACCAGCTTCTGAAGACGCACATTGCTTGTACATTTGATTTTAGCAAACATGTAGCTAACAACCAAATATTCAACACCGCGTTTTCAGGTTTTCAATCTACCAGGACACTCTCTATTGCCTAAACCGCCCTTTCGGGTTTTCGATTTAGCGAGCTCATTTTTTTTAAACATTGTATTTTTTGACTGCGTCAGAGTTTATTGAGAGTGGAAACTCTTCTCCATCCATAGTAGCGATAATTAAGGCTCCGCCAGAGAAAGCCTGTTTTACAGCGTATGGTCCGTCATAGTTAGGAGTCCATTTCCCGCGGGGATCCTTGTGGATGGGTAATATCTTTTTTAGCACTAAGTCTCCTTCTCTGAATTCTCGAGAACGAACTTTTTTGTCGAATGCCTTCTTGAGCCTCTTTTGGTACAACTGTCCATGACACAATGATGTTAGGCGCTTCTCTTCTATGAGGTTCAGTTGGTCGAATCTTGTTTGGACCCATTCGGCTTCCTCTAATTTAGTTTCCATCAAGACCCTTAATGAGGGAATTTCCACTTCAATGGGAAGCACAGCTTCCATACCATATATCAAAGAAAAAGGGGTTGCCCCAGTGGAAGTGAATTGACGTTCTGTAGCCGTGTAGCACGAAGGGAAGCATCTCATGCTAGTCCTTGTAGGTTTTTACCATCTTCTGGATGATTTTCTTGATGTTCTTGTTGGCTGCTTCTACCGCACCATTCATCTTCGGCCGATACGGTGAGGAATTATGGTGCTCAATCTTGAAGTCTTTGCACAACTCTTTCATTGTGTTGTTGTTTAGATTTACCCCATTATCTGTGATAATTTTGTGAGGAGTGCCATAACGGCAAATGATTTCCTTCTTGATGAATCGGGCTACCACTTGTTTTGTTACATTTGCATAAGAAGCCGCTTCAACCCACTTGGTGAAGTAGTCGATGGCAACCAGGATGAACCGGTGTCCATTTGAAGCCTTTGGTTCAATTATTCCAATCATGTCTATGCCCCACATAGAGAATGGCCAGGGTGCCTTCATGACATTCAGAGGAGTTGGTGGCACGTGCACCTTATCGGCGTAAATTTGACACTTGTGACATGTCTTGGCGTAGTGAAAACAGTCAGCCTCCATAGTTAGCCAGTAATAGCCCGCCCTTAGGATCTTCTTCGCCATTGCGTGTCCGTTGGCATGGGTTCCAAAAGACCCTTCATGGATTTCTTTGATGAGCATGTCTGCTTCATGTTTATCCACACACCTGAGTAAGACCATGTCATAATTTCTTTTGTAGAGTGTACCCCCGCTGGGGAAGAACTGCGATGCCAATCTTTTGAGGGTTTTCTTGTCTGTTTGTGAGACATTATCTGGATACTTTTGCTCTTCGAGGTATCGTTTGATGTCGTAAAACCAGGGTTTGTTGTCAAGTTCTTCTTCGACTACTGCACACACAATTGGTCTATCCCTACGATCCATCTTTATGATTGGTGTCTCGTTGTGGAAATTCACTTGGTACATTGAGGATAATGTAGCTAAAGCATCTGCTACCTGATTCTCTTCTCGAGGTCTATGATGAAAGGTGATCTCATTGAAATATTTCATCAATTCTACAACACGGGCACGATAGGGAATCAAATTGGGATGTTTTGTTTCCCACTCTCCTTTCACTTGATAGATGACTAGTGCTGAATCCCCGTATACTTCCAAGATTTTGATCCTTAGGTCAATTGCTGCTTCGAGGCCCAAGATGCACGCTTCATACTCTGCCATCACTACAAGAAAACAACGAAATAGCGTCGAATTTTAGCGTCGGCCCCCGACACCAACGCTACTAGCGTCTGACTAGAGTCGGCCTAACCCACTCTACTTCAATTTCTAGTTTTTCTTTATTTTTAAAAAGATTTAGAGTCGGCCTAGCCGAGGCTAAAGGTTAGGGGACCCACGTATGACATTTTAGACCATATTTAGAGACGGCATGTCTGACTCTATTATTTTAAATGATAAAAATTTAATATAATAAAATTATTATTCCTCTTTTTTGCTCAAATGGGATCCACATAATGTTTAGATTAGATATAGAGTCGGCTTAGCCGACGCTAAAATTTTTGCCAATAAAAATTTAATTTCTATATAAATTATTATAAAAAGTTTTTTATTCAATCAACAAAAATACTACCCTAAATTTTTTCCCACACTTTTTTCCCTCTTTTTACTCAATAAAAAAAACCCCAAATATTCATCACTGTCACTAATTCCTTTTCATTCTCCCTTCCACAATTTCATTCTCCCTCCCACAACTCTAAATCCTAAACCACATTTTATTCTCCACCAAATTTCAATCTCACTTTCCTCCAAATTGAAACCTAATTCTCCCTAATTCTCCACCACTCTCACCCACAATCTCACTTTCCCCCAAAAAAGAAGAACAATTACGTTCCTCTCTCACTCTCTCTCTCTCACTCTCTCTCTCTCTCTCTCTCTCTCTCTCTCTCGATCCACCGTCTCTTTGGATTGGCCACCGTCTCATTCTCCGTCGACCTCTCTCAGTCTCAACGACGCCTCACTCAGTGTCACCGGAGCCTCTCCCTTCTCACTCTCTCAGTCGCATCCTTTAGTTCTTCTGGTTCCATCATCCCTTGATTCCTTTCAGGTTTGTTTTCTTAAAAACTGTTATTTGATTCAATTCAATGTTGCTTGCTTCAAAATTGGGGTAACATGTTGCTTGCTTAAAATTTGGGGAAGCTTGAACCCTAGAAATAAAAAATTGGGGGAAACCTGGTAATTGATATGATAGATTTTGTACTTGGTTATATTGTTGATTCGATTGGGTTTTGGAGTTGATGTGGCTTCTTCATTTTTGTATCAGTGGAAGCCCTAGTGGTGTATGTTGTACTAGTTGGTTATTAGTAATTGATTTTGGTAATTGATGTTATTAGTAATTCCTTTTAGAGCTAGAAATTACAATTAATGTGTGAATTTTCCTACTTTAATTTGATGAGTTTAAAGTTCGGTGCTTTATTAGTAGTTGATGTGTGAATTGTGTGTTTTGTAAAGTGATACAAGGGTCATCAACGAGCTTGAAATCGAGATCGAATTCATGAGATTGAAGAGATTTGAAGAAGAGACGGGGTGAGGAGTTTAGTTGAAGATGATGGGTTTTGTTTTGTTTTTTGGGTTATTTGTTGATTTTTTGGGTTTATATGAGTATGGTGTTGAAGATGAAGAAGATCAAGAAGAGGGAAGAAGGAAGGCTTGGTTTTCTAGTTGTTCTTTTGGTGACAGGAGCTGAAGTAGAGAAAGGAAATAGCTTGACCAAATTAAGGGTAACAACTTTAGTTTTTTATGAAATTAATTTTATGCCATTGACTAAACAATTTTTGTGCCATTGACGGTGAAAGCATCTGCTTTGAATGATGGTGTATGTGTGTCATACCCCATTTTTGACCCGTGCTCGATTCGTTTCGCTCGTTTTTTAAGCCAGAAATTTTCGTCGTTTCAGACGAAATTTCGGCAGGGAGGTATTTTAAAATACCTCATTTTTTGTTACGAAGGCAACCGTTTTTTATTATTTTTTTATTTTCTCTTATTTTATTATTATTATTATTGTTTTTTTTTTACTATTATTCATTTCTTTTCTTTTTTATTCCTTTTTATTAGTTTTTATTTTATTTTGTTATTTTCGTTTTTTTATTATTGTGTTTTTTTATTGTTTTGATTTTATTTATTTTAAGTCATTTTTGGTCCATTTTCTGTCCAAGGCCCAGAGGGGCACTTCGGTCATTTTCGTTTTTTTTACCCTTTTTACTATAAAAGGCATTCAATGCACAGTACCCAAGGACACAGTACGCACAGTACAAACCAGTCAGAAATAGTCAGTGGCTCAGCCACCGCGAACCACCAACACAACCACCAGTAAACACAGTTCCGGCCACCCAACCACCACTAAAAAAAATCCAAAAAAAAGGCCATCAGAAACGCGTCCAAACAGTCACAAAGCCGCGGCTAACACATCACACCCAGCCCTCATCACAAATCACAAATCACAAACCACAAAACCATCACTGTTTGAATCCGAACCCAATCACATAGTCCGAATCCAAACCCAATACACGGCCAGCACTCAAACCAACAAACCAAGCTCAAAAACATCACAAAACCAGAATCGAAGCAACAACACCAGAAAAGAGCGAAACCGAACCAACACCTACTCAAAGGTAGTTTTTATCTTTGAAACGAAACTTTAGATCTAGATCGCGTGAGACTTTTCTTGGTGAAAACGAGTTGATTTTTGATAACTAGAAAGAAAAGGATTGTTAAAAAACGAAAAAATTTTTGAAAAGGAGAATTTTTTTTGCTCCGGCGCGGTGGTGCCGCCGGCGGCCACCGCGCCGGAAAAAGACTCAACCGCGTGTGAAGTAGAGAGAAGGAAGAGCTTTTATTCTTTTGAAAAGTTTAGAGAGAGAAAGTGAAAAGAATTGTGAGGTTTTACTAATAAGTTTTCCTTTTATACTATTGCCAAAGCCATGGATCTAGTGCACGCATTTCTTCGTGTTCCAATGAACCATCAGGGATGGACCGTTGGATCTTGGATCTGACGGCCTGTATTTATTCCCTGTTATGATCAAATGTGTGTCCCTCCTTGGCTTTTTCTGTATTCCTTTTCTTTTAGTCCTTTGATTTTTAATCTAACGGCTGTAGGCTTTATCTCCCTCTGATTAGATCTGGACGCTCTGCTTGATCAGACGGTCCAGATCTAATCTGTTTGGGCCCTTTTTTCCTTTCTTTTTTTTCTCTACTCAATTGCTTTCTGCACCTCCCCTTTTAATTCTGCACCCCTCTTCTTCTCCTCTATTCTTTTTTTATTTTTGTTTCTTTTTCTTGCACTTTTATTTTTATTTTTTTTTTATTATTTTTTTTTATGCACTTTATTTATTGTCTTTAATTTCCAGTACCCATGCATTTTTTTTATTTTTATTTTTATTTTTTTGCACCATATTTATTTTATGTCTTGCATTTTATTTTCTTTTTATTTTATGCATCATATTTATTTTATTGTCTTGCATTTTTTATTTTCTTTATTTATTTTCCAGCACCATATTTAATTTTCCGTCTTGCATTTTATTTTCCAGCTCCATATTTATTTTTGTCTTGCATTTTTATTTTCTTTTTTTATTTTAGGTACCATGTTTATTTTTATGCCTTGCATATTTTTTATTTTAGCATCATATTTATTTTATGTCTTGCATTTTTATTTTCTTTATTTTATTTTCAGCATCATGTTTATTTTATGTCTTGCATTTTTATTTTCTTTATTTGTTTTATGCACCATATTTACTTATTGCTTTGCATTTCATGCATTTATTTTATTTTCTTTTTAGCATATTTACTTTAATGCAATTGCAATTTTATTTTATTTTATTATTTCTGTCATTTATTTTATTGCCATTAGAATGTATCTAGGTCCAATGTAAATAAATATAAATGAGAATATGCACCGACACCACATTTATTTTTTTATGCTTTATGTCGAGGACGATATCGTAATTTTGGACCGTATCCGAGGAAAAGGACCCTCACTTGATCCAACGTCATTTTGAGGGATCCGGCGCGTCAGGCTTTTCTCAGCATAACTTAGTCTCTGGACCTTAGGACTTAATCAAATTTTCATAAAAGGGTCAAAAAAGTCAAAATCCAAAAACATTTTATAATCAAAATTTTCATAAAAAAATTTTTGCCATTTCTTTCTTAATCAAATTTTAATCAATCTTTAATCAATCAAAACTTTTTCCTCAAATTAAAATCAACCAAAACTCACTTCTTTTTATTCTTCTATGTCTTCCGGCCTCTTATCTTTCCAAAACTTTTATTCTAAACTTTAAAATCAACCAAAACAAATCACTTGGCTTTTTACCCCGAACTATGTGATTTTGATCCCGCTCGGGTACGTAGGCAAAAGACTTCGTCTTTCCAAATCAACAAAATAACAAAAACATTTTCTTTCTTTTTTTTAAACTCATCTCTTTAATCTTTTCACACTTAAGCGTTTATTTACAAACAAATAATTAATTTAGCATAAAGATAAAAATAAGCAAGAGGTTCCTATAGAGTACTATAGACGTTTAGGGTGCTAATACCTTCCCTTTGCGTAACCAACCCCCGGACCTTGATCTCTCTAATAAATAGGGTTTTCGAACTTTCTCCCTTTTCCTCGGAAAAATAAAAGATCGGTGGTGAACTTAAAATTGCGAGTCAACACTGATTAATAGCTTGATATCCAAAAATCACCGCGACAGAAAAATGGCGACTTCACTGGGGACCAAAATCCTAAGTGGGTTAAACCTATCTTGTTTTTCTTTATCTTTATGCTTTATTATTATTTGTAATTGTAGATATGTGCTTAAGTGTTTACCTTTTTACGTGAGTGGTGAGATAAGTCCTACACCCGGACTTGAGGGAAACATAAGATAGGACGGTGGTATAATCATAGTGTCTTTCCGAGGGTAAATTTCGGATGTGGCACATGTGATAACCCCACTCAACAGAGGAATCTTGGAAGTATTACTATGTTGGCATGAGTAAGTCGTGTTCGGCATTGGTATTTTCAAGTGACCTATGAAGTTGAGGACCTTTAGTTACCTTTAACCCATCTTGGCCTTTTAGGACGTAGTGCGGTGGCTAACCAAGAGTAATCTTGAATTAGTTGATACGCGATACTACACTCAAACGAGACTTTCTTACAAATATTATCGGATCGGGAGTCAATCTCGTAACCCGACGGTATTTGGAAGGGGTTGAGGACTTTGGGAACTTGGTAGAACCCGTGATACAGGTACATGTGAAACCATAGTCCTTACCAAATGGCGTGTTTACCCTTGATTCCAACATTATGGACCTAAACTCACTATGTTTTCTCCGCTCCTTAGCATAATCATGCATACATGCATCCATGCATAAACTCTTTTCTTTTTCATCCAAAAAACATCGAAGGACTTAAATATGCTTTTTGTAAACATTGTAGATATGGATATTCCACGAAGAAGCACTAAGAAATATCTTTTCAAGAAACCAGACTTGTCAAAGTTAAGGGAGCTAAGGTCTTTAGTAAGTGATCCAACGAATTTTCAAGCTCATCATGGGAAGTTGCTTAATATTCTGAGAGTAGATATTGAGGAAGGATGCTTAGAGACCTTGGTTCAGTTCTACGACCCACTCTACCATTGCTTCACCTTTCCTGATTATCAGCTTGTCCCCACACTTGAAGAGTACTCCTACCTAGTCGGTTTACCTGTGCCAGACAAGATACCATTCCACGGTCTTGAGCCTACCCCTAAACCCTCCGAAATCGCAGCCGCTCTCCATCTTGAAACCTCCATCATCAAAGAAAACCTTGAAATTCTGGCCAGGCAAAGATACTTAACAGGTTCTGGTTCTGATTAAAAACTTAACAGGTTCTGATCAGAACTTAGCACAATTATAAAAGCAAATAATCAGCAGGAAAATAAAGTGCAGGAAAGCTAAAGAACACACAAGGTTTGTTAACCCAGTTCGGAGTAAACACCTCCTACTCTGGGGGATACCAATCCAGGAAGGAAATCCACTATTGGATTTAATCCTTAAGACTCAGACACTGACTCCCAGTTCTTATCCCAAGCAATTAACCTCCACCTAGTAAGACTTCTACCCAACTCTGAGTAATAGAAACCACTATCTTCCTATTCAAGTAACTAAACCCAGTTACTGAACCTCTTAACTATAACACTCTGTTTTTAAGAAAAACTCTAAAAACACAAAGACTTCATTCGTACCTAAAGGCTTAGAATGAATCACAACTCTATAAAACTCTAAACCAACTCAAAACATTGAGTGGTGCACAAATAAACTCTAAGTTAAAACACAGACTCAATTTTCTGATTTTCTAACTCTCTGAATCATATCATGAATAGCAGCAGCCCTCCTCCTTATATAGCCTTCAGTCTTGCAAAATAAAACTAATCTTCTGAATTGATTTGTTACAGAAATAAGATTGGTCCAATCAAGTAACAAATAAAACTGCATTAAATCTTTGAAAGATTTAAAACAGAAAATACAAATTTTCATAACTTTAAAACAAATCTTCAAAGATATCTTCTCCAATAAAACCAGCCTTCTAGAAGTAATTATACAAACATAATTCCTTGCTAAATCTCCCAAGATACGTGCAAGAACAATCCAGCAAACCCAGCTTCTGATGTGGTCAACAGAAGTCAACGCTGGCTTCAGAACCTGAAACTGCTTCTGAAGTGCTACAGTGCTCCTGATGAGCATTTCAGCTTCTGATGTAGATTTTAGCTTCTGAATGGCTTCAAATGAGAAAACTTGTAACTGAAGAAAAGTTCATCATAAGGAAAAGCTTCTATTCCATACTTTGGTTTTGCCAAACAATGCAGCCAACACTTAAAGACTCAACAATCTCCCCCTTTGGCAAATTTTTGGCTAAAACCATCCAAGTTCTTCAATCTTCATTATAACCAGCTCAGCAATGAAGAACTCCACAATAATACATCATAGCAATCAGTTTAGGCAGCGGACAAAACACTTTCTGAGCTATGTTAAACAACATCTTCAGCTTCTGACTCCTGAAGCACACATAACCTACTGATCAACACTTGATCATCACAAACAAGGTATCAGAGCTACTCCAAGGTATCAGAGCTACTGATCAACTCCTGATCATCACACACACTCCCCCTGCAACTCAGCATACACTCAGCATACATCAAACTCCCCCTTACTTCTGAATTTATGGTATCAGAGCATATCAGAGCCAACACTTCAGGAGCTGAACATATTTGTTCTTCAGGACCACAAACACTCAGGATCATAGCAACCTTATACTCCCCCTGAGACATATACTCCCCCTCAATGACATCTTGACAGCTCTTGTTATATTTGTTCTGAACTCTGAGCTTCACAAATAACTTCTGAACCACACTGAAAACTGAACATCTGAAATGTGAACTTCTGAGCAGCAACACTTTGCATAAGACTTTTGGTATCAGAGCCAACACATTACATAAGATTTTCTCCCCCTTTTTAGCCACAAAATTCTGACAAAACATAGTCTTCATATAGGGAATAAAATCAAAACAAGTAACACAGATCCTGGAAAACATATCAGATTCAGTCTCAGGTTCAGGATCACACTTAGCATAGGCACAACTGGCAGGTACTCTATCTTCCTCACATCCAGTTTGCAGTAATTGCTATAATTCTTCATGCAAACACACACCTAACTTGCTTCTTAAGTTTTCAAACTGCTTAGCATCCAAAGCCTTTGTGAAAATGTCAGCAACTTGTTCTTCAGTAGCTACATGTTCCAGTTGAATAACTTTATCCTCCACAAGATTTCTGATAAAATGATGTCTGATGTCTATGTGTTTGGTTCTGCTGTGCTGAATTGGATTCTTAGAAATGTTGATGGCACTCAAATTGTCACAAAACAATGTCATAGTTCCTTGTTCAATGTTGTACTCCTCCAGCATCTGTTTCATCCAAACCAGTTGTGAACAACTACTCCCAGCAGCAATATACTCAGCTTCAGCAGTTGACAATGAAACACAGTTTTGTTTCTTGCTGAACCATGAAATCAAGTTATTTCCTAAGAAGAAACAACCTCCTGAAGTGCTCTTTCTGTCATCAGCACTTCCAGCCCAGTCAGCATCACAAAATCCCATCAGTTCAGAACTTGAACTATGTGAATACATGATTCCATAGTCACTTGTGCTGTTCACATACTTCAGGATCCTTTTAACTTGTGTCAGATGACTCATCTTAGGATCAGCTTGATATCTTGCACAAACTCCTACAGCAAATGTGATATCAGGCCTGCTTGCAGTTAAGTACAATAGGCTCCCAATCATGCTTCTGTACTGACTTTGGTCTACTGAAACTCCATGTTCATCCTTAGTTAACTTCAGGTGGGTAGCAGCTGGTGTCCTCTTGTGAGCAGCAGATTCCAATCCAAATTTCTTCACTATGTTCTTGGCATACTTACTCTGAGAGATGAAGATTGTATCTTCCATTTGCTTAACTTGTAATCCAAGAAAATATGTCAGTTCACCAACTAGGCTCATTTCAAATTCTGACTGCATCTGCTGAACAAACAATTTGACCATCTTCTGAGACATCCCTCCAAACACTATATCATCCACATAAATCTGAGCTATCATCAGATTCCCATCTTCATCTTTCACAAACAAAGTCTTATCAGAACCTCCTTTTCTGTAACCTTGAGCCATAAGAAACTGAGTCAGCCTGTCATACCATGCTCTTGGTGCTTGTTTCAATCCATATAAAGCCTTCTTTAACTTGTACACATGTTCTGGAAACTTAGGATCCACAAAGCCCTTAGGTTGTTCAACATATACTTCTTCTTGCAGATATCCATTAAGAAATGCACTCTTCACATCCATCTGAAACAACTTGAACTTGAGAATGCAGGAAACACCCAACAGTAGTCTTATGGACTCTAGTCTGGCCACAGGTGCAAAGGTCTCATCAAAATCCAATCCCTCTACTTGAGTATAACCCTGAGCAACCAACCTTGCTTTGTTTCTGACCACAGTACCACTTTCATCTGTTTTATTCTTGAATATCCACTTAGTGCCAATCACATTCAACCCTTCAGGTCTTGGAACCAGATCCCATACTTCACTCCTTTTGAATTGATTCAACTCATCTTGCATTGCCTCAATCCAAAATTCATCAGTCAGGGCTTCCTTCACATTTTTGGGTTCAAACTTAGACACAAAACATGAATCAGTAGCAGTTGGTTCTGATCTCCTGGTTCTGACCCCTTGATCCAAACTCCCAATGATAAGCTCCTTAGGATGATCCTTCTGAATTCTAATAGATGGCCCTTTATTGGTAGAATTATGTTCTGGATGTACATCTGCTTCTTCAGACTCTGGATGAATTTCAGCTTCTGAAGTTTGTTCTTCTGATGGTTAAGACTCTGGAACAACTTCAGACTCACTTCTATCTTTCTCAGCAGTCAGATCATCAATTACCACATTAATGGACTCCATCACAACTTTAGTTCTTGAATTAAACACCCTATAAGCTCTGCTGTTTACTGAATAACCCAGGAATATACCCTCATCAGACTTAGGATCCAGTTTTCTTCTGTTTTCCCTGTCAGCCAAAATGTAGCATCTGCTCCCAAAAACATGGAAATATTTCACAGTTGGTTTTCTCCCTTTCCACAATTCATACAGAGTTGATGTAGTACCCTTCTTCAAAGTAACTCTGTTATGAATATAACAAGCAGTGTTCATTGCTTCAGCCCAGAACATATATGGCAACTTCTTAGCATGCAGCATAACCCTTGCACATTCTGCTAATGTCCTATTCTTCCTCTCAACTACACCATTTTGCTGAGGTGTGATAGGTGCAGAGAACTCATGCTTTATACCTTCAGAGGCACAGAATTCTGAGAAGCTCTTGTTTTCAAATTCTTTGCCATGATCACTTCTGATTCTGACAATACCACAGTCCTTCTCTCTTTGTAATTGAGTACATAAGTCTTTAAACACTTCAAAAGTATCAGACTTCTCTCTAACAAAGTTGATCCATGTGTATCTTGAGTAGTCATCTACCATTACAAACGCATACCTCTTGCCTCCAATACTCTCTACTTGCATAGGCCCCATCAAATCCATATGAACAAGTTCTAGTACTTTAGTAGTTACCTGGTGAACTAATCTGGGATGAGACTTTCTTGTTTGTTTTCCAATTTGACAATCACCACAAACATTGTCCTCATTGATCTTCAGATTAGGCACACCTCTGATAGCTTCAGTACTTAGGATTTTCTTCATGCCTTTCAAGTGCAAATGTCCCAGTTTCTGGTGCCAGAGTTTGACTTCTTCTTCTGAACTCATAAGACAAGAAGTCAGACTTCTTTCTTCTTCAGAAACCCATAAGTAACAGTTGTCTTTGGATCTGCAGCCCCTCATCTGAGTTTTACCATCCTGATCAGTAACAATACACTCCTGCTTGTTGAAATTCACTTTTAAATCCTGATCACATAGCTGGCTAATACTGATCAGATTTGAAGTTAAACCTTCCACCAGTAGCACATCATTAAGTCTGGGCAAACCTTCTCTAATCAAATCACCAATTCCCAGAATCTGACCTTTTACACCATCTCCAAATGTCACATAACTTCTGGAGTATGATCTGATATTGCTCAGTAGCTTCTTCACACCAGTCATGTGCCTTGAACACCCACTATCAAAATACCAGTCTTCTTTTGAGGTGGCTCTTAATGAAGTATGAGCAATCAGGCCTACATTCTGAACCTTAGGTTTCCACACCTTCTGAACACTGTGTCTGGGTGCAGCTGGTTGCACTCTTCTATATTGAAAGTGTTCAGGATAGCCATATAGTTTAAAGCAAAAAGGTTTGATATGTCCCTTCTTACCACAATGATGACAGGTCCATGTATGATTCCTCCTTCTTCTGTTGTACTTCTGGGGTTGCTTCTGAGGTAGCATCTGAACATGCTTCTGACCTTGCATCTGAGGTCTCTTCTGAGCTAGTTTTTGAGGTCTCATCTGAATATGCTTCTGACCTTGCATCTGGGCTTGCTTCTGAGGTCTCTTCTTTGATGTTCCAGCCATAGAATCATGAGTTTGAGTAGCAGGAACAAAACTCATCTGTTTAGGAATCTGAGTCTGATCAACAAAACCTAAGCCAGTTTTTCCTTGTTGCTGATTCCCCAAAATGTCCTCCAACTTATCAGTAGCAGAGTTCAACATCTTCATTTGCTTCTTCAATTGATCAAGTTGGGAGTTCAGTTGATTCACTTCTTCTTTTAAATCTGAATTCTGCACTAACAGTTCACCTTTTTCAGCCTCCAATTGAAGAATAGTCTCCTTCTGATCCAAAACTTGTTTGCAAACCTCAGCACTTCTGGTATACAGCTTCTTGTAGTTATCAGCTAGTTCATCATATGAGGTTTTGGCAGCTTCAGACACATATGAGGCTTCAGACTCTGAGTCAGACTCTGAAAAGGTCTCAGACTCTAAAACAGGTTCCTTCTTCAAGATAGCTCCTGACCTCACTACCAGACCAGTATCACACATGTCAGATTCACTATCATCATCTTCTTCAGAACCATCATCAGACCATGCAACAGCTAGGCTCTTCTTCTGTTTCTTAAGAAAAGTAGGACATTCAGATTTGATATGCCCATAGCCCTCACACTCATAGCACTGCACACCTTTGGCTTGGTTGCTTTTCTCCTCAGACTTGGTCTTCTTCTCATCAGTTTGTTGCTTTTTGTTATTGAATCTGAAATTCTGACCTTTGGCTTTGGCTTTTCTGTTAACATTCTTCAGAATCTTGTTGAATTGTTTTCCCAGCAAAACTAGAGCTTCTGATAAGTCATCCTCCTCAGACTCTTGTTGATCCTCAGCTTCAGAGTTCACAGTAAAAGCTACACCTTTTCCTTTCTTATCAGGCTGTTTGCAGAATGCAGTTTCAAAATTGAGCAAGGACCCAATCAGCTCCTCAAGCTTCATAGTGGTAATATCATGAGCCTCTTCAATTGCTGTCACCTTCATATCAAATCTTCTGGGCAGGGACCTGAGGATTTTTCTCACTAGCTTCTCATCTGACATCTTCTCCCCAAGAGAATCAAAGGAGTTAGCCATATCAAGTACATTCATATAGAAATCCTGGATATTCTCATCTTCCTTCATCTTCAGATTCTCAAACTTAGTAGTCAGCAGCTGCAATCTGGACATCTTCACCTTAGAAGTTCCTTCATGAGTGGTTTTCAGAATTTCCCAAGCATCCTTAGCCACAGTACATTGTTTGATAAGTCTGAACATGTTCTGGTCCACACCATTAAAGATTGCATTCAAAGCTTTTGAATTTCCCAGAGACAAGTCATCTTCAGCTTTGGTCCACTCCTCTTCAGGCTTCAGAACCTCAGTCTTGTTTCCATCTTTGTCTGTATACACAGGATGATCCCAGCCTTTGATCACAGCTTTCCAAGTCCTGCTGTCAATAGACTTTAGAAAAGCACACATCCTTGACTTCCAATACTCATAGTTTGTGCCATCTAGTAGGGGTGGTCTATTGACATAGCCTCCTTCTCTATCCATGCTTGCCAGAAATAAATTCTTCTGGATCTCACCCAAGTTACAGGCAGGGTGCCTGCTCTGATGCCAATTGAAATTCTGGCCAGGCAAAGATACTTAACAGGTTCTGGTTCTGATTAAAAACTTAACAGGTTCTGATCAGAACTTAGCACAATTATAAAAGCAAATAATCAGCAGGAAAATAAAGTGCAGGAAAGCTAAAGAACACACAAGGTTTGTTAACCCAGTTCGGAGTAAACACCTCCTACTCTGGGGGATACCAATCCAGGAAGGAAATCCACTATTGGATTTAATCCTTAAGACTCAGACACTGACTCCCAGTTCTTATCCCAAGCAATTAACCTCCACCTAGTAAGACTTCTACCCAACTCTGAGTAATAGAAACCACTATCTTCCTATTCAAGTAACTAAACCCAGTTACTGAACCTCTTAACTATAACACTCTGTTTTTAAGAAAAACTCTAAAAACACAAAGACTTCATTCGTACCTAAAGGCTTAGAATGAATCACAACTCTATAAAACTCTAAACCAACTCAAAACATTGAGTGGTGCACAAATAAACTCTAAGTTAAAACACAGACTCAATTTTCTGATTTTCTAACTCTCTGAATCATATCATGAATAGCAGCAGCCCTCCTCCTTATATAGCCTTCAGTCTTGCAAAATAAAACTAATCTTCTGAATTGATTTGTTACAGAAATAAGATTGGTCCAATCAAGTAACAAATAAAACTGCATTAAATCTTTGAAAGATTTAAAACAGAAAATACAAATTTTCATAACTTTAAAACAAATCTTCAAAGATATCTTCTCCAATAAAACCAGCCTTCTAGAAGTAATTATACAAACATAATTCCTTGCTAAATCTCCCAAGATACGTGCAAGAACAATCCAGCAAACCCAGCTTCTGATGTGGTCAACAGAAGTCAACGCTGGCTTCAGAACCTGAAACTGCTTCTGAAGTGCTACAGTGCTCCTGATGAGCATTTCAGCTTCTGATGTAGATTTTAGCTTCTGAATGGCTTCAAATGAGAAAACTTGTAACTGAAGAAAAGTTCATCATAAGGAAAAGCTTCTATTCCATACTTTGGTTTTGCCAAACAATGCAGCCAACACTTAAAGACTCAACAAACCTTACCTCTAAAGGAGGCCTCCAAGGTCTTCCCACCCGCTTCCTATACCAACAAGCCTCCATTTTCGCCGAAGCAGCTAGCACTTATGCCTTCCATTCCACCCTAGCCCTCCTCATATATGGCCTTGTACTCTTCCCAAATATTGACAACTTCATCGATATCCATGCCATCAAAATCTTCCTCTCCAAGAACCCTGTACCCACTCTGCTAGCCGATACTTACCACTCCATCCATGACCGTACCTTAGCCGGCCGTGGAACCATTCTTTGCTGTGCACCACTGCTTTACAAATGGTTTATCTCCCACCTACCTCAAACTCATACCTTCCAAGCTAACCTTGAAGATCTTCCTTGGTCCCAAAGAATCATGGCCCTCCATCCCTCAGATATAGTTTGGTATCAGGCAGCCTGTGACGTGGGGAAATTCATTGTCAGTTGTGGTGAATACCCCAACGTACCCCTTCTTGGTATGCGTGGCGGGATTAGCTACAACCCTTTTCTAGCCCGTCGACAGTTTGGTTACCCAGTGAGAGAAAAGCCAAACAATCTTGCCTTGACCAGTGAGTTCTATCTCTATCATGAAGACCACACAAACAGGAGAGAGAGATCCGCACGAGCTTGGAATGCCATCCGCAGACTTAACAGGAGTCAACTAGGGAAGAAGTTTGGTTATGTGCATGAATCCTATACTCAGTGGGTCATTGATAGACCATGAGTTTTGGCCTACCCTACCATCTACCTAGATACCTATCCTCTACCATCCCACCATCATCCTTGCCTATCCCCTTTGACACCAAGGAGGAGTTTCAGGAGCAGCTAACCAAGGAAAAGCAAGAGAAAGAGACTTGGAAGAGGAGATACTAGGAACTTGAGCTCGAGCATGAGACCTTGAAGGGGAAGCTAGCCCAGCAGAGCCATGAGCTTTCTGTCCAGAACCAGAGGATAATTGAGAAGGATGACTTGCTTCGTCGGAAGGACGCTTTGCTCTACCAGGACGCTAGGAGGAAGAGGAGGTTTATGGAGTCGATCTCTAGTGCACATTCAGATTCCGAGGATCCATCTGCTCCAGGAGTTTGAGTTTGAAGTTCTTAGGACCTTATGTTTAGATTTTAGCTTCCAAAATCTCTTGACTTGTAAACAAAAAAAACTCCTTTGTAATATTTCAAAATGCTTAAGTGAAGTATTTCAGTTTATGATGTTTACAATTACAAGTCCTTCGATAATAACTTGTTCCTTTTCTTTTTGCATAAGTATAAGCATGCATCATTTTGCATTCACAGTTTTCCAAATTGAGTCTCACACTATGTTCACTACTTAAAGGTTAATCAGCCGCCGTCCAAGGAAAGTGGCCCGACGAGTTCTCAGAAAACCAACTCGCATTTATAATACCAGAGACAATCGAAAGAGGATGGATTTGGTTGAACAGGAGAATCAGAGTCTCAGGGAAGAGGTTGCCACCTTGCGGGAAGGAATGGATAGGCTGACAGCTATGATGAATGCACTCTTGGCAGCCCAGAACTCTCAAGCTGCCGTCGCTGTTGTAGAGCAGCCTCTTGTGAGCATAACCCCGTCATCTACAGTGACTCCTTCACCCCTCTTTATGCCTCCAGGTTGTACATGGGGGATGCCGCCTCCAGTCAGCGGAAACTCCCAGCCTGTTGTATCTGAAGCTCCACTCTTCTTCACCCAGCAGTCAACACCGGCTCCACAACCCGGTACATCTTTCCCTCAAGCTGCCGTAACTTACTCAACACCACTGGTCCATACTATTCAACAAGAGGGTGAACCAGTTTACCATGCTGAAAGTGTTGTAGCCTTCGACAAGATGGACGAGCTCCAAGAAAGGTTCGATGGTATGCAAAGAGAAGTTGAAGCTCTCCGGGGAAGGGACTTGTTCGGGAAGGATGCCAGTGAACTATGCTTGGTCCCGAATGTTACTATCCCTCATAAGTTCAAGGTGCCAGATTTTGAGAAATATAAAGGAAATTCTTGCCCCCGCAGTCACTTGGTGATGTACGCGAGGAAGATGTCCATGTACACTGACAATCACAAGCTGCTTATCCATTTCTTCCAGGACAGCCTGACTGGGGCCGCCTTGAAGTGGTATATGAATTTAGACAGTACAAGCATCCGTACTTTCAATGATCTCGGTGAAGCATTTATCCGCCAATACAAATACAATCTGGACATGGCCCCAGATCGCGATCAACTCCGGGCAATGACGCAAAAAGACAAGGAAACGTTTAAGGAGTATGCCCAACGCTGGAGGGAGGTGGCTGCCCAGATTGTCCCACCATTGGAAGAAAGGGAGATGACAAAGATCTTTTTGAAGACTTTGAGTCAGTTCTATTATGAGAAGATGGTTGCAAGCGCGCCAACGGATTTCACTGAGATGGTCAACATGGGGGTGCGACTAGAAGAAGGTGTCCGAGAAGGACGGTTGACTGTGGAAAATGCCCCTGCCGCAAACAATGCCAAAAAGTTTGGAGGCCATTTCGCGAAAAAGAAAGATCAGGAAGTGGGAATGGTAGCTCATGGCAATCCTCAGCAAAATTTTACCCCATACCGTCAAGTTGCAAATGTTGCAT
The DNA here is from genome assembly GCA_018208015.1 of Medicago ruthenica. NCBI lineage: Eukaryota > Viridiplantae > Streptophyta > Magnoliopsida > Fabales > Fabaceae > Medicago > Medicago ruthenica. The sequence continues at coordinate 60,687,043 of CM031378.1, read as the reverse complement.
CCTCTACCCCAAACCCAGCCCATCACCAAAATAGACCACAATACCCCTACCAATACCCCCCACAACAATATCCTCCACAACCATACCATCAGCCACAATATCCTCAACAACAACAAAATCGCCCTCAAACCCCTCAACAACCATACCACTCACAAAACCGCCAGAAAACAACTTTTGATCCCATCCCAATGAAATATGCCGACTTACTTCCCGCCTTGCTCGCCAAAAACCTTGTCCAGGTCAGGGCACCTCTCCGTACACCAGATGTTTTACCTCCTTGGTACCGGCATGACCTAACTTGCGCCTTTCACCAAGGAGCGCCGGGACACGATGTTGAGCATTGCCTTGCTCTTAAAACTGAGGTGCAAAAGCTAGTTCGGGCCAACCTATTGTCTTTCAAAGATCAAAATCCTAATGTTCAGGCAAACCCTCTGCCGAACCATGGACCTGCTGTCAACATGATAGAGGATTGTGATGAAGATGGTGTTATCTTGGACCTCCGGCATGTTCGAACTCCCTTAGTCCCCATACATATCAAGATGTGTGAGGCAGCTCTGTTTGACCACGATCATACAGCATGTGAAGTGTGTTCGGTGAACGTGAAAGGGTGTCAGAAGGTACAAAAGGACATACAAGGGCTGATAGACAGCAAGGAATTGATCGTTACGAGGAAAGATAAGGAAGTATGTGTCATTACCCCTGAGTTTCAGCGTTTGGAAATAAGTTATAACAGTGGGAATCCGGCTGTTACTCCACTAGTGATCAGCTTGCCAGGGCCTATGCCGTATGCTTCTCTAAAGGCGGTCCCCTACAAATATAGTGCCACAATGTTGGAAGGAGGGCTGGAGGTGCCTTTGCCCTCCCTGACTCCTACAACTTCTGTGGACAACATAGCCAGTGACAGCAGGGTTCTAAGGAATGGACGGGTGATCCCCACATTATTTGCAAAGAAAACGAATGATCCGGTAATGGAACGGGTGACAGTGAACGACTCCGGTGCGAAGAAGGAAATAGGTCAGTCCAGTGGGACCAGCAAAGATTCTGACCATGATGAGATTCTAAAGCTGATTCTGAAGAGCGAGTATAAAGTGGTAGATCAGTTGCTGCAAACTCCCTCCAAAATATCCATCTTGTCTTTGCTACTAAACTCTGAAGCGCACCGTGAAGCTCTAATGAAGGTGCTAGATCAAGCTTTTGTGGAGAAAGACGTGACGGTTAACCAGTTGGACAGTATAGTAGGAAATATTACTGCCTGCAATAACTTGAGTTTTAGTGATGAAGAGCTTCCTGAGGAGGGGAGAAACCACAACCTGGCATTACATATATCGGTGAACTGCAAGTCTGATGCTCTGTCGAATGTACTTGTGGACACCGGCTCCTCTTTGAATGTGATGGCCAAATCCACATTAGATCAACTCTCCTATCAGGGGCCTCCTATGAGAAGAAGCGGGGTGGTTGTTAAAGCGTTCGATGGATCAAGAAAGTCTGTTATTGGGGAGGTTGATTTGCCTATCACAATTGGGCCGTCTGTTTTCCAGATTACATTTCAGGTGATGGATATCCGAGCTGCATACAGTTGTCTCTTGGGTAGGCCATGGATCCATGAAGCAGGGGCCGTGACATCGACCTTGCATCAAAAGCTGAAGTTTGTCAGGAATGGGAGATTGGTTACTGTAAGCGGAGAAGAAGCCTTGCTGATTAGCCATTTGTCAGCCTTTTCCTTCATTGGTGCTGATGAAACTGAAGGGACTTCTTTCCAAGGCCTGGCTGTGGAAGGTAAGGTGCCCGAAAAGAGTGAAGTGTCTTTTGCTACCTGGAAGAGTGCACAGAAAGTAGTGCAGGAAGGAACAGGTGTAGGATGGGGAAAAGTTGTACAGTTGCCAGTGAGTAAAAACCGTGAAGGACTGGGATTTGCTGCAGGATCATCAAAGAACAGTACTGGGTCAAGCTCCATTAGTGACACCTTTTGTAGGGCCGGTTTCATCAATGACTCGCCAGAGGCCAATGCTATCTCGGAAGATGTTCCCGAAGAAATAATACCTGCATTTGTCACACCTGGAAAACTTGTTCGTAACTGGGACGCGGTTGACATCCCTTCAGTAGTTCACGCGTCAAAACTAAACATCATTGAGCCCGTTGAACATGGTAACCCTGCACTCTCTCCCAACTTCGAATTTCCTGTCTACGAGGCCGAAGAGGAGGAGGATGAGGAAATCCCAGATGAAATTGCTCGGTTGTTGGAACGTGAGAAGAAAACCATTCAGCCTCACGAAGAGTTAGTGGAGGTGATTAACCTGGGAACCGAGGAAGATAAGAAAGAAGTCAAGATTGGGGCATCGCTTGAAACAACTGTCAAACGAAGGGTGATTGAATTACTTAAAGAATATGCCGATGTGTTCGCATGGTCATACCAAGATATGCCCGGTTTGGATCCTCGTATTGTGGAACACCGTTTGCCTTTGAAGCCCGAATGCCCGCCGGTCAAGCAGAAACTGAGAAGAACTCGCCCTGACATGGCTCTCAAGATCAAAGAGGAAGTACAGAAACAGATTAATGCAGGCTTTCTTGTCACATCAGAATATCCTCAATGGTTAGCCAACATAGTGCCTGTTCCAAAGAAAGATGGCAAGGTCAGAATGTGTGTCGACTACCGGGATTTGAACAAGGCTAGTCCGAAAGATGATTTCCCTTTACCTCACATTGATGTATTGGTTGACAACACTGCTAAGTCCAAAGTTTTCTCCTTCATGGACGGTTTCTCGGGATACAATCAGATCAAGATGGCAGTTGAAGACAGAGAAAAGACATCTTTCATCACGCCATGGGGCACCTTTTGTTACAGGGTGATGCCTTTCGGTTTGATAAATGCAGGTGCCACTTACCAAAGAGGCATGACTACTCTCTTTCATGACATGATGCACAAAGAGATAGAAGTGTACGTAGATGATATGATTGTTAAGTCAGGCACTGAAGAAGAACATGTCGAGTACTTGCTGAAGATGTTTCAACGGCTGAGAAAATATCAACTCCGTCTGAATCCAAACAAATGTACTTTGGGTGTTAGATCTGGAAAACTCCTGGGTTTCATTGTTAGTCAGAAGGGTATTGAAGTAGATCCTGACAAGGTCAGAGCTATCAGAGAGATGCCAGTTCCACAAACAGAGAAACAAGTGAGAGGGTTTCTTGGGCGGTTGAATTACATCTCCCGTTTCATTTCACATATGACAGCCACATGCGGGCCCATATTCAAGTTGCTTCGGAAAGATCAAGGTGTTGTTTGGACTGAAGATTGTCAAAAGGCTTTTGATAGCATCAAGAATTATCTGCTAGAACCTCCAATTCTTATCCCTCCAGTTGAAGGAAGGCCTCTGATCATGTACTTGACTGTGTTGAAAGATTCTATGGGTTGTGTGCTCGGACAACAGGATGAGACCGGAAGGAAGGAGCATGCCATTTATTACTTGAGCAAGAAGTTTACAGACTGTGAGTCCAGGTACTCCCTGCTTGAGAAAACTTGTTGTGCATTAGCCTGGGCTGCCAAGCGTCTTCGTCACTACATGATTAACCACACCACCTGGTTAATATCAAAGATGGACCCAATCAAGTATATCTTTGAGAAACCCGCTCTGACAGGAAGAATTGCTCGTTGGCAGATGTTGTTGTCCGAGTATGATATCGAGTACCGCACTCAGAAGGCAATCAAGGGTAGTGTTCTTGCTGATCATTTGGCTCACCAGCCAATTGAAGACTATCAACCCATCAAGTTTGACTTTCCTGATGAAGAGATTATGTATTTGAAGATGAAGGATTGTGATGAACCATCGCTTGGGGAAGGTCCAGATCCCGAGTCTAGATGAGGCATGATATTTGATGGGGCAGTGAATGTCTTTGGCAACGGGATTGGGGCAGTTATTATCACTCCTGAAGGTAATCACCTTCCTTTTGCTGCAAGGTTACAATTCGATTGCACGAACAATATGGCAGAGTATGAGGCATGTATCCTGGGCATTGAAGAAGCCATTGACTTGAGAATCAAGAACCTTGATATCTACGGGGATTCAGCACTCGTAATCAATCAGATCAAAGGAGAATGGGAAACTCGCCACCCCGGCTTGATTCCATACAAAGATTATGCAAGGCGTTTGTTAACTTTCTTCAACAAGGTGGAACTTCACCACATTCCTCGTGATGAGAACCAGATGGCGGATGCATTAGCAACTTTATCCTCCATGTATGAAGTGAGTCACCGGAACAATTTGCCAACAATCAGAATTCAGCACCTCGAGAGGCCCGCTCATGTGTTCGCGGTCGAAGAAGTTGTGGATGATAAGCCATGGTTCCATGATATCAAATGTTTCCTCCAGAGTCAAGAATATCCGCCCGGAGCGTCCAACAAAGACAAGAGAACATTAAGAAGATTGTCTGGTAATTTCTTTTTGAATGGTGATGTTTTATACAAAAGGAACTTTGACATGGTACTACTCAGGTGTGTAGACAAGCAAGAAGCAGAACTTTTGATGCATGAAATACATGAAGGTTCCTTTGGAACTCACTCCAATGGACATGCAATGGCTAGGAAGTTGTTGAGAGCAGGTTATTACTGGATGACCATGGAAACAGATTGTTGCAAGCATGCCCGGAAATGCCACAAATGCCAGATTTATGCTGACAGAATTCATGTACCGCCAACTACACTTAATGTTCTTTCCTCTCCGTGGTCTTTCTCTATGTGGGGCATTGACATGATTGGTAGAATCGAACCGAAAGCTTCAAATGGGCATCGTTTCATTCTAGTGGCTATTGATTACTTCACCAAGTGGGTTGAAGCAGCATCCTATGCAAATGTGACTAAGCAAGTGGTGGTCCGCTTTATCAAGAATCAGATCATCTGCCGTTATGGTGTGCCCAACAGAATCATTACAGATAATGGAACAAATTTGAACAACAAGATGATGAAAGATTTGTGTGAAGAGTTCAAGATTGAGCATCACAATTCTTCTCCTTACAGACCTCAGATGAATGGCGCAGTTGAAGCTGCCAACAAAAACATTAAGAAGATAGTGCAGAAGATGGTGGTCACATACAAGGACTGGCATGAGATGCTACCGTATGCTTTACATGGATATCGCACTTCAGTGCGTACCTCAACAGGGGCAACCCCCTTCTCTTTGGTGTATGGTATGGAAGCAGTACTCCCTGTGGAGGTTGAGATTCCATCAATGAGAGTTCTAATGGAGGCCCAGTTGTCAGAGGCTGAATGGTGCCAAAGCAGATATGATCAGTTGAATCTAATTGAAGAGAAACGCATGAATGCCTTGTGCCACGGACAACTTTATCAGCAGAGGATGAAGCAAGCTTTTGATAAGAAAGTTCGTCCTCGTGTGTTCCAAGAAGGAGATCTCGTACTCAAGAAGGTTTTATCTTTCCAACCCGATTCCAGGGGTAAGTGGACGCCTAATTACGAGGGTCCATATGTCGTCAAGAGAGCTTTCTCCGGTGGTGCTTTGACTCTTACGACTATGGATGGTGATGAGCTCCCTCGTCCCGTGAACGCCGATGCAGTCAAGAAATACTTTGTCTAAAAAAATAAAAGAACAGCTCGGTAAGTCGAAAACCCGAAAGGGCGGCTTAGGCAAAAAAGAGCGTCTCGGTGGATCGAAAACCCGAAAGGGCGGTCCAGGCAAAAATTAGAGACATAAAACAGAAAATAATCATCCTGATAGGTCGAAAACCCGAAAGGGCGATCTATGCAAAAGTTAAGGATCAAAAGACAAAGTAACTGCATCGAGCTGATCTCTACTCACTTGTGGCACAATTGAATGTCAAAAAGAAGCTCTGAATCTGAAGCATCCAAACAGTGGAATTCAAAGTTGTCAGGGAGGATAGTGGTTATTGTGTTCAATGTACCTTCAATTTATATTTACCATTTTCCAAATTTTGTAAGATCTGTGGAGCCATGCCATTGGCGGGTCACCACTCTTTCAAATAAATTTGAGCCTGTTGCCTTTCATTTGGAATCCTCATTTATTCAGCTTATAAAACCTTTTCTATTTTTGATGGTGGCATTCGAAACAAGATATTTCTTTAAAATCATAAATATTTTTCATGTCTTTTTGAAAAGCGCAAACAACAAAACACATTTTCTTTGAACTCGTGGATAAGTGAAGGGGGCGTCAACAGCTATCCTGAGGACGGATAAACTTCGCAGGCTGAACATGGTCAATTGCTTAACAAAAAAAAAAAAGAAAAAAGAAATATATACAAAAAAGAAGAACAAAAAGAAATATATATACATGAAAAAAGAAAAAGAAAAGAAATAAGCTCGGTAAGTCGAAAACCCGAAAGGGCGGCTTAGGCAAAAATGAGCGTCCCGGTGGATCGAAAACCCGAAAGGGCGGTCCAGGCAAAAATTAGGGGCATACAAAAGAATATATTCCCGGTGGACTGAAAACCTGAAAAGGCGGTCCATGCAAAAAATTAGGGATTCAAAAAAGAAGAAAAGCAAAAAAAAAGCAAAAACAAAATAAGCATGACCACAGAAGCACCAGTTCTTCTACTATGGTTTTTGGATTGGCACGCTCTCCCCAGGAAGCGTTCACCCCATCAGTTGTTGCATATGTTGGGTTTTATCCCGTCAATGTCTTGATATGTCTCCAGTGGTATCATCCCCATGGAAGATTACCGAGTGTTTGTGATACGACGTCGGGACACTTTCTATTTTACCTGCCCAATCTTGTCTCATCAAGTTTGTCTTTCATACAATCATACAAGTCCATCAGTTATACAATCATACAAGTCAATCCTTCATATAATCGCAAGTTAATCAGTCATCCAGTCACATAATTCAATCCTCCATACAGTCATACAAGTCATGTCGTCATTCATGCATTCATACATTCATGCATATACACATTCATGCATATACAATAAAGACAATATCATGCATACATGGGTGTATTAACTATCATGAGTCTTGCTTCAATTATCTTTTCATTTCAATCAATCATAATTTGTAACCTTCTCTTTCCCCAAGTGTCATCCCCAGTGCGTCTGGTCCCGAGATGTCACTCCCTCTCCGCCAAGTGGCAATTCCTTAACGAACAGCTTGTGCATTGTCTTATCCAGTCTTTTGTCGTCAGTGGCAAGTTCCAGCATTTAAATTTCATCCTGCATTTAAATTTCATCCTGCTTTTAAATTTCATCCTGCTTTAAAATTTCATCCTGCATTTAAATTTCATCCTGCTTTAAAATTTCATCCTGCTTTAAAATTTCATCCTGCATTTTAAATTTCATCCTGCATTTAAATTTCATCCTGCTTTAAAATTTCATCCTGCTTTAAAATTTCATCCTGCATTTAAATTTCATCCTGCATTTAAATTTCATCCTGCTTTAAAATTTCATCCTGCTTTAAAATTTCATCCTGCTTTAAATCCTGCATTTAAATTTCATCCTGCATTTAAATTTCATCCTGATTTTAAATTTCATCCAGCTTTTAAATTTCATCCAGCTTTTAAATTTCATCCAGCTTTTAAATTCCATTCAGCTTTTACATTTCATCCAGCTTTTACCTTTATCTCTTGTCGCCAGTGGCCGTTCGGCAATAATCCGGACAGTTGGCATTTACCTTTATTTCTTGTTCGTCGATGGCCGTTCGGCAATAACCCGAACAGTCGACATTTATCTTTGTTTCTTGTCAGTTCGGCAATAACCCGAACAGCTGACATTTATCCCCAGTGAAACCATGTGATCCCCAGTGGAGTCAGACCCCGTTTCTTTTAACAGACTCGGGTATCCTTTTGTTTTGTTATCCCCCAGTCGAGCCATCCTCGCCGTCTTGCATTCATAAAATTCTGCATTCGAAACTGGTCAAAAATGGTGTACTCTGTATTTAAGTCTCTTCGACCCGTCGATTTAAAAATTTCACTTTTAAATCTTGGTAACGAAGAAACTTAAATAGGGGCATCTGTCGTACCCCATTTTTGACCCGTGCTCGATTCGTTTCGCTCGTTTTTTAAGCCAGAAATTTTCGTCGTTTCAGACGAAATTTCGGCAGGGAGGTATTTTAAAATACCTCATTTTTTGTTCCGAAGGCAACCGTTTTTTATTATTTTTTTATTTTCTGTTATTTTATTATTATTATTATTATTATTTTTTTTACTATTATTCATTTCTTTTCTTTTTTATTCCTTTTTATTAGTTTTTATTTTATTTTGTTATTTTCGTTTTTTTATTATTGTGTTTTTTTATTGTTTTGATTTTATTTATTTTAAGTCATTTTTGGTCCATTTTCTGTCCAAGGCCCAGAGGGGAACTTCGGTCATTTTCGTTTTTTTTACCCTTTTTACTATAAAAGGCATTCAATGCACAGTACCCAAGGACACAGGACGCACAGTACAAACCAGTCAGAAATAGTCAGTGGCTCAGCCACCGCGAACCACCAACACAACCACCAGTAAACACAGTTCCGGCCACCCAACCACCACTAAAAAAAATCCAAAAAAAAGGCCATCAGAAACGCGTCCAAACAGTCACAAAGCCGCGGCTAACACATCACACCCAGCCCTCATCACAAATCACAAACCACAAAACCATCACTGTTTGAATCCGAACCCAATCACATAGTCCGAATCCAAACCCAATACACGGTCAGCACTCAAACCAACAAACCAAGCTCAAAAACATCACAAAACCAGAATCGAAGCAACAACACCAGAAAAGAGCGAAACCGAACCAACACCTACTCAAAGGTAGTTTTTATCTTTGAAACGAAACTTTAGATCTAGATCGCGTGAGACTTTTCTTGGTGAAAACGAGTTGATTTTTGATAACTAGAAAGAAAAGGATTGTTAAAAAACGAAAAAAATTTTGAGAAGGAGAATTTTTTTTGCTCCGGCGCGGTGGTGCCGCCGGCGGCCACCGCGCCGGAAAAAGACTCAACCGCGTGTGAATTAGAGAGAAGGAGGAGCTTTTATTCTTTTGAAAAGTTTAGAGAGAGAAAGTGAAAAGAATTGTGAGGTTTTACTAATAAGTTTTCCTTTTATACTATTGCCAAAGCCATGGATCTAGTGCACGCATTTCTTCGTGTTCCAATGAACCATCAGGGATGGACCGTTGGATCTTGGATCTGACGGCCTGTATTTATTCCCTGTTATGATCAAATGTGTGTCCCTCCTTGGCTTTTTCTGTATTCCTTTTCTTTTAGTCCTTTGATTTTTAATCTAACGGCTGTAGGCTTTATCTCCCTCTGATTAGATCTGGACGCTCTGCTTGATCAGACGGTCCAGATCTAATCTGTTTGGGCCCTTTTTTCCTTTCTTTTTTTTCTCTACTCAATTGCTTTCTGCACCTCCCCTTTTAATTCTGCACCCCTCTTCTTCTCCTCTATTCTTTTTTTATTTTTGTTTCTTTTTCTTGCACTTTTATTTTTATTTTTTTTTATTATTTTTTTTATGCACTTTATTTATTGTCTTTAATTTCCAGTACCCATGCATTTTTTTTATTTTTTATTTTTTTTGCACCATATTTATTTTATGTCTTGCATTTTATTTTCTTTTTATTTTATGCATCATATTTATTTTATTGTCTTGCATTTTTTATTTTCTTTATTTATTTTCCAGCACCATATTTAATTTTCCGTCTTGCATTTTATTTTCCAGCTCCATATTTATTTTTGTCTTGCATTTTTATTTTCTTTTTTTATTTTAGGTACCATGTTTATTTTTATGCCTTGCATATTTTTTATTTTAGCATCATATTTATTTTATGTCTTGCATTTTTATTTTCTTTATTTTATTTTCAGCATCATGTTTATTTTATGTCTTGCCTTTTTATTTTCTTTATTTATTTTATGCACCATATTTACTTATTGCTTTGCATTTCATGCATTTATTTTATTTTCTTTTTAGCATATTTACTTTAATGCAATTGCAATTTTATTTTATTTTATTATTTCTGTCATTTATTTTATTGCCATTAGAATGTATCTAGGTCCAATGTAAATAAATATAAATGAGAATATGCACCGACACCACATTTATTTTTTTATGCTTTATGTCGAGGACGATATCGTAATTTTGGACCGTATCCGAGGAAAAGGACCCTCACTTGATCCAACGTCATTTTGAGGGATCCGGCGCGTCAGGCTTTTCTCAGCATAACTTAGTCTCTGGACCTTAGGACTTAATCAAATTTTCATAAAAAGGTCAAAAAAGTCAAAATCCAAAAACATTTTATAATCAAAATTTTCATAAAAAATTTTTTGCCATTTCTTTCTTAATCAAATTTTAATCAATCTTTAATCAATCAAAACTTTTTCCTCAAATTAAAATCAACCAAAACTCACTTCTTTTTATTCTTCTATGTCTTCCGGCCTCTTATCTTTCCAAAACTTTTTTCTAAACTTTAAAATCAACCAAAACAAATCACTTGGCTTTTTACCCCGAACTACGTGATTTTGATCCCGCTCGGGTATGTAGGCAAAAGACTTCGTCTTTCCAAATCAACAAAATAACAAAAACATTTTCTTTCTTTTTTTTAAACTCATCTCTTTAATCTTTTCACACTTAAGCGTTTATTTACAAACAAATAATTAATTTAGCATAAAGATAAAAATAAGCAAGAGGTTCCTATAGAGTACTATAGACGTTTAGGGTGCTAATACCTTCCCTTTGCGTAACCAACCCCCGGACCTTGATCTCTCTAATAAATAGGGTTTTCGAACTTTCTCTCTTTTCCTCGGAAAAATAAAAGATCGGTGGTGAACTTAAAATTGCGAGTCAACGCTAATTAATAGCTTGATATCCAAAAATCACCGCGACAATGTGTAAAAAAAATTACACTAAACTCTATATAATAAGACTATGTGCTTTGTTTTGCATAAAATAAACTGGACTCCATAGTTTATACTTCATTGTAAAAAACTTATGCGTCTCAATGTGATTATCTTGGGTTGAATATATGCTATTTAATTTATACACTTTTAATAGATAAGGAAGAACATTGTTTTTATCAGAATGAATTAGATCATCTCGGCTATTTGATTTATGTTCTTTTGAGTTTAGATAGATAACAAGTAAATATCTTTTAATAGAATGAAGGGGGAATGATCCAAAACACTATATCCATTAAGATTTTTGAGTAGGAAGCAGAATTTTAATTAATAATTCAGGTTTACAAAGTTGAGTATAAACTATTTTTCATTGTACTCGCAACTAAGTAATTTCTCTTTGTATTTTGTAATGTAGAGTAAGATTTTTTATTTTATTTTTTTGACGTTTGTAGAGTAAGTGTTATCTCTAGCTTGGTGAAGAAAATCTAAGCTACATCTTCTGTTTACTCATTTGTTGTTATGCTGCAAATAAGATGCACAATTAACTTATAGCAATGTTTCTCTTTATCGGTAATAATAGGTGTGGACACTACAAAAAACTTGCTCCGGAATATGAAAAGCTCGGTAACAGCTTCAAGAAAGCCAAATCTGTTTTGATTGCCAAGGTCAGCCCCCTGGTTTTCCTGTTACCCTTGTAAAATGTTTTGTACTGTTAAAGCTATCATTCACGTGTATGTGAAACATTTTTAAGAAGCCAACCAATAGTATAAAGCTATCATTCTAAGAAGCCAACCAATAACAGATTTATGCTTCCGTGTATGTGAAACATTTTTATAAAAGTCATAATCTGATAAAATTGATTGTCTAACATTCACGTATTGTTTCACAGATTCTGTGTACTTTATCTGCAACAATGTTTAGGCAGTCCTGTTCTTGGTTACTTGGCAGCTGGAGTCTTGATTGGGCCTTATGGACTCTCCATTATTCGCAATGTTCATGGGACAAAAGCAATCACTGAATTTGGAGTTGTTTTCCTGTTATTTAATATTGGCCTGGAGGTGGAGCTTGACATATGATCTTGTTGTACCATAACTTTGATTATCTCCATATTGAAAAGCAAACTGAAGCTCTAAACTTTTTTTTTCTAGCTCTCTGTGGAAAGGCTTAGTTCAATGAAGAAATATGTCTTTGGAGTAGGATCTGCTCAGGTGATTGTGGAACTCCATCTTTCACCTTTGTAGTAAGAATATATCAAAATTATAGTGTAATGTATTAGTATTGATTATTTGATTCTAAGAAGTATTAGTATTATCAATTGGAGTTTATCTCTGCATCTCCGTACATATCATGATTTGTTAATTTAGTTAAGATTAAGAGTCTAATATTAATGTAAATAAGGATTAGTAATTAGTGTTTTGTCTTATACAACAACATCCAATATATTATTCACGGCATTCCAATATAATTTGATGGTTGAGTATTCCTTTTCCTCCCTCTACACCTAAACAGCTATGACCTAAAACATCAAAACTTGTTAATACTGTTTACCTCTTGATATTCTTTTTATATACTAGTAATTTACAAACCAACAATTCTCACCATGTATGAATAAATGCAGGTTCTGTTGACTGCCACAGTTATTGGGTTGGTGGCTCATTATGTTTGTGGCCAAGCTGGCCCTGCTGCTATCATCATTGGGAATAGCCTGGCATTATCATCAACTGCTGTTGTTCTGCAGGTACATATCCTGAGTATTGTTTGCTTTTAAGTTCTTACTATAGGGTATACATTCACACAGTCTAGTCAGTTTAACCAATCCAGCTTTATGCCATTGTTTAATGTATGTTCTGAGATTGTGATATCTAGCTATTTTAAAAGCACAAATTAATTGTAAAAGGATTTTGTTATGGCATGTATCTATTAACAAATATAAATACATTTATGGTTGTCATTATTTGATAAATCTTGAAGTCTATACTCTATATCTAATTTGCTGTAATGCTAGTCTACCTTCAAAAAACTCCATTGTCACGAGTTTAAATATTTAGGGTTGGAGTCAAGACTTTGTTCTTTGTATATTATAATTCTATAATTTTACTTTCATGTATTCTGAGTCCTCCATGTTGCAATATTTCAAGTGAACTTGTTTTACAGGTGTTACAGGAAAGAGGTGAGAGCACATCACGACATGGACGAGCTACATTTTCTTTATTACTTTTTCAGGTTACTTCATACCTTACCTATCTATCTAGAAAGTAGAAAATGAAGGATTTCGCTGTAAAATACAGTATTGTATTATATATTATATGTTAATACTTGTGATATATAATTGACTAAACTTTGTCTTATGAGAGACATCTTGACTAAACTTTGTCTTTTTTAGTATGTTATTAAGTATAGATCCACAACTAGCGTCTTCTATGTATGTTTTTTTTCCCTATCTTGTTGATTTCTATGTTAATTTGTTGGTTTTACATTGGTTGTTTTTTTAGCTCTTTACTGCCTTTGGTGTTGCAATATTTTGACTAAAACTGACTATTTCTTCTTTGTTTATACACAGGAATTGGCTGTCGTCGTCTTGCTAATACTCATACCTCTTATCTCACCTAATTCTTCCAAAGGAGGGGTAACACTTTCTAGCACCTTTTGTTTAAAATACTTCAGATGTTTTCATGAAGTTAAGAAATTGGCTAGTTAAAGTTTTATGAGCTCCTGTGTAGCATGAGAAAGTGTGTAACAAGGGTGTTCCATGTTGTTCAGAGAACTTGCATTTAATTGGATAATTTTATTTAATTTAATTTTTTTACATTTGAACTAGAAGGGTCAGGACACATTTCACTCTTTCTAGTTGAAGTTGGTTCATGTTAAATGCTTGATTGGAAGCCATTAACTTTGCTTTCTGTTATGACCATCACCGTCATTTCTATGCCTATACTGTAGTTGCTGCTACTATTATCTTTCTGTAAAATATTAGTGTCTGTTTTCAGGTTGGCTTTCAAGCCATTGTTTGTATACAGTAAAAATTAGCAAAAAAAAAAAACAAAAAAAATCTAGCGTCGGCCAAACCGACTCTAATATTTAGTTGACTTGTTTGACTGTAGAGTGGGTTGGCCGACTCTAAAAGATTTAGTTGACTGGTTTGAAGTTGACTTTAGCGTTAGTTCCGCCGACTCTAAATTTTATAGTTAGCGTCGGTCTGGCAAACTCTAAATTATTTGTTGACTTTTTTTATTTTGAATTTAATAGCCTCGGCTGCGCGAAGAATCGGTTTTAGAGTTGGCTTAACCGACGCTATGTTAGCCTCGGAGGACAGATAGCCGACTCTACCCAGTAGCTTCAAATTTTTTAGCCTGCCCCCGACCCGGACGCTAATACGACGCTAAATCTGTGTTAGCGTCGGTTTTAGCCATGTTAGAGTGGGTTTTTGGCCGACGCTAAATCGCAGTTTTCTTGTAGTGCATGTTATTGGTGCAGTCAAAGCATAACCTTGCTATGAAGGGTTGATACCCATTTCTTGGTGATATTAGGACAGCCCCGATCACGTGCCCCATGGCATTTGATGCACCATCGAAAGCGAGCTTCCATCGAGTTCCCGGTTCCGGCCCTTCCTCATCACTTATGATCTCTTCGTCATTCAAGGCTACAACATCTTCATCGGGGAAGTCAAATCGTATGGGTTGATAGTCTTCCAATGGTTGGTGAGCAAGGTGCTCAGATAGCACGCTCCCTTTTATAGCCTTTTGAGTAACATATTGGATGTCATACTCGGATAGCAACATTTGCCAACGGGCTATCTTTCCTGTGAGGGCGGTCTTTTTGAAGATGTATTTGATGGGATCCATCTTTGATATCAACCAAATGGTGTGGGTCAACATATACTGTCTTAAGTGTCGGGCAGCCCATGCTAAGGCGCAACAAGTCTTTTCGAGTGAGGTATACCTTGATTCGCAATCGGTGAACTTCTTGTTTAGATAGTAGATGACATGCTCCTTTCTTCCCATTTCATCCTGTTGTCTTATAACATAACCCATTGATCCATCAAGCACAATCAAGTATAAGAAGAGGGGTCTACCCGGAACCGGAGGTATCAAAATCGGCGGCTCTTGCAAGTATCGTTTGATCTTATTAAACGCCTCTTGGCAGTTCTCGTTCCACTGAATAGTTTGATTTTTCCTAAGCAACTTGAAAATTGGTTCACACGTGGCCGTCATATGTGAGATGAATCTAGCAATGTAGTTCAATCTTCCTAAGAACCCACGAACCTCCTTCTTAGTACCTGGTGCTGGCATATCTTGAATGGCTTTTACTTTGTCAGGATCAACTTCAATTCCCTTTTGGATGATTATGAACCCCAATAACTTGCCGGACCTAACGCCAAAAGTGCACTTGTTAGGATTTAGGCGTAGCTTGAACTTTCTCAGGCGCTCGAACAACTTTTGCAAATGAAATAGATGATCTTCCTCCGTCTGAGATTTAGCAATCATATCATCGACATAGACCTCTATTTCCTTATGAATCATGTCATTGAAAAGAGTCACCATTGCTATTTGATATGTTGCCCCAGCGTTCGTTAATCCGAAGGGCATTACCTTGTAGCAGAAAGTCCCCCATGGGGTGATGAACGTGGTTTTCTCCATGTCCTCTAGAGCCATTTTGATTTGGTTGTATCCATAGAAACCATCCATGAAAGAGAAGACTGAAAACTGGGCGGTGTTGTCTACCAATACATCAATGTGAGGCAGTGGGAAGTCATCTTTTGGGCTCGCTCTATTCAAGTCCCGGTAATCCACACACATTCTGACTTTGCCATCTTTCTTTGGGACTGGCACAATGTTGGCAACCCATTGTGGATACTTGGTCACTGCTAAGAAGCTGGCGTCAAACTGTTTTTTCACTTCCTCTCTAATCTTGAGAGCCATGCCGGGTCTGGTTCTTCTCATCTTTTGCTTTATTGGTGGGCATTCTGGATTGAGTGGTAGTCTATGCACGACTATGTTGGGGTCTAATCCTGGCATGTCCTGATATGACCAAGCGACCACATCTACATACTCTTGTAGTAACTCAATCAGCTTTTCCTTCACGTCTTCTTGCAGGGAGGCTCCCACTTTGACTTCTTTCTTATCCTCTTCGGTCCCTAATCATTTGCCTTGGGCAGAGCAAAATGATTTTTTAAAAAAAAACAACAAAAACAACATGATAAATTACTTGAACAACGAAATGATTTCTGGAATTTCTATGGCCTTCCAGTTGCTCGGGATCTCATCAGAAACGCAACGATACACCAAGTCGGGTACTTCTTCCTCCGTGTCTTCTAGCAGGGCCACCTGGCCTTCACGGCTAAATCCATCACTGTAAAATGTCTCTAGAATGGGAGGGATTCCTTGCCGACGAAACTTTGATGAAGCTTCTGCCAATGGCTGATATCCTAGCCCAAAGCGGTCCATCTTCTCTGGTATGTCCAACAACTTGCCCCATCCCGTAAGGCTACTCTCCTCTAAAGCTTCCCTCACGGCCTTCCATGAGGACATTGTTGGAACAAAATGTGTTTAACAAGTCTCTTATGAATTAAGGGGAGATTGTTGAAACATTTATGTGTAAACATATCTCTCTTTATGGTTTTGATGATAACAAAGTGTTAAAGAGAAAATTGGTTATTTGCTAATGCTTTGTTCAAGTGTTTTTAGAACCATGTGCTTTATGATTAGAAACTAATAATGGTCATGAAAGAACAAGCTTAGAGCAAGGAAGGAAATCTAAGAAACAAGGTTGCAAAGCTAGAAGGAAACTGAGTCTGAAGAAGTACTCCTGAAGAAGTGGTCCTGAAGTAAGAGCTTCTGAAGTGGTCCTGAAGAAATGCTCCTGAAGTAGAGCTTCTGAAGTGGTCCTGAAGTGGTGCTCCTGAAGTGCAGCTTCTGAGTCTGAAGGCAGCTTCTGAAGTCTGGGTGTTTCTGAAGAAGTCAACGCAGAGTCAACTCCTGAAGCCAGCTTCTGATCCGTACAAGGCAGCTTCTGATGCAGCAGCTTCTGATGCACTGTTCACACAGAAGCTTCTGAAGCTGATGTGGCATGGAAAGTAACCAGTACTGTGCACATTTAATGCCTGGATGTGTCAGAGCAACTCAATGGAACAGTTGTCTCCCTGACCCAAACATTCTCCAGCTTTTAAGGTAGGCCATTTCAAAAATGGCTGCTGCTCTGTTTTGTTTGAAAAAGTGCAGCACACTTTTGCAGAATCCTAGCTCAGCTTGCAACGGCTAATTCCTCAAATCAAGCAAATCTTCAACAACTATATTTCATCTATAAAAGGAAGAAGATTTAAAGAAGAAATTGTCTAAGACTCTTGAAATCAAATTGCTGAAACCTTGCTCTGTTTTCTGTGTAAAAACTGTCAAGTTCAAAACTCTTAGAAATTCTCATAGTCTTTGTAACTTAGAATTTCTTAAGGTTAAGAGTCTTAACCTGTGTTGTATTTAGAGAACACCTCTGATATTTTATCAAGTGTTCATCCCAAACTCCTTTACTTGTAAACCAGTTTGGTCCCTAAAGTCTCAGTCTGTATACTGAGCATTTGTAACCTCATTCCTTTGTGGTCTGAGTCAGAAGCCTCTTGACTTAGTGTCTTGAGCATTAGGAAGTCTCTTGTCTTAGTGACATGAGCATTGGAAGCCTCTTCCTTGGTGGTTGAGCATAGAAGCCTCTTTCTTTGTGATTGAGCAACTGGAAGTCTCTTCCTTAGTGGTTGAGCATTTGTAATCTTCAGATTATAGTGGAACTCTCTTGTTGGAAAACAAGGGGACTGGACTACTTCTCACATTGAGAAGGAACCAGTATAAATTCTGTGTGTCTCTCTTCCCTTACCTTTTTAACTTGTTTATCCGCTGCATTAACTTCTGATCACAGTTCAGAACCTGGTTCTGAACTTGTGTTAAGGTTTTGAAAAGAAAAGAACAAGTTTTTGAGTCACACAATTCAACCCCCCCTTCTTGTGTGTGTTTTTCTCACCTTCAGTTGGTATCAGAGCTCCGGTTCTGATATTAACACTTAACAGTGTGTCAGTCTTGATCCTGAGAAAAACATGACCTCAACTAGTGGTTCACCTCCACCTTCTCCCAGAAATCCACCCTCTCCCAGAAATCAAAGAAATGTACAATATGACTATGGTACTGAAGAAAAGAAGTCTAGGTCACACAATAAACCTCCTATGTTTACTGGTGACCCAGAAAAATTCTCTTGGTGGAGAGTAAAATGTACAGTCATATTATTGGGGTTGATGATTCACTATGGGACATCATAGAAGATGGAATCACAATTCCAGTGGATGAAGAAGGTGTTGCTGTCAACAGAAGAGCTCTAAGTGATGCAGAAAGAAAGATCTATAGGAAGCATCACCATGTCAGAGGTATCATTGTGGATTCATTACCTCACACTGAGTACCAGAAGCTGAGTGACAAGTCAACTGCTAAAGCCATATTCACATCCCTCTGCTCTAACTATGAAGGTAATAAGAAAGTTAGAGAAGCTAAGGCAAACATTCTTGTTCAGCAATATGAACTGTTCAGAATGAAAGAGGATGAAAATATTGAGACTATGTTCTCAAGATTTCAGACTCTGGTTTCTGGACTTCAGATTCTGAAGAAGAGTTATACCACAGCTGACCATGTGAACAAACTCTTAAGAAGTCTGCCATCCTAATGGAGACCTAAAGTGACTGCTATTGAGGAAGCTAAGGATCTGAATACTTTAAGTATTGAGGATCTTATAAGCTCCCTCAAAGTGCATGAACTGGGACTCAATGAGGATGAGTCTGTTAGAGAACCAAAGACATTAGCTCTGAAGTCTAAGAGAAAGCCTGCTAAAGCTTTGAAAGCTATTGAATCTGAAAAAGAGTTTCCTGAGGGAAATTCTGATGAAGATTCAGATGCTGATGAGCTTGCAATGCTTTCTAAGAGGCTTCAGTATCTGATGAATAGGAAGAAAAAATTCTCTAACAGAAGCAGTAACTTTAGAGGATCTAGTTCAAAGAGGGATATTCAGAAGGAAAGCTACTACAACTGCAAAAAGCCTGGCCACTTCATTGCTGACTGTCCTGATCTTCAGAAAGAAAAATCAAAGGAAAAAGCAAAGAAGTCCAGCTCAAAGTCCAGCAGTTTCAGAAACAAGCTTAAGAAGAGTCTCATGGCTACATGGGATGATCTGGACAATGAGTCAGAATCTGATGAGGAAGAAGCAAACCTGGCCCTGATGGCAACTGCATCTTCTGATGCTGAATCATGCTCAGATTCTGATGAAGAAGATGAGGTATACTCTGAACTCTCTAGATCTGAATTGATTGAAACAATTAATGATCTTATGAGTCATCTTAAAAGCAAGTTAAAAAGTAATCAAATGTTTGAAAAATCAAAATAACTTGCTGTCTGAGGAAAATCTTAAACTTCAGAATCAAATTTTTGAATATGATGAAGAAGTTGAAGAACTCAGAAAAGAGGCTCATAAGAAATCTGAAGAGGCTCCTAATGAACATGAAATAGCTCTTCAGGATTTCATGTTAACTGGGTTCAATAGAACTAAAATTGCCTCCATGATGTACAATATGATCAGAAACAAAGGTGAAGGCATTGGCTACGATTCATTTAAACCTTCAAATGAATTAAACTCACCTTCATGTTCTGAAGATATTTTAAAAGGCAATAGTATATGTTTTGTGCCTGCTTCTGATAGCTCTGAGAAGTTGAAAGTGTCAGAATCTGAGACTAAGTCTGAAGTTCTGAACAACTCAGACTCTGAAGCTTCTGAACCTAAAGGTAAGATAAAGGCAGATGTTAAAACCCTGCCTAAATCTAAGCCAAAAGGTCCCAAGCCTAAGAGTAAGAGGAAATCAGACTCTGAACCTAATAATGTTCAGAATCTGAAGTGTTCAGAACCTGAAACTAGCAAGTCTCAGAATCTGAATAAATCTGATTCAAATTTTTCTAAGACTGGGTTGATTAAAACTTCAAAATCTGTTAAACCAGTCAATGTAAAACATTCTCAATCTCAGAATGCTAAGCAAAGCAAGCAAAAGCAAACCAATCAGTTTTATGCTTCTGATTGTTTTAAGAAAGGCAAAACTGAAGCTTGCCTTGTGTCTGAAGATAACAAAGTGAGAATTCTGAAGAGATCAGAACAAAAGTGCTCAAAGGCTCAAACTCTAAAGGTTTCAGAACCAAAGACCTTCAAGTCTCAGGTTCTGAAGAAATCTGAGTCCAAACCTTTGAGAACTCAGGTTCTGAAGCACTCAGATTCTGAAACTCAGACCTATTCAAGATACAAGAATTCATATCCAAAGTATCAGAACAAGTCTGAATATCATAACTTCAGACACAAGAAGCCAAAACCTTTCAGGACTAACCCCAAATGACCCATGAAAATCTGGGTACCTAAGTCTGAGATAATTTCAATTGCAGATATGCTTAACATCCAAAGAAAAGGAAAGGTCCTGGTACCTGGACAGTGGATGCTCGCATCATATGACAGGGGACAAGTCTATGTTCCAAACCCTAACTCTGAAAGAGGGAGGAACTGTGGGGTTTGGAGGAAGTCAGAAAGGAAAGATCATTGGTACTGGTAAGATAGGTAATTCTTCCCTGTACATTGATAATGTTTGGCTGGTAGATGGACTGAGACATAACTTACTTAGCATAAGTCAATTATGTGATAGTAATTATGAAGTCATGTTCAATAAGAACACATGTACTGTAATCAGTAGCAAAGATAAGTCTGTAGTGTTCAGAGGCAGCAGGAAAAACAATGTTTACAAAATTAATTTTTCTGAATTGGTTCAGCAGAAAGTAGTTTGCCTTCTGTCTGTGAGTGATGAGAAGTGGGTATGGCACAAAAGGCTGGGACATGCTAACTGGAGACTCATCTCTAAGCTTAGCAAGTTACAGCTGGTCAGAGGCTTACCCAGTATTGATTATCACTCAGATGCACTGTGCAGTGCATGCCAAATTGGAAAGTTTTCTAAAACTTCTTTTAAAGCTACGAACATTGTTTCCACCTCTAAACCTCTATAACTCCTTCACATTGATTTGTTTGGTCCTGTTGGAACAGCTTCAATCAATGGGAAGAAGTATGGACTTGTTATTGTTGATGATTATAGTAGGTGGACTTGGGTTAAGTTTCTCAGAACCAAAAATGAAACATATGATGTGTTTTTCAAATTCTGCAAACAAGTACAAACTGAAACTGATTTGAAAATTTTGAAAATCAGAAGTGATCATGGTGGGGAATTTGAAAATGAACCGTTTGAAAACTTTTGTGAAAACCATGGAATTCTCCATGAGTTCTCATCTCCTAGAACTCCACAAGAAAATGGAGTTATAGAGAGAAAGAACAGGTCTTTACAAGAAATGGCAAGAACCATGATCCATGAATCTAAAATTGCCAAGTACTTTTGGGCAGAAGCTGTAAACACAGCATGTTATATTCAGAACAGGATCTATATCAGACCCATTCTGAATAAAACAGCATATGAATTATTTAAAGGAAGAAAACCAAGTATTTCTTATTTTCATCAGTTTGGTTGTACATGTTACATACTGAACAATAAAATCTACCTAAAGAAATTTGATGCCAAGGCTCAAAAGGGTACCTTCTTAGGATACTCAGAGAGATCTAAGGCATACAGAGTGTATAATTCTGAAACACATGTTGTTGAAGAAGCTATACACATTAGGTTTGATGATAGGAAGCCTGGTAGTGAAATACCAGAGCTGGTTGAGAGTTTTGCAGATGTCAGAATCTCAGAAGAGCCTTTAGACGCTGAACCCAGTTCAGGTTCTGATGAAGGTTCAGAAGCTGAAAACAATGAAGACTCTGAGAAACTCTCCAACAATGACACTACTCCTGGAGCTAATCAAGATCAGCATGGTTCTGAACAAATTCCTGATGGTCCTTCAGAAGCTAATTCACCCAGAACCTCATTCAAGTACAAGTCTTCACATCCTGAGGAGTTGATCATTGGAAACAAGAACAGTCCAAGGAAGACAAGATCAGCATTCACTCAGAATGAGTCCATGCTTGGCCTGCTATCCATGATTGAGCCCACAACTGCTGATGAAGCACTTGCTGATGATGGTTGGATTGTAGCAATGCAAGAAGAGCTGAACCAATTTCAAAGGAATGATGTATGGGATCTTGTTGCAAAACCTGATCAGAAGAACATCATTGGAACAAAATGGGTGTTCAGGAACAAGCTCAATGAATAAGGAGAAGTGATCAGAAACAAGGCTAGATTAGTAGCTCAAGGGTACAGCCAGCAAGAAGGAATTGACTACACTGAGACATGTGCTCCAGTTGCAAGACTGGAAGCAATCAGGTTACTTCTTTCTTATGCTATTAATCATGATATCATCTTATATCAAATGGATGTTAAGAGTGCTTTCTTAAATGGTGTAATTTCTGAAGAAGTGTATGTAAAACAACCTCCTGGTTTTGAAGATGTTAAATATCCAAATCATGTTTTTAAACTTAAGAAGTCTTTGTATGGCCTGAAACAAGCTCCCAGAGCTTGGTATGAAAGGCTAAGCAACTTCTTAATTAAAAATAATTTTGTAAGAGGTCAAGTTGACAATACACTTTTCAGGAAAACTGTTAAGAAAGAAATCTTAATTGTGCAAATATATGTGGATGATATCATATTTGGTTCTACTAATGCCTCCCTTTGCAAGGAATTTTCTAAGTTAATGCAGGATGAATTTGAAATGAGCATGATGGGTGAGCTGAAATTCTTCTTGGGAATTCAAATCAACCAATGCAAAGATGGTGTTTATGTTCATCAGTCAAAATACACCAAGGAGCTTCTGAAGAAGTTCCAGTTGGATGATTGCAAGCTGATGACAACACCAATGCATCCTACCTGCACATTAAGCAAAGAGGACAATGGCACTAAAGTAGATCAGAAGCTGTACAGAGGTATGATAGGTTCTCTCCTATACTTAACTGCTTCTAGGCCAGATATTTTATTTAGTGTATGTCTGTGTGCCAGATTCCAATCAGATCCTAGAGAATCTCATATGACTGCTGTCAAGAGAATCTTTAGGTATCTGAAAGGAACAACTAATTTGGGACTTCTGTACAAGAAATCTCTAAATTATAAGCTAGTTGGATTTTGTGATGCTGACTATGCTGGGGACAGGATTGAAAGAAAATCCACCAGTGGAAACTGTCAGTTTCTTGGTGAGAATCTGATATCCTGGGCCAGCAAGAGACAAGCAATCATTGCTTTGTCAACAGCAGAAGCAGAATACATCTCAGCTGCAAGTTGTAGCACACAACTGCTCTGGATGAAACATCAATTAGAGGATTATCAGATTCATGCAGATAATATTCCTATTTATTGTGATAATACTGCTGCTATATGTCTGTCTAAAAATCCAATTCTGCATTCTAGAGCCAAGCACATAGAAATAAAACATCATTTTATAAGAGACTATGTTCAGAAGGGTGTTTTAGATATTCAGTTCATTGATACTGATCATCAATGGGCTGACATATTCACAATACCCCTAACAGAAGAAAGATTCAATTTTATTAAAAAGAACCTGAACATGCATTTTATCTCTTGAAAATATGCTTGAATCTGAATGAAATCCTTGATTCTGAGTTTATCATAAGCTAAGACTTATCAAACACTCACCTTCTGAGAGTTTGAAGAAAGTTAAGCCTGAAAAACTTCAGAGTCTGAAGGATTAGAACCTGGATTTTCTGACTTCTGAATCTGATAGGAATCTAATGTTGGTCAGAATCTGATAAGTATAGCTATGGGCAATGATGATTAAAGCTTTGAAAGTTTATACTTTAAATCCTCCCAAAGTCATCAATTTAAAAATGTGGTTTTATGCTCTGATACTCATTGTTAAAATTGCATGACAAACAATTTTCAGTAAGTATCAGTTTGTTTTCAAATTTTTTAGCACAGAAATGTCAATTTGGTATCAGACTCTGAGGTAAACCTTCATGTTTTGAAATCAGGTTCTGATATAAGTTCAGCAGCCTTCTTGCAAGACTTGCTCTGATACCTTCTTGCATGTTTTGCTATGATACTGAACACAACTTGGTTGTTTTGATCTGATACTGAACCATTTGTACTGAACAAGTCATGTCTGAACACAGAATGACCTGATCAGAAGCTCAAAACCTTTTTCTGCTTCTGAACAACATTCTATTTTAATGCAAGTCATATACTCATTGAAAGTCAAGTATGCACTGATACTCATCTTTGCTGCTTGATTATCCATATGATTACATAAATATCTCACAAACTTTTGTTCAACCCCCTCCTATATGCTCTTTTAAAAAAATGGGAGATTGAACTGCTCTGATACATGTTTTCAAACTCTTTCAAAACTATTTTATGCTCTGATACAGATGTTTTCAAACTCTTTTGACAAAAGGGGGAGAAAGTAAAACAAGTATTAAAGCACCTGAGCCCAAAAATATAAGTTAAAATTCTGTCAGTATATTAACTTATGAAAAGGGAGTAAAAGGTATTAAAGCCTGAGGCTCTGAACATAAGTTAAATCAGTTAAAAGCTCTGATACTGATCAGTTAAGATCTGATACTGATTAGTTAAAGCTCTGATACTGATTGAATCTAACTTATGAGAACTGTTTTTAACTCTTAGCCTCTGAATTGAAATTTATGCTCTTATGAATTTGAAATTAGGCTCTGATACCATTCTGTGAGATACATTACTTATAGTGAGTAAATTGAATTTAAAATAACTTGGATAAGACTCAGGGAGCTTACAAAACTCATCCTGTGGATTATCAGACTTAGGGGGAGAGCTTACAAACCTCAGAACCTGAAGTCAACAAGTCATTTTGAATTCTGAGTGATAATTTCACTATATTGTTTTAAGTTAAGCTTAATTAACATGGATAAGAATCAGGGGGAGCTTACAAACCTAACCCTGAGGACTGTCAGACCTAGGGGGAGCTTACAAACCTCTCCTGAAGTCAGATTGTTAATTAAACTTAACAACAATTCTGAAATTTTCACATTTGTATTTTTAACTGAACTTAATTAACTTGGATCAAACTCAGGGGGAGCTTACAAACCTCACACCCTATAGTTAACTTGTTAATTAAGTTAACAACAATTTTCTGATTTAATACTTATGTTGGTCATCATCAAAAAGGGGGAGATTGTTGGAACAAAATGTGTTTAACAAGTCTCTTATGAATTAAGGGGAGATTGTTGAAACATTTATGTGTAAACATATCTCTCTTTATGGTTTTGATGATAACAAAGTGTTAAAGAGAAAATTGGTTATTTGCTAATGCTTTGTTCAAGTGTTTTCAGAACCATGTGCTTTATGATTAGAAACTAATAATGGTCATGAAAGAACAAGCTTAGAGCAAGGAAGGAAAGCTAAGAAACAAGGTTGCAAAGCTAGAAGGAAACTGGGTCTGAAGAAGTACTCCTGAAGAAGTGGTCCTGAAGTAAGAGCTTCTGAAGTGGTCCTGAAGAAATGCTCCTGAAGTAGAGCTTCTGAAGTGGTCCTGAAGTGGTGCTCCTGAAGTGCAGCTTCTGAGTCTGAAGGCAGCTTCTGAAGTCTGGGTGCTTCTGAAGAACTCAACGCAGAGTCAACTCCTGAAGCCAGCTTCTAATCCGTACAAGGCAGCTTTTGATGCAGCAGCTTCTGATGCACTGTTCACACAGAAGCTTCTGAAGCTGATGTGGCATGGAAAGTAACCAGTACTGTGCGCATTTAATGCCTGGATGTGTCAGAGCAACTCAATGGAACAGTTGTCTCCCTGACCCAAACATTCTCCAGCTTTTAAGGTAGGCCATTTCAAAAATGGCTGCTGCTCTGTTTTGTTTGAAAAAGTGCAGCACACTTTTGCAGAATCCTAGCTCAGCTTGCAACGGCTAATTCCTCAAATCAAGCAAATCTTCAACAGCTATATTTCATCTATAAAAGGAAGAAGATTTGAAGAAGAAATTGTCTAAGACTCTTGAAATCAAATTGCTGAAACCTTGCTCTGTTTTCTGTGTAAAAACTGTCAAGTTCAAAACTCTTAGAAATTCTCATAGTCTTTGTAACTTAGAATTTCTTAAGGTTAAGAGTCTTAACCTGTGTTGTATTTAGAGAACACCTCTGATATTTTATCAAGTGTTCATCCCAAACTCCTTTACTTGTAAACCAGTTTGGTCCCTGAAGTTTCTGTCTGTATACTGAGCATTTGTAACCTCATTCCTTTGTGGTCTGAGTCAGAAGCCTCTTGACTTAGTGTCTTGAGCATTGGGAAGTCTCTTGTCTTAGTGACTTGAGCATTGGAAGCCTCTTCCTTGGTGGTTGAGCATAGAAGCCTCTTTCTTTGTGATTGAGCAACTGGAAGTCTCTTCCTTAGTGGTTGAGCATTTGTAATCTTCAGATTATAGTGGAACTCTCTTGTTGGAAAACAAGGGGACTGGACTACTTCTCACATTGAGAAGGAACCAGTATAAATTCTGTGTGTCTCTCTTCCCTTACCTTTTTAACTTGTTTATCCGCTGCATTAACTTCTGATCACAGTTCAGAACCTGGTTCTGAACTTGTGTTAAGGTTTTGAAAAGAAAAGAACAAGTTTTTGAGTCACACAATTCAACCCCCCTTCTTGTGTGTGTTTTTCTCACCTTCAGACATGGCTGTCCTTGCCTTCTTTTTGTGCTTTGAGCTCATGGTCACAACATTTGCCACTTCCAAAGATTGAAAGGGAATATCTATAGCTTCTTCATCCGCCTCTATATAACGGAAGGACGAAAGGTGGCACACCATCATATCCTCCTGGCCGAAAACTACAATCATTTTGTCACCGACAATGAACTTGAGTTTCTGGTGTAGAGTGGAGGTAATGGCTCCGGCGGCGTGGATCCAAGGTCGTCCTAGAAGACAACTATAGGTCGGATTGATGTCCATGATCTGGAAAGTGATGGTGAAAAGTTGAGGCCCAATTAGAACAGGTAAGTCAATTTCTCCCACGACGGCCCTTCTAGACCCGTCAAAGGCTTTCACCACTAAAGCGCTCGGCTTCATCATTGTTCCTTCACATGATAGCTTCAATAGAGTTGTCTTAGGCATCACATTCAAGGATGATCATGTATCCACCAACACTCGGGATATGATGTGGTCCAAACACTTTACTGAGATGTGCAAGGCCCTGTTATGAACATGTCCATCATCGGGTAATTCGTCATCATTGAAACCCAGATACCTGCTCGTGGTAATGCTCACAATTATTCCATCAAATTGGTCCACATGGATATCCTTAGTAACATGTGCCTCGTTAAGGATCCGTAACAATGCTTCCCGATGGGCCTCTGAGCTTAGCAATAATGACAAGATGGAGATTTTAGAGGGAGCCTGACCCAACTGGTCAATTATTTTGTAATCGCTTTTTTGAATAATCCTCGGGAACTCTTCGGCCTCCTTTTGTGGTATTGTTTTCTTAGAGGGTCCTGCTTGGTCCTCCATTTTTTCCACATTCTTCCCTTTGAGTGGTGCCCTTGGTGGTTCTGTAGTAGTCTTTCCGAGCTGCTCTGGAGCAAAAACTCTACCGCTTCTGGCCATACCCCCAACACCAGTAATATTAGTGACATTAGATTCTATGTTTGCCAATGGCTTACCTTCCATATAAGCGACAGGCTGGTAATTCCAAGGCACTCTCTTTGTACTCTCAAAGGGAAAAGGCGCAGGTACATGGAATACTATGAGATTTATCGATATTTGCACCTCCTTTCTTTGAAATGGGATTTCAATAGGTTCTGGGTCTTGAGACTCCAAAGTGGAAACGTCCGCGCTACCCTTTGAATAGCCAATTTGGACCCAACCTTGGTCCATCAACTTTTGAAGGCATTTCTTCATCTTTTCACATTTGTCCAGATTTACCATGCAGGCTTCACAACTGGCATGCATTTCTTCAAACAAGTCATAGCCAATCAATCTTTCTCGCACGACCGACGTAGGAGTCTTTACATTATCCACGTCTTTAACCGGGTCAATGCCTTCAAGTTCTTCCACTGCATTCACAGACGGACCCACATGTCCCGGTAATGGATTACTTTTCACATTAGGGTTTTCTTCCTTGAAAGACAGCAACTTCCGGTCAATGAGTTCTTGGACTTTGTACTTGAAAGCTTTACAGTTTTCGATGTTGTGCACCGGTGATCCAGCATGGTACTCACACCTAGCATTTGCATCATAAGTAGGTGGGTATGGTGGCATCACAGGTTGTAGCAGTTTTGGCTCGACCATCCATTTCTGGATTAAGTAAGGCAAAATTTGACCGTAGGGCATAGACACGGGATAAAACTGCACGCTTTTCCTCTCATAGTTATTCCTCGGGCCTGATTGATTCCTTGATGGGTACATATTTTGTTGCTGCTGCTGATTTTGCTGAGGTATCATTGCCGGCTGTTGAAGTGGAGTCATGGGGCTTACTTGATACAGATATTGCCCCTGAGCTACTGCTGCCACATAAGGATATTGGTAGTGAGGCATCTGAGTTGAGGGCGCCCGAGGTGGTCCTACCATAACAACATTTGTCTCCCCTTCTTTCTTCTTCTGATGGTTATTGAGGGATCTCTTGGCTCCATTCTGAGCATCGGGAAGGCCTTAAATCTTTCCTCTCTTCAACCCATCTTCCACTCGTTCTCCGATTATGACCAAGTCAGAGAAAACTGATGATGTGCTTCCCACCATTTTATCATAGTACGGGCCTTGCAATGTACTCATGAAGGTGTCAAACAACTCTCTTTCTAACAGCGGTGGTTGCACACGAGCTGCCAATTCTCTCCATCTCTGAGCGTACTCCTTGAAAGATTCGTTACTCCTTTGAGTAAGGTTTTGTAACTGCATCCGATTGGGAGCCATGTCCAAGTTATACTTGTACTGTTTCAAGAAAGCATCTGCCAGGTCTTTCCATGTTTGGATATGGGTGCGTTCTAACTACATGTGCCAATCCAAAGATGCTCCACTTAAACTATCCTGGAACACATGGATCATAAGCTTCTCATTTGTAGCGTAAGCAGCCATCTTCCTACAAAACATTCGCAAGTGATTCCTGGGACAGTGAATACCCTTATACTTCTCAAAGTCTGGTACTTTAAACTTTGGAGGAATAACCACGTCGGGAACCAAACACATGTCCAGGGCATTATACCCGTATGCGCTAAATCCTTCAACAACCTTCAGCCTCTCCTCCAAGGCACGATACATCTGAGTGGACTCGATGTCCTGGTGAGTATTGTTGGAAGCAGAACGTCGAAGCTGGGCATCTTCCGTAGCATGTCGGGGAGAGACATTCTCATTTTGAGTGGTGGAGTTCCCTTGGGGATGATGCTCTTCGTTCCTGATTGGTATTGGTAACCTGTTGTGGTGGAGGCGGAACAAGGCTATCACTTTCAGGTGGGGTATAACCGGGAGGAAGACCGTATGGGGGCCATGATACATTTGCCGCATTTCCCGCTGGGTGAGAGTTGTTTTCCTTGTTGGACAATGCTTGCATGAGCTCTAGCAGCTGATCCATTTTTTCCTTCATCGCGTCAACCTCTTCTCTTAGTGCATGCTGATTTTGCTCCAAATTTTCCATGGTCCTCCGATGGTTAGCACACGTCCCGTGGGGGTGTCGAAGATAGGGCTCTTGGGCCAATTGCTTTCTGGGTTTCCTGGCTATGATGAATTTCCTTCCTGGAGTTTTTAGGGGAAATGATATGAGTGTTTTTCTTTAAAATGCATGAAAATGCATGTATGCAATGTAGATGAAAAAACATGTTTCTTTTCATTTTGCTTTGAGAAGGAAATTACAGGCGCACAGTTATTATAAGCAATCAGAAATACTAAAGGCCGAGAAATTAACATTGCTTCAAAAATTATCATTGATTACATAACATTTGAAGTACAAGGCATAATTAATGAAAATACAAATCAAACTACCCTTCTTTTTTCGGCCTTGTCTATTTCTTCCTTATAGAATTCCACGGTGTCCTTGCAATACTTCATGAAGTTTTGGATTTTCTTAGGGATGTCATAGTAAGGCATAAACATTTCGACTTTTTCCAGCTTCCTCGGGAGTTGGGCAATGACCGTATTTGAGAATGAGACCAATTTTGTGAAATCTTCACTCAATTTGACAGCGTCATGCCACACAAATTCAAGCACCTCCTTGTGTTGAGCCAATTTAGTGTTTGCGTTTCTAAGCTCATCATGTAGTCGCAAAATATGGTCCTCGTGCTCCCTTGCAATCCGGTCAAAATACTCCTCATGCTTCCTGATATTTGCTTCGAGATGCTCGCACTTCAGCTTTCCTTGATGAAAAAGGTTCTCATACTCTTGCCTTTGGATGCTCTCTGTTTGTAGCCGCTCTTTATATTCCTTGATGACCTCCTGGAGTTGTTGGGCTTTTTCTTGGTATTTCAACCTCCACTTCCTTTGAGCTTCAGTGGCCAACTCCCCAAACTTTTTCAATTCTTGATTGGAATGCAAGACTTTATCCAACTCCTCATCTTTAGCTACGAGATTGGCATCTGCACTGACCAAACCATCCCCGACCCACTCTCTTTTCTTTTCAAAGTCCCTCAACCTTTTTCTGCATCCTTGGAGAGATTTTGTTGTTTCCTCCTGATCTCTCTTCATTCTAGCGATCTCTCCCAAAGCTTGATGATGTTTTGACTCTAACTCCTCATTTTTACTTTGGAGTTCTCGAATCTTGGCTTTCGGTTCTTCCGCTTCCTCAATAGGAACAGTTGTGATCGGCTCAAGTGACAGAGGTCTAGTAGGTCCCACAACCGCAAAAGGTAGCTTGATTACTTTGACTCTTTCCTTCACCCACTGAGTGTAGGGAGGTTTGGCTATGCAGTTCTTTTTACCAACCTCTTTCTTGTGTATTTGACCCCAAGCTCTTCGGATCCTTCTTAGCAGCGCTAAGTCCTTATCTCCTTCCTTTAGAATGAAAGCTTCTAACAAAAGATCATCGGGTTTATCTTCCATTGCTTAACCCAATTGGCAGAGAGAGAGGACTGGGTTATAGTTGATACATCCCCTAGTGCCCATGAGAGGCACATTAGGGAATTCACCGCAGCTGAGAATGATTTCCGGATCCTCTAACTCTCAAGAGTACCAGTGGATATCCCCTTCGTTGAGAGCCGTCATCCTTTGCGACCACTTAAGTCCAGCTTAGTTTTCCACAAAATCCCGCTTTCTTGGCATGTGGGACATTAACCAGATTTGCACTAAGGGAGCACAGCAGGAAATCGTGTCTCCCCTTCCATTTTCATGTCTGGTATAGAGAGAGTGATAGAAATCGGCTAGAAGTGTAGGAACATTATTTTTAGCCATGAATACCCCTATAGCTGGAAGATCTACGAAGTCATCCATATTAGGGAAAAGAACTATCCCATATACTAAAAGAGCCAGGACTGCATTGAACGCCTTCCCATTTTTGTTGGTCAACAAGTCTCGAGCTTTAGCTTCCAAAACCTTTCTTGTGAATCCCTTGGTGTTCCCTTTGGTCTCCAAGTATGGTGCTATTACTTTGACACCAAGATGTAAGGATTCGGCGATTGCTTCTAGTGTAGGGTCCTCTCCTAAACCGAGGTAAGGCCCATGATTCTTCAAACTACAGCCCAAAATCTTCTCAAATTCTTCTAAAGTTGGGGCTAACTGGAAGTCTTGGAAAGTGAAGCATCAGAGAGGTGGATCCTAGAACTGAGTCAGCGTAGTCAAAGCCATTGTGTCTACTTTCACATGTAGGAGGTCAACTATCAACCCGTAATTTGCTTGGAAGTAACCCTTGTTGATCGTTGTCAGCTGATTACTCAAAGCCAGAAGACTTTCTACTTTAGGAACCCTGATTTTTAGAGAAAATGTGTTTCTTTTTTCGGAAGCCATATTTCTTTTTGCTGATCACTGATTGCCTGTTTTAGTTCCCTACAAAGGAAAATGTATATGTGAAATTATTTTCATGGATGCAAATGTTATGGCATGCAGAGGTGTGGTTAAAAGAGGTCAAGGCATAAGTTAACAAAGTAGGAACATTCAATACTACCCCCTATTCTCACATGCGTGTTCTAGATTAAAAAATGGTTCCTAGAGTCATTGATCTTATTTGAACATATTGTTGCTATTGCAAATACTTGCAGGACAACAACACTCCAAAAGATCTCCTCTAGGTGAGGTTTTCATGCCAACCCTACAAGACATATACGTCAGGAAAGTCAACACTACGCGATCATCGACTCTTGTTCTAACCGGAGGTCCCTAATAACATGTTTAGGTTCTAGACTGGTTCAAAAGGTCCCCGGAGTCATGGATCATACAAGAAAGTACCGCCGCCATTGCAAATACTTGAAGGTGAGAAAAACACACAAGAAGGGGGGTTGAATTTTGTGGGCTTAAAAACTTTTCTTTCTTTTCTTTCTCAAGACTTAAGATAAGTTCATAATTGGGTTCTGAAACTTTTTCAGAGATTTATGCAGCGGTTATAAAAGTAAAGAGAGAAGGAAAGAGAGACACACAATATTTTTATACTAGTTCCTTCCACAAGTTGGAAGTAGTCTAGTCCCCTTGTTACTAACAAGAGATTTGAACTATAATCAAACTGATTACAATTGCTCAAACCACAAAGGTAAGAGACTTCCAATGCTCAAGCACTAAGCAAGAGACTTCTAGTGCTCAATACACAAAGTAAAAAGGCTTCTCTGCTCAAGACACACAGTCAAGAGACTTCTCTGCTCAAAGCGCAAAGCTAAGAGACTTCTAATTGCTCAATACACTAAGTAAAGAGACTTCTGGATGCTCAGTATACAGACTGAGACTTTGAGGTTTCAAACAGATTTTACAAATACAGTTTGAGTTGAACACTTGATCAAATATCAGAGGTGTTCACTTAATACAACACATGTTTAGACTCTAAACTTAGGAAATTCTAAGATACTAAGATTGTAAGAATTCCTAAGAGTTTTTGTGACTTAGTGAATGTTGACAGCAAAATAGAGCACGAAATCAGTCTTTTGTTTTTCAGAGTCTTGGCAATTCTTCTTCAAATCTTCTTCCTTTTATAGAGGAGAA
Organism: Medicago ruthenica; assembly: GCA_018208015.1. Lineage (NCBI taxonomy): Eukaryota > Viridiplantae > Streptophyta > Magnoliopsida > Fabales > Fabaceae > Medicago > Medicago ruthenica. The sequence continues at coordinate 60,654,125 of CM031378.1, read as the reverse complement.
TAGAGATGTTGAGATTGCCCAGGATTTCAACAAAATGCCGTTGCAAGAGAGGCTATGTCCAGCTGACATTGTGTGCGTAAAAACAGAGCACACAAAGTTTGAATTCTTTCCTTAAAAGCTGGGGAATGTTTGGGCCAAGGAGACAACTGTTGTTCTGACATTCCAGGCATTAAATGTTGATGGTAACAGTTGCTTTTCTTTCCACGTCAGACTTCATAAGCTTCTTCAGGAACACAGTACTTCAGAAGCTCACTTCAGACGCACACTTCAGAAGCACTGTTCATCAGACGCTCCCTTCAGACGTTGACTATTGTTGACCTTCAGACTCAGCCTTCAGACGTTGACTTCTGTTCACCTTCAGACTCAACCTTCAGACATTGACCAACGTTGACCTTCAGACTCAGCCTTCAGACGCTGCCTTCAGACGCAATCTTCAGACTCTGTCTTCAGAAGCACCCTTCAGACGCAGTCTTCAGACTCTACCTTCAGAAGCTGCTTCTGACCCAGTTGTGCTTCAGACTTGGAACAAAGCTTCTATGCTTTCCTTCTTGCTCTTAGCTTGTTCTTCCATAACCAATATTAATTATCAAACATTAAGAACATGGTTCTGCACAACTTAGAACAAAACATTAACAATACCAATTTTCTTTTTAACACTTTGTTATCATCAAAACCTCAAAGAGAGTTGTTCATACATTTTGTTTCAACAATCTCCCCTTATCCAAAAGAGAGTTGTTCATACATTTTGTTCCAACAATCTCCCCCTTTTTGATGATGACAAACATAAGTATTAATAGAAAATTGTTGTTAATTTAATTAACTAGTTGACTGCAGGGTGTGAGGTTTGCAAGCTCCCCCTGAGTCTGAATCAGGTTAATTAAATTCAGTTCAGATAAAAAAGATGAGAATTTCATAATTGTTGTTAGGTTTAATTAACAAGTTGACTTCAGGAGAGGTTTGCAAGCTCCCCCTAGGTCTGATAATCTTCAAGGTTAGGTTTGCAAGCTCCCCTTGATTCTTATCCATGTCAATTAAGTTTAACTTAAAACAATAAGATGAAATTATCACTCAGAATTGTAAATAACTTGCTGACTTCAGGTTCTGAGGTTTGTAAGCTCTCCCCCTAAGTCTGATAATCCACAGGATGAGTTTTGTAAGCTCCCTGAGTCTTATCCAAGTTATTTAAATTCATTTCAACTCACTAAGAGTAATTTATCATCTCACAAAAAAGTAAATTCAGAACTTTTTCTCCCCCTTTTCAGAGATTAAAAGTTGTTCTCATAAGTTAAATTCAATCAGAACTTAACTTATGTTCAGAGCTCAGGAGCAATTCCTTTTACTCCCTCTCATAAGTTAATTAACTGACATAATTTAACTTATATTCTGAGCTCAGGAGCCTTAATACTTGTTTCCTTTTTCTCCCCCTTTTGTCATCAACAAAAAGAAAGTTTCAGAAAAGAAAAATTTCCAGAATTTTAGGAGAGTTTGAAAACATGTGAGATAATTATGCAATCATATAGGTAATCAAGCAGCAAAGATGAACATCAGAGCAGACTTGATCATACATGAGTATATGACATTGCATTTAAAAATAGAATGATGTTCAGAAGCATAAAAAGATTAGTTCAGAGCATTCTGATCAGAGCATTCTTGGTTCAGACACAGTTGTTCAGTATATCTGTTCAGTATCACTGAACTATTTTAGACAAAATTGTTCAGATCATATACCAACTGAGGGTTTCTAGCACTACTGAACTCATTTCAGAAAACTGAAAAGGTATAGCATTTGGTTTAGTGCTGCTGAATTCTTTCAGATAAAACTGATACCAATTTTTAAATAAGTTCTGAAAGACTGAACATGTCTGAAACTAATTTGAGCATTTAAAAAAAATGTGTTTGTGTTTGTTAAACATTTCAGAATTGAAAACAGAAAAACACATTTTCATATTGATGACTTTGGGAGGGACAAAGTATAACTTTCAAAGCTTTAAATCATCATTGCTCAGGGTTATACTTATCAGATTCTGACCAAAAGTTTGAGAACTATCAGATTCAGAAGTTAGAAAATCCAGGTTCTGAACCTCAGACTCTGAAGTTTTTCATATGCTTAACTTTCTTCAGACTCTCAAAATGAGTGACTGATAACTCTTAGCTTCTGATAAACTCAGGATCTCAGTTTCTATTCAGATTCAAGCATATTTTCAAGAGATAAAATGCATGTTCAAATTCTTTTTGATAAAATTAAATCTGTCTGCAGTGAGGGGTTTTGTAAATATGTCAACCCATTGATGATCAGTATCAATGAACTGAATATCCAAAACACCCTTCTAAACATAATCTCTTATAAAATGATGTTTAATTTCTATATGCTTGGCTCTAGAATGCAGAATTGGATTTTTAGACAGACATATTGCAGTAGTATTATCACAATAAATAGGAATACTATCTGAATGAATCTGATAATCCTCTAATTGATGTTTCATCCAGAGCAGTTGTGTGCTACAACTTGTAGCTGAGATGTATTCTGCTTCTGCTGTTGACAAAGCAATAGTTGCTTGTCTTTTGCTGGCCCCGAATATCAGATTTCACCCAGAAACTGACAATTTCCACTGGTGGATTTTCTTTCAATCCTGTCCCCAGCATAATCAGCATCACAGAATCCAACTAGCTTATAATTCAAGGATTTCTTATACAGAAGTCCCAGATTAGTTGTTCCTTTCACATACCTAAAGATTCTCTTGACAATAGTCATATGAGATTCTCTAGGATCTGACTGGAATCTAGCACACAGACAGACACTAAACAAAATATCTGGCCTAGAAGTAGTTAAGTATAACAGAGAACCTATCATACCTCTGTAGAGCTTCTGATATACTTTTGAGCCATTGTCCTCTTTGCTTAAGGTGCAGGTAGGATGCATTGGTGTTGTCATCAGCTTACAGTCATCAAGCTGAAACTTCTTCAGAAGCTCCTTTGTGTATTTGGACTGATGAACATAGATACCATCTTTGCATTGATTGATTTGAATTCCCAGAAAGAATTTCAACTCTCCCATAATGCTCATTTCAAATTCATCCTGCATTAACTTAGAAAACTCTTTGCAAATAGAGGCATTAGTAGAACCAAATATGATATCATCAACATATATCTGCATAATTAAGATGTCTTTCTTAACAGTTTTTCTAAAGAGTGTATTGTCAACTTGACCTCTTACAAACTCATTTTTAAGTAAGAAATTACTTAGTCTTTCATACCAAGCTCTAGGAGCTTGTTTCAGACCATACAAAGATTTCTTAAGTTTAAAAACAAAATCTGGATTTTTAACATCTTCAAAATCAGGAGGATGTTTAACATAAACTTCTTCAGAAATAACACCATTTAAGAAAACACTCTTAACATCCATTTGGTACAAGATGATATCATGATTAACAGCATAGGAAAGAAGTAACCTGATAGTCTCAGTGTAGTCTATTCCTTCCTGCTGGCTGTAGCCTTGAGCAACCAGTCTTGCTTTGTTTCTGATCACTTCTCCTTGTTCATTGAGCTTGTTTCTGAACACCCATTTTGTTCCACTGATGTTCTTGTTATCAGGTTTTGCAACTAGATCCAGACATCATTCCTTTGAAACTGGTTCAGTTCTTCTTGCATAGCTACAATCCATCCATCATCACCTAGTGCTTCATCAACTGTTGTGGGCTCAATCATTGATAGCAGTCCAATCATAGATTTATTCTGACTGAATGATGATCTTGTTTTCCTTGGACTGTTCTTGTTCCCAATAATCAGCTCCTCAGGATGTGAAGACTTGTACTTGAATGAGGTTCTGGGTGGATTAGCTTCTGAAGAACCATCAGAGGCTTGTTCAGAACCATGTTGGTCTTGATTTGCTTCAGGAGTAGTGTCATTTGAGAGTTTCTTAGTTTCTTCAGTGTTTTCAGCTTCTGAACTTTCTTCAGACTCTGAACTCTGTTCAAGTTCTGAAGGTTCTTCTGAGAGTCTGAAATCTGTAAAACTCTTAACCAGCTCTGGTATTTCATTACCAGCCTTCTTATCATCAAATATAATGTGTATAGCTTCTTCAACAACATGTGTTTCAGAATTATACACCCTGTATGATTTAGATCTCTCTGAGTATCCTAAAAAGGTACCCTTTTGAGCCTTAGCATCAAATTTCTTTAGGTAGATCTTATTGTTCAGTATGTAACAAGTACAACCAAACTGATGAAAATAAGAAATGCTTGGTTTTCTTCCTTTAAAAAGTTCATATGTTGGTTTATTCAGAATAGGTCTGATATAGATCTTGTTCTGAATATAACATGATGTGTTAACAACTTCTACCCAAAAGTACTTTGCAACTTTGGATTCATGGATCATGGTTCTGGCCATTTCTTGCAAAGATCTTTTCTTTCTCTCTACAACTCCATTTTGTTGTGGAGTTCTAGGAGATGAGAACTCATGGAGAATTCCATGATCTTCACAAAAATTTTCAAAAGGTTCATTTTCAAATTCCCCGCCATGATCACTTCTGACTTTTAAAATTTTCAAGTCAGTTTCATTTTGTACTTGTTTGCAGAATTTGTAAAACACATCATATGTTTCATTTTTAGTTCAAAGGAACTTAACCCAAGTCCACCTACTGTAATCATCAACAATTACAAGTCCATACTTCTTCCCATTGATTGAAGCTGTTCCAACAGGACCAAACAAATCAATGTGAAGCAGTTCTAAAGGTCTTGAGGTGGAAACAATGTTTTTGGATTTAAAAGAAGTTTTAGAAATTTTTCAAATTTGGCAGGCTCTACACAGAGCACCTGAGTGATAATCAATTTTAGGCAGGCCTCTGACCAGTTGCAACTTCCTAAGCTTAGAGATGAGTCTCCAGTTAGCATGTCCCAACCTTTTGTGCCATACCCATTTCTCATCACTCACAGACAGAAGGCAAACTACCTTCTGCTGAACCAGTTCTGAAAAATTGATTTTATAAACATTGCTTTTCCTATTACCTTTGAACACAACAAATTTATCTTGGTTGTTGATTACAGTACATGTGTTCTTATTAAACATGACTTCATAATTACTGTCACATAATTGACTTATGCTAAGTAAATTATGTCTAAGTCCATCTACCAGCCAAACATCATCAATGTACAGGGAAGAATTACCTATCTTACCAGTACCAATGATCTTTCCTTTCTGACTTCCTCCAAACCCCACAGTTCCTCCCTCTTTCAGAGTCAGGGTTTGGAACATAGACTTGTCTCCAGTCATATGATGCGAGCATCCACTGTCCAGGTACCAGGACCTTTCCTTTTCTTTGGATGACAAGCATATCTGCAATAGAAATTATCTTAGACTTAGGTACCCATATTTTCATGGGTCCTTTTTGGTTAGTCTTGAAGGGTTTAGACTGTTGTTGCCCTTTATGTCTGGAGTAATAATGCTCAGACTTGTTCAAATACTTAGGATATGAATCCTTAAATCTTGAATAAGTTTTAGTGTTTGAAACTGAGTTCTTCAGAACCTGAGTTCTCAAGGGTCTGGACTCAGATTTCTTCAGAACCTGAGACTTGAAGGTCTTTGGTTCTGAGTTGTTTAGAGTTTGAACCATTGAGCACTTTGGTTCTGATTTCTTCAGAACTCTAATTTTGTTAGCTCCAGACACAAGGCAAGCTTCAGTTTGACCTTTCTTAAAACAGCCAGAAACATATGACAGATTGGCTTTCTTTTGCTTGCTTTGCCTGACATTCTGAGATTGAAAATGTTTTGTATGGAATGGTTTAGTAGTTTTTGAAGTTTTCATAAACCTAGTCTTTGTAAAATTTGAGTTTGAATTCTTCAGACTCTGAACATTTTCAGGTTTAGAGTCTGATTTTCTCATACTCTTAGGCTTAGGACCTTTTGGTTTAGACTTTGGCAAGGTTTTAACATCTGCCTTCATCTTCCCTTTAGGTTCAGAAGCTTTAGAGTCTGAGCAGTTTAGAACTTCAGACTCAGTCTCAGTTTCTGCTAAATTCAGTTTCTCAGAACTGTCAGAAGCAGGCACAAAGCACACCTCAATGCCTTTTAAAATATTTTCAGACAAAGATGATATTTTTTATTCATTTAAAGAATTGAATGAATCATTTTTAAAGCCAATACCTTCACCTTTGTTTCTATAAATATTATAGATCATAGAAGCAACCTTACTTCTATTGATTCCTGTTAAAATAAAGTCCTGAAGAGCATTTTCATGTTCATTTGGAATTTCTTCAGGTTTCTTATGAACCTCATCTCTGAGTTCTCTAACTTCTTCATCAAACTCAATGATTTGATTCTGAAGTTTGAGATTTTCCTCATTCAGCATGTTATGTTTATTTTTCAAAGATTTTAGTTTACCTAACTTGCTTTTGAGATGGTTCATAAGATCTTTAACAGTTTCAATCAGTTCAGATCTAGTAAATTCAGAGTATACCTCATCTTCATCATCTGAGTCTGAACATGATTCTGCATCAGAAAATGCAGTTGCCATCAAAGCCAGATTTGCTTCCTCTTCATCAGACTCAGACTCATTATCAAGATCATCCCATGTTGCCATAAGACTCTTCTTGAGTTTGTTTCTGAAGTTACTTGACTTTGAGCTGGGCTTCTTTGATTTCTCTTTTGACTTGTCCTTTTGAAGATCAGGATAATCAGCAATAAAATGCCCAGGCTTCTTGCAGTTGTAACAGCCCTTCTGATCTTCCCTTTTTGAACCAGATCCTTTAGAGGTGCTGCTTCTGTTAGAGAATTTCTTCTTTCTATTCATTAAGTATTGAAATCTTTTGGAAAGCATTTCAAGCTCTTCAGCATTTGAATCTTCTTCAGAATTTCCCTCAGAAAATTCTTCTTCAGAATCAATAGCTTTCAGAGCCTTTACAGACTTTCTTTTGGATTTCAATGCTATTGATTTAGACTCTCTAACAAGAACATCTTCATTAAGTCCCAGTTCATGCACCTTGAGTGAGCTTATAAGATCTTCAATACTTAGAGTATTTAGATCCTTAGCTTCCTCAATAGCAGTTACTTTGGGTCTCCATTTAGATGGCAGACTTCTTAGGATTTTGTTCACATGATCAGCTGTGGTATAACTCTTCTTCAGAATCTGAAGTCCAGAAACCAGAGTCTGAAATCTTGAGAACATTGTCTCAATATTTTCATCCTCTTTCATTCTGAACAGCTCATATTGCTGAACAAAATATTAGCCTTAGCTTCTCTAACTTTTTTGTTACCTTCATTGTTAGAGCAGAGGGATGTGAAGATGACTTTTGCTGTTGATTTGTCACTCAGCTTCTGGTACTCAGTGTGAGGTAGGGAATCCACAATGATTCCTCTCACATTGTGATGCTTTCTGTATATCTTTCTTTCTGCATCACTCAAGCCTCTTCTGTTGACATCAACACCTTCTTCATCAACTGGAATAGTGATTCCATCTTCAATAATATCCCATAGTGAATCATCAATACCAATTATATGGCTGTACATTTTACTCTTCCACCATGAGAACTTTTCTGGGTCACCAGTAAACATTGGGGGTTTATTGTGTGACCTGGATTTTCTTTCCTCAATACCATAGTCATATGAATATGATGTAGAAGTACCACTACCTCTTTGTGGTCTAGGAGTGGGTGGAGGGGAACCACTTGACATGTTTTTCTCAGGATCTCACTGACTCACTGTTAAGTGCTGGAATATCAGAATCGGAGCTCTGATACCAACTGAAGGTGAGAAAAACACACAAGAGGGGGGGGGGGGGGTTGAATTGTGTGGGCTTAAAAACTTTTCTTTCTTTTCTTTCTCAAGACTTAAGATAAGTTCAGAATTGGGTTCTGAAACTTTTTCAGAGATTTATGCAGCGGTTATAAAAGTAAAGAGAGAAGGAAAGAGAGACACACAATATTTTTATACTAGTTCCTTCCACAAGTTGGAAGTAGTCTAGTCCCCTTGTTACTAACAAGAGATTTGAACTATAATCAAACTGATTACAATTGCTCAAACCACAAAGGTAAGAGACTTCCAATGCTCAAGCACTAAGCAAGAGACTTCTAGTGCTCAATACACAAAGTAAAGAGGCTTCTCTGCTCAAGACACACAGTCAAGAGACTTCTCTGCTCAAAGCGCAAAGCTAAGAGACTTCTAATTGCTCAATACACTAACTAAAGAGACTTCTGGATGCTCAGTATACAGACTGAGACTTTGAGATTTCAAACAGATTTTACAAATACAGTTTGAGTTGAACACTTGATAAAATATCAGAGGTGTTCACTTAATACAACACAGGTTTAGACTCTAAACTTAGGAAATTCTAAGATACTAAGATTGTAAGAATTCCCAAGAGTTTTTGTGACTTAGTGAATGTTGACAGCAAAACAGAGCACGAAATCAGTCTTTTCTTTTTCAGAGTCTTGGCAATTCTTCTTCAAATCTTCTTCCTTTTATAGAGGAGAATAGAGCTGTTGAGATTGCCCAGGATTTCAGCAAAGAGCCGTTGCAAGAGAGGCTATGTCCAGCTGACATTGTGTGCGTAAAAACAGAGCACACAAAGTTTGAATTCTTTCCTTAAAAGCTGGGGAATGTTTGGGCCAAGGAGACAACTGTTGTTCTGACATTCCAGGCATTAAATGCTGATGGTAACAGTTGCTTTTCTTTCTACGTCAGACTTCAGAAGCTTCTTCAGGAACACAGTACTTCAGAAGCTCACTTCAGACTCACACTTCAGAAGCACTGTTCATCAGACGCTCCCTTCAGACGTTGACTATTGTTGACCTTCAGACTCAGCCTTCAGACGTTGACTTCTGTTGACCTTCAGACTCAGCCTTCAGACGTTGACCAACGTTGACCTTCAGACTCAGCCTTCAGACGCTGCCTTCAGACGCAGTCTTCAGACTCTGTCTTCAGAAGCACCCTTCAGACGCAGTCTTCAGACTCTACCTTCAGAAGCTGCTTCTGACCCAGTTGTGCTTCAGACTTGGAACAAAGCTTCTATGCTTTCCTTCTTGCTCTTAGATTGTTCTTCCATAACCAATATTAATTATCAAACATTAAGAACATGGTTCTGCACAACTTAGAACAAAGCATTAACAATACCAATTTTCTTTTTAACACTTTGTTATCATCAAAACCTCAAAGAGAGTTGTTCATACATTTTGTTTCAACAATATCCCCTTTTCCAAATGAGAGTTGTTCATACATTTTGTTCCAACAATACTCGCAAGACAACAACGCCTCCAAGAGAATCTACTCTAGGCGGGGTTTTCATGCCAACCATGCAAGACATACGTCATGAAGGTCAACACTACGCAACCACCACCATCTTAAATTTTTCTCAAAGCTCGGGTATAGAGCTTCACTCATGCGACAACCCACAATTGACATATATATATGAATATAAAGCATAATGAAGCATAGATATAGAGGCGAGAGAAAAATGAAGATAAAGACATAAGACAAAAACATGCAAGCAAACAAAAACACTTAACCTAAGAGCTAACTAGGATAGGCTTGACTCGCTAGTGGGAAACAACAATCCCCAGCGGAGTCACCAGCTGTCGCGTTGCTAAAAAACGCTCGAGCGTACTAACGCTAGGAATAACTACAGAGTCGTCACCAAAGTTTTATTTTTAAAGGGAAACGTTGATAAAACCCTTGACGATTTGGAAAAGATGGTCGTCGCAACCATTAACGGGTTCGGGAGTCGATTATGTAAGGGAAAGGTATTAGCACCCCTCGCATCCGTTGTACCCAACGGGAACCTCCTAGTTAGTTTAAGGTTAAAAAAGTGTTTTAAACGTTGCTTGCTACGTTTTAATATTTCAAAGAAAAAAAGGAAAGAGGGAAAAAAAGGTTTTTTATTAGTGTGCTTGACAAGAGTGGGATCTTGCTCCTACGTATCTCCTGGTGCGATGGAGAATTCAAAGCTACGTAGTTCTTTGGTAGAAAATATTTGTTTGTTGGTTGATTTTAAAGAACGATGTTTTTGATTGTATTCTAGCGGTTAAACGTAGCTTGTATGCTCGTGCGTGGGAGGCTTACATGTTTGTTTGTATCACGTTAGAATTGATAAAAACATCGTCCGTTTGTGAAAAGAGATTTGATCTTTATTTGACCACGGGGGGCCGAAAATGAGTTTGGTGTGTTGGATTTGTTTTTTTATGTTTTTTTGTATTTTTGAAAAGGAATGATGATTGTCCGAACAACGAGACATACGTCAAGTGCTCGTGCAACCGGGGAATGGAAAGACATACATCAGACGACTCCTTTTTCATTCAAGTTTGTTATTGAAAATTAATATATTTTTTTGTATTTTTGAAAAGGAATGACGATTGTCCGAACAACGAGACATACATCAAGTGCTCATGCAACCGGGGAATGGAAAGACATACGTCGGACCACTTCTTTTTCATTCAAGTTTGTTATCGAAAATTAATGATAAACTAAAATTAAAAGCATTAGCACTTGTTATATTTCTTTTTATCTTTGAATAAAAATGAGTTTCAGCCCCTTCAAAAATAGTTTAACCCAGGTTCTGAACCTTCAGACGCAGAAACTTCGGACTCAGAACCTCAAATTCAGAAGCTGCCTTCAGAAGCTGACCTTCAGAAGCACTGTTCAGAAGCTGAAACTTCAGAAGCACTGTTCAGACTCTGGCTTCAGAAGCACTGTTCAGACTCTGGCTTCAGAAGCAGACTTCAGAAGCTGAACTTCAGAAGCTCACCTTCAGAAGCTGATTTCAGACTCAGACTTCAGAAGCTGACCTTCAGAAGCTGACTTCAGAAGCTCACCTTCAGAAGCTGATTTCAGACTCAGACTTCAGAACCTCAGACTTAGACTCTTCAGACTCAGAGGTAAAATGGTAAGGAAAACAGTAGGAAGAAAAATCATTTCTGTTTTGGTAATTATTGTGATCTTTGTGATTTTTTGGGGGTTTTTGTATGATCTTTTTAGTGCAAAAATGAGTTAAAATGACTAAAATGAAGAGTAAAAATGCAGAAAAATATGCAGGAACAGCAGAACACAGTTTCTGTGAACCAAATACAGCAGCAGCAGAAAAAAACAGTTTCTGTGAACAGCAGCAGAAAAAATACAGCAGCAGAAAAAATGATTTTTTTGGATTTTTGTATGATTTTTTTTCTCACTCAGTACTGAACGAAATACGAAAATAAGAACATCACTGTAAAGCTTGCCATGAGTACTACATCCTAGTGGTCTTAGATCTACCAAAATATGTCCTAGAACTAACTATATTTTGGCTTTAAGTCATGCTCATGAACTTATGGTAAAAATGCATTATTTATGAAAAAAAAAACTACATATCTCTAGACAACGCAAAAAATAATAAATGGACAAGGGGACTTACAAACTCCTAGCAAGGCTGTGGATGCACGGAAATGAGAGGGTTTTTTTTTTAGAGGTTGTGGTTTTTTTTTAAGGTGGAAGTGATGGAGAAGATGAACAGTAACAAAATGGTGTTTTGCTACTATTCTCCTCTCTTTGTGTGATGTTTCTTGTGATGTTTTTGTGTGAAGTAATGATTCTGTTTGTGTGAGGTTTTGTGATGATGGCTTAGATAGTTTTTTTGATTTGTTGTGGTGATTGTGGCTTTTTGTTGTAGTGACTTGGGTGGTTTGTAAAGAAAAAAAAAATGACAGAGTTTTGTTATATGACTTTTTGCTGTTTCTGGGGTTTTTGATTCAGCTCAAAAAAATCCTTTCCTGCTCTGATTTTCGTCCCCTGTTATATAGGCTTTCTTGGAATTGAATGCTGGACCTTCTTTAGCAAGAGTTTGGTTGACATTTATGGAGGAAGTGATTGTGATCTTTTGTGAAGATTTTGGGTCTGATTTTGGGAGAGTTGGGGCTGAGTTTTGACAGAGATTAATGAAAGAAATAAGGAAGAAAGGGGCGCTGCAGGCAGCCTGCAGCTTTTTTTGACTTTTTTTTTTGAAAAAAAACAAAAAATGAGAATAATAATAATAAAAAAGAAAGATAAATAAAAAATAATAACAAAAGAGGAAAAAAGAAAATAAAAGTAAATATAATAAAATAAAATAAAATAGATAAAAAAATAAAAAGTGGCCCTGAACAGAATAAAATTCTATTTGAACATAGAACAAGGTGGATAACGCAGAGTTCTAGTTAAACATAGAACCAAGTGGATCACGCAGAATTCTAGTTAACTATAGAACCAGGTGGATCACGCAGAATTATAGTTAACCATAGAACCAGGTGGATCACGCAGAAGTTGTAGTTTTGGGTAGCGCCTGACTTAAAAAGTGAGTGGTTGAATTGGCTCAAAAAACCAAAGATGAGGTATATTTAAAGACATATACATATATATATATGGAATCTTAGGTCAAAAATATGACAGACAAAATTAGGGTACAACAAGTGGCATTAACGTTGATTCCAAAATGATCTGAACTTGGATCCCAATCATTCATGAAACAATGACTAGTCCATTCATAATTTTGCTCTGACTTTAAATTGGGTTCCCACAAGTGAATGATGAGATTGAATCAATCGGGTTAGTCGATCCTTTGATCGGATATTGGTAGCTCTGAAAACACAAATATATTTTTAGGGTCTAACTATTGTAAGTATACACTGCCTCAAGTAATAGTATAAAAAGATCGAACACATAGATTGTGGCACGGTTACTTTCTGCAACTTTTCAACGAGAAAATTTGTTTGTGGAAAAACAAAATAAATCATTCAAGGTTTCAACAATAAAAACAGTTTAAAATCAATAAAATACTTAAAGATCTCAGATGGAAAAGCGTGGTTAAGAACAAGATTAATTTAGTTATGAACAAAGATTTGGAAAGCAGTGGAAAGTTATAACTTTGTACAACTTCCTAGAGATCAAGTGATCATAGTGGTTTCCCCTATCATGGTTAACTTAGGGGTACTACTCTCTGGAGGTTCACGACTGTCAACTTAACCATGCAACATGATAATGGTCAGATCTTAACCATTTCACCCATTGGAAATGCGAAGTCTTTTTCCTATGACATGAAATCTAGATAAACTTTCAACTAGTCTTTCAAGGTCTTTATCTATATTGAGACTAAAAATGTTTCTCATATTAAACAAGCAGTTTCATTCACATTCTCTCTTGAGCTTAGAGAATTTGACAATAAAATAAAGTTGATCAAGTTTTATTTTAAAGATTATCATTTTTACAGCTTGTTTAAAAGAAGCTTAAGTACGTAACTAACCAAACTCATGCAGACGTATTCATAACATCATCATGTCTCAAACACAAAAGTGGTTTAAGTAATAATGATCTCAAACACGAAAATAGAAATAAGATTTTTTTGAGCAAAAAATAGAAATAAGATAAGAAGTGAATGAAAATATCATTGCATAAATTAATATATAAGCTTAGTAAGGAAGATTACAATCCAAGAAGGAAAGAAATGAACTTTTTGCATTGTCCTTATCCATATGGAATCAACATATTTCTTATCATTGCATTGTACTAACAATCATTAGAGACTCTCTGGACTTAAGTCCCAAGCCACGTCCACTGGTCACACGTTCGTACATCATCATTGATTCGTGCTTGCAGGTCCTGAAAAGCTGCAAGTTTCACCTCCAATGTTGCTACTTTGAACATCTTCACATCGAAACACACAACCTATCCATAAAACTAACGGTAACAAGCAGAAATAGTTCTAAATGATCAAATAAAAGCTAAATAATGGAGATAAAACAAAAGTCCTAACCATAATTTTTATGGTTTGTAATACCAAGTTTTTTTTTTAAAAATAGAAACAATCACATTAATATTTGACAGATATTTGGTTTTTGCTTGGGTTGAGCACATATTTCTCGTTGAACAAGCAAATGTAAACTGCCTGATGAGTCGGGATGTCAGATTGCCAAATATTTGTTGTTGTTTCCTACCCAAGCCCTTAACTATCTTATGAAATTTGTCGTTAAAAAAAAAATACTTAAGCCGTTTTCCCATTTATGAAATGAAAATAGAAAATATTTTTACTGAATAAATGTGCCCCTAACCATCCTAATTAGTGCCACAAAAAAAAGAAAAATTCTCGATTAAGTGAGTCATGCATTTGACTAAATTGGCTTGACACAAGTGAGACTAATGTTTTTAGTTGTTGTTGAACATCATAGGACAAAGCCATAAATTATGCTTAAGGGGGACCAAGTGTATTAGAAGTATGATTTATTAAAGAAAAATAAATTTTCAAATGCACACCATAATCAAGAAGTTTAAGAAATAATAATAAGATATATTAAATTTAATATCGTCAAACAAATATAAAAAGAAATTACTTTTACCTATGAAGTTGTGCTTGTAGTTGTTTCACAAAGACATTGAAATCGCCGATGAACATATCTAGGCTAAACTTTTTCAACAATCTCATCTTCAATATAAATAATCATGTAATCTTTCATAAAATCATTTTCATCTTGTTGCATAACCATGTTTTCACCTTCCTTGCTTATTGAACTCACCCTTCTTCTTCTTCCCCGTAACTCAAAAACCTTATTCTCTACATCATTATCCTTGGTTTCCCTCATTGATCCCTAAAACATAAATCGATTGAACTTGTAAACTTTAGGGTTTGAATGAACACAAAAATTTGATGTCTGGAAGGAACAAAAGGGGTTCTGAATTTGAAATAATTTTTCAAAAAACCAAAGATGCATACTCATGATTCCTCTCATCCAGGTGTACGAAAGCCACTCCTTGTTATGCGAAATTGGTGGCCGAGAATCAGCCTATCGCCAGCTCCGCCGTCTACCGTTGCGTAAGTTATCTTCTTCAGTCCGATTTGTTTTTCCAAATTTGTGGTAACCCTAAACCTTAAAATTAGTATCCTAATCTATAAATTGTTGGTAAACTAAGTGTAAGTATGGAGATTGGATCGATAATGGAGAGTGGGAGCCACATGATGAAGGCTCAACCTTGTTGACCACCTAGAAGTCAATTACTGTTCTCATATTTTAGTCTTCAAATGGCATCTTTTGTATTATTACTTGGTTGTATGAGCTTCATGATTAATGGGTTGCTAGTTAATTTAGTTTTCCTCTCTTTGGAGGTTCAATGGATCTCTTTAAGTTTGAGGTAATTAACTCTTCTTACTTTTCTGGAATTATATTCAAGCTCTGTTTTATTAATACTATATGGTTGTTTAAATAATGTTTATTTTTTTTACTTTTGCAACTGTATTTTGGGCGTTTGGTGTTTGTGGGTTACATTGTAGTAGACACACAAGAAATAGTTGTGAAGGCACACTTTCGTTCTGTGTTTTTGGGATTTTCAACATACTTTCTTCTTTGCGTTGATGTGTTCTTTGTGTTGTTGTGTTCAGGTACTATTCAAGCCTTTCTTACTTGAAGGTTATACTTTTTTGTCAATATTTCTGGTATGGTAAATATCATTCATTTGTGGTCCCAATTACAAAGGTGCATGATATACATAATGGAGATAAATCGTCAACATATACATGGAAAATGAGGTTCTTGTTTACATGATTCTTTTTTTTTTTTTTTAAGAAATTGGATTTGGTGTTTTACATTTTTACAAGGAAATATGTATTTTTAAAAGAGGATGTAAATTTGCAGGTTGATAATAAGTTAATGACATTGATGGAGTGTTGACATGCTCATTTCTTCCTAATAATGTATTTGGTCATGGTGACACATAATTGGTGCCATATTATCTAAAGTTAGCAAGATATGGTTTCACAAAGGTGTGTTACTTCCCACGTTGTAATTTGAACCACTAGAGAACCACTCATAATTTTATAATACTATAGACTAGACCTCTGTTATGATTTTGGTTGAATTTTATATGATGGTATATCATGTGGTTATGGTCTCACATTTGTTAGACCACTAATTGCATATTTGGAAAGTAAGAATGGTTGAACACGTAATAATATGAGAGTCTCATGTTTTTTCCTGCAAAGTACAGAGGAAACCTAATGTCTTATTGACTTTTCAAAGAGTATCGGATATTATTTTTTGCTTCCTTAAGGACATTTGTTGGTTCTCCTATCTTGGTCTTTCTGAAAGTTTTGGTTGAGTACTAGTTGATTGTGACAGATGTGGTTATTGTGTAACATTTGCTAAACAATTGATATTATCATATGGTTGTTCCTCTATATTTTTTTTTACATTCCTCTATTAACATAAGGTTTAGGTAGTGTAGTACTTCTTTTTGTTTTTTTTAAGAAGTCTTTTTGTTGTTGTTCTAATGTAGGGTGTTGCTCTTATGTGTTTTCCCAAGTGTTTTTCTGCATTATTTGGGGACTGGTTTTTGGCATGTGGACTGATGTTCTGCAACAAAGATGTTTCAGTACTGCAGCTGCTACATACTAGCTTTCCCCACCCCCCCCCCCCTTGGTTTCTGATCCGTCTTCGTGTGTTCTATTTAAATCATGTTCTATTTAAGTAGGCTACGATAGCGTTTATAGTCAAAGTGCTATTGAATACCTGACTTTTAATAGCACTTTTAAAGTGCTATTAATGGGGCCATACATACAATAGCAGGGGATTTAATTGCACTTTTGAGTGCTATTAAAGGCCAAATAAAGTGCTATTAAATAACTTTTCTGGCATATTGTGATAGATTAAATGCATCCACTAATATTAAAAAGATAAAATTTAAAATGAGGGTAAAAAAGTCCTTTAAGCAATAAATGCATCTTAAAAGTTGTGACTTTTTCTTATAAATATGTCCACAAAATTCTCCAAAAACTCTCTTATATTAAGGACCAGAGGGAATAATGAATTATAATTTGATTTACCGGTCTCAACTAATTTTTGACTTAATTCATTAATAGTGGACAAATTTTAAAAATTGACATCTTTAAGCATATCAAACTCATATATAGTGTTGTAATTTTTTTATGTTGCCTACATTTTTTTTTCTATTGTGATTTATGAATCAACAACGATGCTTCAAAAACCTTTTTATTAAGAAGATAAGACTTTTAATAAATTAATTCTAATGCTTGTTTTATATTTTACTTAGTTAAATAACTTTTAATAATTGTATAAACTTAAGTGCTAGATCCTAATATATTGAGCTAAAAAGAGTTTATTATACAATATCATATAAAGTTTATAAAAGAAAAAATTATCCATAGATAAAAAAATATAATACCATACTACTATATATATTTTTTCTTAAAAAATTTGGGGAGACCATGACCTCTGGTGGTCCCCTTCTAACTCAATCCCGAGCACAATTGAGACTAATGTAATTTTTAAGGATTAATCTAATTTTCATATTAGAGTTTTATACAAAATAGGCAAAGTGTACTGATGCATTTGGCTTGACCTAAATTTGTCAAGGAGTATTGTAATTTTCAGATGAGAGTTTAAGACAAAAATATTACATTTTATTCAACCAGCGGTGTCAACCCAACAATGCCAATTTGCTGTTTTTGTGTTGTTTCTTAAAATGAAAACTTTAGAGAAATAAAATGATGTTAATATTAAGATGTACCTCTAAAAAAAAATTAAGATGTTAATCACAAAGGCTCAAAGAGAACTTATGTTTGTATTCGAACATGATCTATTGACGAATTACTTTAAGTATTGATGTCTTAAAATATCTTTGATGTCATTGCACTCTTTATTAAAAAAAAAGTACTGTGTATTTTTTTTAAGGGAACTATTGTATTTATATAAGTGAATATTTTTAAAACACAAATTATAATAAATCTGATCTGGCTAAATTCATTATTAAATGAAATGATTTTTTGTTTGACAAGAAAAAATGAAATGATTTATATTTAGATGATTTTACTTAAAGAAGTTTTTTTTTTATTTTTTATTTTGGGTTAGGAGGTTAAATGAGTATTAAAATGTAGAGAGTGTTTTAAAAACCAGACAAACAAGTTCAACCGATCAAATCAAAACTAACTACTTTGTCGACTGTTTGGATTTCATTATACCACAATATAGTTGAACTAGTTGGGTAGAGTAAATATGTGACTTCTAAATTCAAGCAAACCATAAAAACCCTATATTTCCTCCTGTCTTATATTTAAATAAAAAAAGTATATATATATATATATATATATATATATATATATATATATATATATATGTTTGGTCTAAATTTAGATCAAATAAATGTATCTTTGGGTTTGTATTTAAGACCAGATGTAGTATATCCAATTATTGCATATCCAAACATTGCAAACAGTTTATTCAAATAAAAAATTGTAAATAGTAACTAAAATGTATTCGACTTTTGGACTGTAGATCTTACTATTTAGGCCTCTAGGCCCTACAAGCAAGGGTTGGGACCCTTAGAGTCAGGCTGGGCGCCCTCCAGAAGGGCACAAAACCCACCTAACAGTCATATATAACCTTAGGGAGCTTTCCTAAAAAGAGGTCCTCTGGGGGCGCCCTCAGCAGCCTATGAGGGCGCCCTAGTCATAGTTTTGGCCCTATACGATTTAGGCCCAAACCATGATCGGATAGGCCCAAACCGAGGCTACAAATAGTAACCTTGGGATCATTCCCAAGGCATGACCTAAACACACTCAAAAAACCCTAATTTTCCTATATTGTACTCACAACCAGTACAGTTGGCGCCCACCATGGGGCTACGGTAAAACTGACCTAGCCACCATCATTGAAACAAAAGCAGCCGATTCGTGGCCTCCGAACATTACCAGAACGCCGTTCTGGCCGATTTCCTAGTAGAGTTTTCATCCTCGGTGGAAGAAGTCGCCCCCTTCGTATGGCTATTATCAGTTGATGGATCCTCAAACTTCAAAGGCAGTGGAGCCAGCATAGTGCTGGAAGGGCCAGGGGGCCTGATCATAGAGCAGTCGCTTAGATTTGAGTTCAAGGCAAGCAACAACCAAGCAGAATACGAAGCCCTCGTAGCGGGCATGAAATTAGCACAGAAGATTGGAGCCGAGAACTTGAGGGCAAAGAGTGACTCCCAGTTGGTGACAAGTCAGATAACCGGGGAATACCAAGCAAAGGACAGTCAACTTGTTAAGTATTTAGCAAAAGTTAATAATTTAGCTTCCACTTTCAAGTTTTTCGAGGCAGTCTACGTTCCAAGGGAGCAGAATTCAAGAGCAGATCTCATGTCTAAGCTTGCCAGCACCAAACGCCCGGGAAACAACAGAACGGTCATTCAAGAGGTGTTGGCAACCCCTAGCACAGAAATAATGGAGGTAAAAGCCGTGGAAAATGAAGAGGAGGGATGTATGACGCCGCTCGTCAAGTATCTCACAGGATCATTTGATCCCAAAAGCGAGGAGGATGAGTTACAAACACGGAGGAAAGCCTCGAAGTATTGTATGGTCTCTGGCAAATTATACAAGAGAGGCAGGGCAACACCTCTGCTCAGGTGCCTGGGTGAAAACGAGACCAACCTCGTCCGCCTAGAAGTGCATGAAGGAGTGTGCCGAAGTCATATAGGCGGGCGATCCCTGGCCGCAAAACTCTTAAGAGCAGGTTACTACTGGCCAATGATGATCCAAGACAGCGCCGACTTTGTAAGAAAGTGTGACAAGTGCCAGAGGTTCTCTGACAAGAAACACGCCCCTGCTTGCGAGCGCACATCAGTTTTCTCCCCATGGCCTTTCCATAAGTGGGCAGTGGGCATTGTGGGTCCATTCCCATTGGTACCCGGACAACTCAAGTTCCTCATAGTGGGAGTTGACTACTTTACCAAGTGGGTCGAAGCTGAGGCGGTCGCCAAGATCACGGCTCACGGCGGACAAAGTAATACGTTTCTATTGGAAAAAAATCATATGCAGGTTTGGGCTACCCAAAGTCATCGTATCAGACAATGGAACCCAGTTCGCCAGCTCCAAGGTGGTAGAGTTCTGCAACCAGCTCGGAATCCAAACGAAGTTCGTGTCGGTCATCCACCCCCAAGCAAACGGACAAGCCGAATCTGCAAACAAGGTAATCTTGAACGTCATAAAAAAGAAGCTCGACGACGCCAAGGGACTTTGGGCTGAACAGTTACATGAGGTGCTCTGGTCATATCATACGATGCCACACTCAACAACCAAGGAAACCCCGTTTACTATGGTCTATGGCGCAGACGCTATGCTCCCTGTGGAAATTGACATGCCCACATGGCGTCGCGAAATTTTTTTGGAAGAAGCTAATGAGACAGGCTTGTTATGCGGAATAGACATGATCGATGAGGTACGTGAAGCCGCACACATCCAAGAGTTAGCCGCCAAACAAAGAGTGGCCCGCCGATACAACTCGAAAGTAATCCCAAGGGACATGAAGGAGGGTGATTTGGTCCTAAGGCAGGTCGTCGCACCTACGCGGATTGGCAAACTACTACCTAACTGGGAAGGGCCATATAGAATCAGAGAGAAGCTAGCACATGGAGCATACAAGCTAGAGGAGCTGAATGGAGACACAGTGCCACGAACCTGGAATGCAGTGAATCTGCGCCATTACTACATGTAAATATTTCGTTATTCTTGCAAGGCGAACCACGTAGGACAAAACCGCCGTAATATTGTTTAATTTAAACTCTTTGTATATTTCAGCTAATGAGAAAGAATAGAGGAGCGCTCTTTTCCCCTGCGAAGGCTGGGGTTTTTAATGAGGCACCCTATTCCCGTTTATTTTTATCTGTGCCATGATTCCGACATTGCAGACATCATCATAACAAGCCAGACATCATCAAAATTGCAAAGAAATCAAAAGAAAAAAGGGAGATCGCCACCTGATTCCTTAACCCTATCGAGGGTTGCCACCTAATTCCTTAACCCCAATAAGGGCTCTAAGACGTCGTGAGCTTAAATGAGATTGCCACCTAATTCCTTAACCCTATCGAGGGTTGCCACCTAATTCTTTAACCCCAATAAGGGCTCTAAGACGTCGTGAGCCTGAATGAGATCGCCACCTAATTCTTTAACCCCAATGAGGGCTCTAAGACGTCGTGAGCTTGAATGAGATCGCCACCTAATTTCTTAACCCCAATGAGGGCTCTAAGACGTCGTGAGCTTAAATGAGATCGCCACCTAATTCCTTAACCCTATCGAGGGTTGCCACCTAATTCCTTCACCCCAATGAGGGCTCTAAGACGTCGTGAGCTTAAATGAGATCGCCACCTAATTCCTTAACCCCACTGAGGGCTCTAAGACGTCGTGAGCCGACCGAATTCCTTAACCCTAATGAGGGCTCTAAGGCGCCGCGAAAACAGGATGGTCCACGCAAGAAACAATAACATTGAGAATAAAATCACTCGACAATTTTTAACAAAGTCACGAGATAAGCACATGTAATAATCATCACCCAGGAAACGCTCCCTAAGAAAAAGAAATTCCAAGATAGGAGAAACAGAAAGACGAGCAACTTAAAGGAAAATGCATCATTACAAATCTGGAGTGAGCACCGAGTTCAAAACAAAATCAAAAATTACAACAAGTACGATTATGGTTCGTCCACTAGGACGCCATCTACAACAACCTTAAAAGAATCTAGAGACGAGAGGTCGACGTCCGGACGAAGAAAGGCAACCTGTTCTTTAGCACGGTCAAAACCATTCTCAAAAGACATGACTAGCTCACCTTTGACCTCTGAGATCTCAGCCTTTAACACCACCTCCCTCTCGCCTCCGGAAGCAACCTCATCCCTCAACCGAAGAATCACCACATCCTTCCCAGCCAAGCTAGCATCATGACCGATCTTCAGATCACTGATGCGCTCATCACATTCGAGCCTCATTGCCTCTTTGGCCTCTTTGACCTCCTTCTCCTTGCTTTCTTGAGCTTCCTGCAACTCCATTTCCAGCGCCCTCACCTTACCCAACAAAGTTTCTTCACTATGTACCAACTCTTCATGTTTGCAATCCACTTCCATCAGGAGCATAATAGATCGCAAACAGTTCACACCCACGTCCCTTGACATAAAGGGAATGGAGTTCTGTTTCCCAGCTTCCACATCGTCAGGATTGAAGGCTATCATTTCCTTCACATAGGCCCCGTAATCGAAATCTTTGCTCCAGAAGGATTGGACCTCCCGGCTGGAACCAGCAGAATCAATAGCAGGATGAGAGTGCGCCTTCTTGGATCTCCTCTCTATCACCAACTTCTCCTCCCCGGTTAGCGCCTTCTCCCTCCTCTCCTCTCGACCCTTCTCTTGCGCTACTTTAGCGACGACGTCACACTCAGGTTGGGCGTCAAGAGCAACCTCAGCTTTCCTCTTAGGCTTACGAAGAACTACTCCAGAAGGGGCTGGCGACTAGCATCCCGGCAGATTTCTTGGCCTTCATCTCATCCAAATACTTCTTCCTCTCCGCAGCAGTCATAGGCGCCATCGATTCTGTAAGAACAAAATACAAAGATCAACACATAAGTCGCTAAGACAAAGAAGGCGAGAAAGCCAATCAAGTAAGGTTACGAAATCAACTCACGTAAATAAGTCTCTAAGCTATTGACATCCCCCTCCCTATTCAACAACTCCCGGATATCCATGGGCAGCATTTTGTCCAAGAAACAAACGACATCTTTTTCATACTCGCTCAACTTCTCACAGTCAAACCCGGTGATGGAGGCCGGAGAACTCATCCAGTAGGTCGGGAACCTCAACTCGCCCTGTACGCGCACTGCGGCTTCCTCACAATCCTTTCCCCCCTCGTCCTAAGGAAAGTTTGTCTCCAATTCTTGTAATGGGAGGCGTAAGGCGGAAACAGCCTCTTCCCCGGATGGGCGCCGACGGACACCCAGGACTACTTGTCTACCCCCTTAGTACCATAAAAACTAAAAAAGGAGTCAGCTGATGGTTCGAAACCTAGTCCCTCACACATGATTTCAAAAGCCCTGATGAACGCCCAACTGTTGGGCTGGAGCTGCGAGGGCGCCACGTTCAGCCAGTTTAGAACACTTAATTCGAAAGGCGTGAAGGGATACTTCACGCCCAAATCTTCAAAGACAGCCGTGTACATATAGAAGAATTCATGAGCAATGCCCTTTGGCATCCGTAGATACACTTTCTCACCAGGGCGACAGGGCTCAAGAATCACGTCTTCTTCGAATCCCGTTGAGGAGACACTGAGTTTGCTTCGGAAGAACGCCACTCGCTGAGGATCCATATACATGGATTCCGAGCGCAATACTTCGTCAGCAAAATTCTCTTGTCTTGAACTACTAGCAGACGCCATATAACGAATTTCTCTCCTATAGAAGAGACCTCGATGAACAGAAATAACAACGCAATCAGACGAATTCCCACTATCATCTTCCCCCTCACTACCACTCGAATCACTCGAAAATTCTCCTAAAACAGAATGGCCATAGTAAGCATTTTCAAAAGCCACCCAATTGGTGGTTCCGTCCGATCGCGTTGCGAACCTAACCGCGTCACCCAATAACTTATCCCTCTCCTCCGAATTGGCCGGAGATATTACATTACCCTCCCTATCACACTCTCTGATAACCACCATGTTCTACCCCTAAATTACAAGAAGCGAAGACCTAACGTACAGAGGACGAGTTCGAAGAAAGATTACCTGTTTTTTATGAAAGCAGCAAGGAGCAGAGGAATGATCTAGGTTTGAAGAGCGCGACGATTCCCAAAGCTATTAATGGTTTGCGGAAGATATACGCTTTTGAGGAAAGAGGAGAAAGTGAGGGAAACAAAAAGGCAAAGAATGGACAAGAAACAAGGAAAGTAGATCCAAAAAACAGTTCAAAGTACAAAAGCCTGGGAAAATGCGCAGATGACGTCACTTAAATTGGCATGATTTCCAAGAACCGTTGCGATGCGAACACGTCAGCGAAGCGAACAGTCGCCCCGTTTCAACCGTCGGATCTCATTAGGGCGCGCTCTGAATCTAAAATTCAAAGACGTATCACGCCTATATTGGGCTTAGTCATGGCGTGGCGATCTTAACCGCTCAATAAAGTCACTTTCTCTACATAGTTTAAATCACCTCGCCTCGTTCCAAAGCTCGTGCTTGTTGGGCTAATAGGAATACTCTCGTCGGGCTAGCACCCACCAAGGCCCCAAAACAAAAACATGGAGCTAGCACCCATTTTGGGCTAGCACCCACCCATGTTGGGCTAGCACCCGTGTTGGGCTAGCACCCATGTTTGGTACAGCACCCGTATCGAGTTAGTACTCATAAAAAACTTTACACCCCATAATTCAAAAATTTTCACATAGTCTTATGACTAGTAAGTCTCACTTACTGTGCAAGAGTCATAGACAAATTCCCATTAATAGTTTAATCACTTCGCCTTGTTACAAAGCTCGTGTTTGTTGGGCTGTGGACTGTAGATCTTACTATTTAGGCCTGTAGGCCCTACAAGCAAGGGGTGGGACTCTTAGAGTCAGGCTGGGCGCCCTCCAGAAGGGCACAAGACCCACCTAACAGTCATATATAACATTAGGGAGCTTTCCTAAAAAGAGATCCTCTGGGGGCGCCCTCAGTAGCCTATGAGGGGGCCCTAGTCATAGTTTTGGCCCTATACGATTTAGGCCCAAACCATGATCGGATAGGCCCAAACCGAGGCTACAAATAGTAACCTTGAGATCATTCCCAAGGCAAGACCTAAACAGACTCAGAAAACCCTAGTTTTCCTAGATTGTACTCACATCCAATACAACTTTGAAAATATCCTTCTTTAAGAAAACATATTTCATTATTATCTTTAATATATTTTTTTGGATAATATTATGTTGAATATTCTGAGAATATAGCCGGCATCGGCATAACATGTTTGGTATCTGTATCTTCTTGTTGTCTCAGTGACTTATTTCTTAATTTGCCAAAGTATATACACTTTGTCTTGTTCCTTTTATCTCATTAAATATGTCAATTTGACAATGTCTTCAAATATATAATAACCTCCATAAAGAAAAAACTAAATTATAAAAACAATGTGCCGGCCGATTGAGCATATGCTCTCAGAAAATATTATTGAGAGCTGGACTAATTCAACTAATTATCTGTATTAAAATATTTGAAATTA
The DNA here is from genome assembly GCA_018208015.1 of Medicago ruthenica. Classification (NCBI taxonomy): domain Eukaryota; kingdom Viridiplantae; phylum Streptophyta; class Magnoliopsida; order Fabales; family Fabaceae; genus Medicago; species Medicago ruthenica. The sequence goes on along the minus strand of CM031378.1, from coordinate 60,629,149 downwards.
TTTTCCAAATAGAAAAGCAATAAATATAAGAAATTAAAATAAAAAACTTTACGTACTATGATTAGTTATGAATGCTAACCTTTTGTATTTGTCTTTCAGATGACTTTTATTTATTAAAAAACAATACTTTGCATCTTTCAAAAAAAAAAAAAAATACTTTGCTTGGTCACATCACTTAACATAAGGTATAGACTGAATGTGGGGAGTGTATATTCAATAAGCATTTCTTGTATCAAAGTAAAAAGTTGTTAGGGTGGGAAAGTGTCCGATGTGCCTGAAAATGACTAAAATGAAGTGGAAGTTTAATGTATTCGTCATCCTTACAAATACACTCACTTAATCGGCGTTGATTCGATATAAATAAAAGTAAACAAATGTTAATTACATTTTGATGCAATAATATTCTGTGCTGATTTGGCATTGATTAGGTCACCGTTTTAGTTATAACTAATAACAACATAAATTTCTACTTAACAATATAGGTCGTTAGAGTTTTGAACGAGTTTCAATTGATCCACCATAAAACATAAATCATGAGACACTTCCCACTCTAAAGTTGACTATATACACACTATATGGAGAACCTATATAACAAAAATGTAAATTATAGAATTGTCATAAAATAGTTTTATAAGTTTATCTAAACATTTTGTAAATACTTATGTTACTATAGAGTATGTCCAAATTTAGACATATTATAAACTAAGCTAAATGCATCACCGGATCCTTTAAGTTTAACGTTTGTACTAGATTAGTCCTTTTAGTTTTTTTAGTTTCAAACTGGTCCTTTAGTAAAATTGTGCATCTAGTCCTTTAAGTCACAAAATATATGCACCATTACTCTATTTCCATTAAACTCGGTTAAAAAGTGCTTATGTGAATGTTTATTGCTAAGTTGACAGCTCTAAATTCACATCTCTCAAAATTAGGGTTCATAAGTGTATTATTCAGTCCCAGCTTGAAACAAAAATCATTCAATTACTTGATATATAATGTTGTTGATGAATTATTTACCTCTAAAATTAGGATTGAATTAGCAAAACAATAAGAAGAAAATGTATATAAGTAATCACGTTTGGTGTTATAAACACTTTTTGACCTTCCACCTCAATGTTAAATGATCATATAATCACTTTTTAACAAAGTTGTATGAAAAAAGGGCTCAATTTGTTACAAAAAATAATTAAAGGACTAATTTGTTCACTTTTACTACCATAAATGACCGATTTGAAACTAAAAAAACTAAAAGGATTAATCCGGTATAAACAGTAAACTTAAAGGACCCTAAAATGTATTTGGCCTATAAACTATTTTTATAAGTTTTTCTAAACACCTTTGTAAATACTTATGTTATACTACCTCCGTTCCTTTTTAATTGTCACATTTTGATATTTTACACAAACCAAGACAAACTATAAATGTCACTACTTTTGATACAATAATTTATATTTTTACTATAATAACCTTATTCATTTAATATATCATCTCATATATTTCTCTCTCCGTAATAAATAACTAAGGATAATATTGGTAAAACAATATTTAAAGTTGCATTGAACTTTGAAAGTGACAGTTAAAAAGGAACAAAAAATTTCTTCAAAAGTGACAATTAAAAAGGAACGGAGGGAGTACTAGAATAAGTCCAAATACTGTACCAATTATTGAGACTCTTACATTTGTATTTTGTTACAATTACCAACTATTAAGAACATTTCTTAATAAATATGCTAATGTCACTACTTTTAATTAAATCAATTTAATTAATAAAGCATTGAACTCTACGCTGCATATAGTTGAGCTAAACTTTGACAACAACACCATCATTGTTTGCTTCAATTCCTCCTATACCTTCCATATCCATGGCTATCTTCACCTATGCTTCATACTATAATCAAACCAAGAACACCTCATTTTCCATGTTAATCATAATTTTCACTTTGTTCTATGCGCTCATCTATCCTGCACACTCAATTTCCTTTAACTTCTCTAGCTTCCAATCAAACCTATATCTAATAAAATTCCAAGGTGATGCATTTTCCTCAAACAATGTTCTTCAGCTAACAAAAAACCAACTCGATGGCCCCATCACAAGAAGCGTCGGTCGCGCTTCGTTTGATCAACCAGTGAAGCTTTATGATAAAGGAACAAAAGAGCTCACTGATTTCACAACACATTTCACCTTTATCATGAAAGCTGTTAATGCAACGTTGTTTGGTGACGGTTTATCGTTCTTCATCGCTCCATTTCAATCTGATATCCCAAATAATTCATCAGGTGGTTACCTTGGTTTATTCAGTGAGAAATCTGCATTCAACACTAGCAAAAACCAAATAGTAGCTGTAGAATTTGATAGTTTTAGGAATGATTGGGATCCAAGTTCTGATCATGTTGGAATCAATGTTAATTCGATTCAATCGGTTCAAAATGTTTGTTGGAAGAGTAACATAAAAAACGGTTCGGTTGCGAATGCTTGGATATCATATAACTCAACTACAAAAAACCTTTCTGTTTTTCTTACTTATGTTAATAATCCAACTTTTCATGGAAACTCTAGTCTTTCATATAATATTGATTTGAGTGAAGTTTTGCCAGAATATGTTAGGATTGGTTTTTCTGCTGCTACAGGTCAATGGATTGAAATACACAACATTCTATCTTGGTCTTTCAATTCAAATTTGAAAAGTGGTAAAGGAAAAAACTTCAACGTTGGTTTAGGAGTTGGTTTAAGTGTTGGTTTTGGTTCTTTAACTTGCTTTGTAGGTTTTTTTTGGTTCACTTTTTGGAGAAAAAGAAAAGTACTAAATAAGGGAGAAAGGGACAATAATAGAGATTTTGATGCTTTTATAGATGAAGATGAATTTGAGAGAGGAACTGGTCCAAAACGGTTCACTTACAAAGAACTAAGCAATTCAACAAATGGTTTTGATGAAAAAGGAAAGCTTGGAGAAGGTGGATTTGGAGGTGTGTACAAAGGTTTACTTGAAAAAAACAACAAATTGGAAGTGGCTGTGAAGAGGGTTTCAAAAGGGTCAAGACAAGGGAAAAAGGAATACATATCAGAAGTAAGAATTATAAGCAAGCTAAGACATAGAAATTTGGTTCAACTCTTAGGTTGGTGTCATGAAAAAAGTGAGCTTTTACTTGTTTATGAATACATGCCTAATGGAAGTCTTGATTATCATCTATTTGGTAAAGGGGTGATGCTTACTTGGAGTGTAAGGTACAAAATAGCATTAGGTATAGCATCATCTCTTCTTTATTTACATGAAGAGTGGGAACAATGTGTGGTGCATAGAGATATTAAGTCAAGCAATGTAATGTTAGATGCAAATTTCAATGCCAAACTTGGTGATTTTGGTCTTGCAAGACTAGTAGATCATGAACTTGGTTCTCAAACAACTGTTTTGGCAGGCACTATGGGATACTTAGCACCTGAGTGTGTTACAACAGGGAAATCAAGTAAAGAATCTGATGTTTATAGTTTTGGTGTTGTTGCACTTGAAATCACATGTGGTAGAAGATCTATTGAGTCAAATGAAGAGGCTAAGAAAATTAGGCTTGTAGAGTGGGTTTGGGAGTTATATGGAAAAGGTGAATTATTTGAAGGAGTTGATAGAGGGTTAAATTTGGAATTTGATGAAAGGAAAATGGAATGTTTGATGGTAGTTGGGTTGTGGTGTTGTCATCCAGATTTTACTATGAGGCCTTCTATAAGACAAGTGATTAATGTTTTGAATTTTGAAGCTCCTTTGCCTAGTCTTCCTTCAAAATTGCCTGTGCCTATGTACTTTGCACCTCCTATGGAGATGTGTAGATTTTCATATACTTCAGATGGTCTCACAAACACAACCAAAGGATCCTCCACTTATTCATCAATTACAGCAGGGTCTAGAAAATCTCTATTGTAGGAATGAAGTTTTAATATATATATATATATATATATATATATATATATATATATATATATATATATATATATTTATGTAAGTGTGTTGTATTTGCCTTGTGATGTAGCAAAATAAAGTTTGAACTCATCCATTTTATGTAAATTACTTAAATTCTTTATAAGTAGGTCAATCCTTATAGCTTTGTTTGCCAATCTTTGCACCATTTTATGACACTTTTTCACATGCTAGCTGGCAACTATATACTTGGTCTGCTGTGACTCAAACGCTTGCACCTTTTGATATATTATGTAACCGAAGTAATTAACATTTTCTTAGGTATTATAAATTTGATACATTCTTAAGTGAAAATTTCTTCTACTTTATTGATAAGGCTTGATGATGCTTTATTGAGAATACTTAAATACATATGACCTTATAAAAGAGCTTGTGAGAACATTAATCTTCTTATATAGTACCACAACAACTGCTTAATCACACTACAAAAAGAAGCTAGAAACCCAGATTTCCAGTGGTTAATGTTTTGAAATTTGAAACAGTGAGTATTTAATGGCGGTTTTGAATCGCAGCAAAATTACTCGCAGCCGAAACCGAAGCAAAATAACAACTTTTAAAAAAAACCCGCCGAAAATGCGACTAAAAAGCCGCTATAAACAAGCAAAATCATTTGGTTTTCCATACATATTTCCGGCAGTTTTGGCCACCGCAAAGAACAAAAAAACCGCCGGAATTTTCTAGGGCTTTTGGCCGTGGGTAACGTTTGCTGGTAATATCATGTTTTCTTGTTGTGTTATATGATTTCAATTTAGTCTCTTAGCTAGCTCTATATATATATATATATATATATATATATATATATATATATATAAGTACTCCTCAAAGTATATGAAATCCGTCACTATAATTCTTGATGTTAAAATTTTAGAGACTATTGACGAATTTTCATATATTTTAGTCTTTAGAGACTAAATTGGTAGATTTCCTATTTAAAGACTAATTATACCTTAATAGTTTTGAGATTAAATTAGAGAGAAAGTGAAGGTTTAAGGACTAAATTGATGATTTATTCATTATTACGCTAGGATTTCCATTCTAAGATATTATACTTATATGTGAGAATATGATTTCCATACTTGCAAAAAAGTGTCAAACCCTTCTATTATTAATGACATGTATGAGCACAAGTAATTCGTAGTCATGTTATGATTTTAATAACATACTGTTGTGTTAAAGTGAGTATTCATCCAAGTCCCACATTGAATAGTGAGAAGAATAAAAGAGGTAGTGAGTTATTATAAAGGCTAAAATGTGATTTTGGTCCTTGCAAATATACCCAGTTTTGGTTTTCGTCCCTGGTAAATTTTATTTTTGAAAAAGGTCCTTGCAAAATATTTTGTTTTTTAAAATAGTCCCTGGGCCCACCAAAGCGCTGAAGTGGCATGGTTTTGGTCCCTGCAAATATGCCCAGTTTTGGTTTTCGTCCCTGTAAATATGCCCAGTTTTGGTTTTCGTCCCTGCAAATATTACCAGGGACGAAAACCAAAACTGGACATATTTGCAGGGACCAAAACCACATTTTAACCTATTATAAATGTAGAGAGTTATATGAGCTTTTGTCAGCAGAATATCTCTAGTCTCTTAGATGTACTTGAGATATCTAGTCTCTTGGGTCTACTTGGAGCTTGTGTAGTTATGTGTCTTGAGAGAGTTTGCAATTTTTTGTGTGAAAGTTGTAATTGAGATAGGGTTTGCAACTTTCCGTTCCAAAATTGTAATTGAGAATTCGCCATTTTTCAGTGGGAAAATTATAATTGAGAGGTTTGAAATTTTGTCATTGTCAAAATTGCAATTGTGTGAGATTTGAGAGGGTTTGCAATTTTGCCCACAAAAAATTGTATAAGAGTTTGCAATTTTCCCCTCTGGAAAAATTGCAAATTGAGTAGTGAAATATTTTGTTGAGATTGTGAATGTAGGTATGAAGTTCCGAACTACAAGCAATTTGTGAGTTCTAATTAATTTTACTTATTTTTTCTTCTTCTGTGGTTGTTCTTCCGCTTGTTTAGAGATTTTCTCCTGGTGATTTTCTGAACAAATGCCATCAGAGCAACGACTTCAATCATGGGAGGAATAGAAATTGTGCTATGCTATCATTTCAAGATAGATTAGTTGTTATCTTATTCATGTTTCTCTTAGATAATGGAATGAATACTTTGAAGTTGGATGTTCCTTTGTTTGATGAGAGGATGAACTTCTCCTTATGGCAATGCACAAGTTCAAAAATAATGGTGGATTTGCGAAGCATAAAAGAGAAGTTAGAAAAAGGTTAAGAGTCCTCCTTCTGCAAATATGATTAGTGAGGAGACTGTTCTTTCACTCTTTGAATATGAAACTGATGACAAAGTGGAGAAATATGAGACTTTAGACTAAGGAATGATATATTGTGTCAAAGTGGGTATTAATACAAGTCCTACATCGGATAGTGATAAGAAAGAGGTAGACGGTTATTATAAATAGAGTTATATTGAGTTTTCTTCAATTCAATATCTATAGTCTTTTGGGTGTATTTGGGGCTTGGGTAGTTGCGTGTCATGAGATGGTTTGTAATTTTTTAGTGCAAAAATTATACTCCTTTTGTAATTTTTTTTTGTATCATACTCTTTACTCTTTGTTACTATCGCTTCTTTCAATTCTAATAATCCCTATTTCCCAAGCCATTAATAAGGGATAATTTTGTAAAATCACTCATAATTTATGTTTACAATGCAAAATTAACTACATTTCTTAATATGTGTGAAAATGACAAAACAACTTATAATAAAATAAGGAGGGAGGCAGTGAACAAGGAGAGAGAGTAATTGAAAGAGGGTTTGCAATTTTGTCCTCGTAAAAATGGCAATTCTGCAGGATTTGTGTGGGTTTGCAATTTTGTCCAAAAAATTGTATGAGAGGGTTTACAATTTTCTCTATTAAGAAAATTGCAAGTTTAATATTAAATTATTTTGTTGAGAATGATATTCATGAAACCAACATAATTAGCCATACATAAACCATCTTAAATGGCGGCCAAGTAAGTAGTAAAAACCACATTGGTTTCACATTTGTTTGATGTAATCTTGTTTGAGACGTGTCAAGGACTTAAAAGTTATATCTCTTTCAACTAAAATTCAAACCTTGGTTGTCATATTGTGGATGTTTCTTTCCGATAATTCCAACCGAATTATTTTTTATTTTTTATAACTTATTAGCGTTCTGACAGGCACTCTGCGTCCGTCTGTCTTTTTTTTTTTACTTTGCTAATGAAAATACTCCCTCCGTCCCAAAATATAAGCAAAAATGAGTCAACATAAATTGATGTATTTGGTACAAATTTTGAACCAAATACATTAATTTTTGTCGACCAATTTTTGCTTATATTTTAGGACGAAGTAGTAATTATAAGTAATGTTTTTTATGAAATTTTGATTAAAATTATATATATAGCTGTTTTTGAGTTTTAAATAGTAAGAAACTACGTTTATCTTTTACAAATATTGAAAATTCGCCATCAAAACTATGCTTTTTTTAACTTGCTCAATCACATTAAGCGTGCACCATATATAAACTTTATTTCTTGTTGGATTTTGAATCCCATTGGATCTTATTGTATTTCTTGTATACTATTTTTTTTTCTCATTTACATTCCACCTCCAAAGAACAGCAACAGCTCCTCCACTGACGTCAATCTCTCCAACACATCTTGTTGTGACAAGAGGGAGTCTCGATCGAGGTTATTCACACACTCCATTTATTCATTTAAGCATACTCACCCTCAAGAGAAAGCTTTTGCATAAACGTACCCTTGCACCGCCGTTGACACATGAGTTGGTCCCTTTAATAATCAAGCTCTGATACAATGAGTGATTTTCATTGTTGGGTCATGAGGGGAGTCAAGGGGAACAATGCATTGGACTAGGAGTAACCATACGAGTGAGGTTGGATATCGTATCTTTATCGAAAACCTCAAAACATTATGCGTATGGGTCCTCTCATATGTTGCCCAACATCCAATTTTCCATTTAATGTGGAACTTTGAACCCACACTTGACAAACAACACATCTTCCTTTCGTGGTTGGTTGTCTTGACTCAATCATTCCCAACAAAGTCTACAATCTTGCCGCCCAATCCCTCATCATCCTCATCTTCAAGATCGCCGATTACACCACCAACATCATCGCCATCAGCGCCTCTCTCTCCTCGAATCTGCTTGCTCCCTCATAGACTCGCCTTTCCCCACCCATCCATTCGCCCTGACCAACCATGGCTTCTTAAATCTGAAAAACCTACAATTGATGTTAGCTAAAGTGTGTTATATAAAATTAAAAACATGAATTGTTGTTTTCAGTGTTTTATTCATATGATAGGGAGACTCAAATTTATGTTAAAGTGATGTTAGGTATTTCTTTGTTTTAACGATTTTTCTTGAGCACCACGAAACCTAGATCGTCCCTTGTTGCAGCCATGCATATTTTGGATATGTTGCACTAGCTGAGGGAGGTTATAAATTTCTCAGTCCTGATTTATTCAGTATAAATATTGTAATTAATAATATCAATTTTTATGAATAATATATATTTTTTATTCAATACCTTGCATTGCACGGTATAATAATATAATAATAAGCATTATATAGTTGAGTACAAACAAATCAAATCACCAACATTATTCTGAAAATTAAAACACATTATCTTGTGAGCTTGTAACCACATTACTGGAAGCTTGACTTAAAAGTCCATGAAAGAATCTTGTGCAATTCAACTAATTGTCCAGTTGCACCAGAAAACCCAATTCTAACCCATTCAGGTAACACAGTCCTCAAATCAATCACAAAGGAGACACTGTTTGAAGTTCCATTCACAAAATTTCCTCCTGGGTATCTTACCACAACACTTAAATTTTTCTCCACAGGCTCATAATTGACAAAAGCAATTGCGGTGAAACCATTCGCAACACTTCCGGTTTTCCATGGCGCTGTTTTTACTGAAGCAATAGAGTTCACGTCAATGCCAACATGGGGATACACTGGATCCCAAGGATTTCCACCAAAGGAATCAAATTCAACGGCAACAATTTGATTTTGGTACGCATTCAAAGCAGTTTCTGCGTTGAATAGTCCAAGGAATCCACCACTCGAATTTTTCGGGATCTGAGAATTCAATGGTGCAATGAAGAAGGTAATTCCATCTCCAAACAGTCCGGGGCCGGTAGGTGCAACTACGAAAGAAAAGACGGAAGTGAAGCCGGCAAGGTTACCGGTATCTGCGTCCCAAAGACGCACTGGTCCAGCCCAAGAGGCTCTACCAGCACTGTTTGGGACGACATTTGTGAGATGGATGGACCTGTTTGAAATGAAGGCGTTGCCTTCGAGTTGAATGTTGGTTTGGTATGGGTCAAATTTTGAAACTGTGAATGCAACTGAGTTTACATTTTGAGCTAAACTAAGGAAGGAAATGATGGTAATGAAAAGGATTTGAGTCCTTGAGGTATTGATGGCCATGGTTCTAATTAGAAAAATTGGTACTAAGAATTAATACCAATATGTTATAAGATATAACCAAAAGGTGAAAATATATATAGGGGAAGAAATACCTAGTAAAAAAAAAAGTTGAACAAACAAAGGCAGGCCAAGGCCAGCTAAAGAAACTTCATATTCAAATCATGTTAATTTGAAGAAGCCAGATGATTTACAGTGAACATATCTGAGGGTGTGTTGGATTATTAAGTAAGGGGTGATTAAAACAATGAAATTCCGTCTTTTGAAAAAAACAAAAAACAGATATGTTTCTTGTGTTGCATTGTAGGAAGGGGTGATTAGTAAGCAGTGCTTGTACAATTGGCGTCATTCTAATATATTTGTCTTGGTCATGTCGCCATTCTAACATAGGTACAAGGGGAAAGTTTAAGAAATAAGTATTATATTTCATGCGTTTAGTTTTTTATTTGCAAGTCTTGCTCAACTACTTTTTTCTTTCTAACTTCAACTCAAATGACAATGTCGATATTGTTAGATTGGATATTTTACCTGAAATTTGTCACTGGCGATATGATCCACCTTTTCTCTAAATTTGTTTCTTTAGGTCTTCAGGGATAATGGACAAAGGGTTTAGCATTTTGTCTTCGGGGCTATCTAAGCATAGAAAAATGAGTGAATAGACATTTTGCGTCTGAAATTGTAACCATCAGTTAAACTTTATACACCTTTTTTTTTCCTACTTCCAATATACACCCTCATGTGGCAGAATATTTTAGTAAGGTTGGTGGACAGGGGTTTTGGCCGACAATGGCAAGGCAAAGGGAGAAAGAGGAGAGAGTGGAGGTTGTGGTGGTGGTGGGGGTGATGAAAGAGGTGACGATATGAGAGGAGGACGAAATAGTTGCCATCGTCATCTCTGGAAACGGTGGCAGTGGTCAGTGGAGGCTGCAGGGAGAACTGGAGAGAGAAAGGGAAACCAAAGAACTAGAGAGAGAGATTGAGAAAGTAATTTTTTTTTTATTTTCAATTTTCTTATTTATTATTTTTTATGACAGGTAGGATAATTTTTTTTTTAAGAAGCTAAAATGAGAGGGTATTGATAGGGTTTATGCCACTTAAGAGTGTTCATTTATCAGGAAGCTTAAACTTAATCTATTTTTTTATGAAAAAGCAATTTTATCATTGAAAGAGTAACACATCAATGAAAAACGTCTCCTTGTAAAGTTTATTCGTTAGAGAGCGTGATATGACACGGTAAATATGTTGTCGCGTCGAATTTCGGATATCAAGCTATTGGGAAGCGTTGAATCACTAATTTTAAATCACGACTGAACTTTTAATTTTTCGGGGAGAAAAGGAAAAAAGTTCGAAATTACCTTTAAAAAAGAGATTTTAGGTTCGAGAGTCGATTATGCGAGGGGAAGGTATTAGCACCCCTCACATCCGTTGTACTCAACAGGAACCTCTTAGTCGGCTTAGGCTTAAAATGTTTCCAATGTTTTGCTTGCGTGTTTGAATATATAAAAAGGGAAAAAGAAAATATGATACGAAGGGAAAAAAAAGAAGATAAAATACAACGAAAGGGAAAAAAGAAAGTTTTTTATTAACGGGCTTGACAAGATGTGAATCCTGCTCCTACGTATCTCCCGGTAGTCGGAGAATTCAAAGCGTACGTAGTTCTTTGGTTGAAAAAATTTGTATGTTGGTTCGTTTTAATTAAAAAAGATTTGAAGACGCACAGAGGCGTAAAATGTTTAAATGATGAAAGAGACGAACGCACATTAAGGCGATAAACTCGCACAAGGCGTAAATGTTTTAAAGATAAGAAAGACAGAGCGCACATTAAGGCGATAAACTCGCACAAGGCGTAAAAGGTTTGAAGATAAAAAGATGGACGCACATTAAGGCGATAAACTCGCACAAGGCGTAAAAGGTTGAAAAATAAAACGAGCGCACATTAAGGCGATAAACTCGCACAAGGCGTAAAAGGTTGAAAAAGGAAACGCGCAAAGGCGCGAAAGGTTCGAATTGACCACGAGGGCCAAGAAGAGTTCAAAAATGGTCACGGAGGACCAAAGAAAGGTTAAGCGTGCTAGACGCGTCGAAGGTGGAATGACGATTGCCCGAACGATGAGACATACGTCACGCATTCGTGCAACCGAGGTTTGGGGAGACATACGTCAAGCCATTCCTTTTTCATTCAAGTTTTGTTTTGTTGAAACTCAAAGGAATCTCAAAAGGAGCCAAACACTTGGTTAAAAGGAAAGTTGTAAAAAAGAAATCACGAACAAATTTGTTGTTCGAGTTTATTGAAAATCATGAACATTACTTGTTGCCTAAGTCATTGAAACTCAAGAACAAGTGTTTGTTCAAGTTTGAAAGATGAACCAAAATCATAAAACATGCATGAGCTATTTGAGTTTGGTTTAAAAGAGTGAGCAAGCTCGGCTCAAGTTCGTGTTTTGATTGAAAATCATGAACAACGTTGTTGTTCAAGTTTGGTTTTGAAAATAAACAAACTTAGCTTATTGCTCAAGCTTGATTTTGAAAATTTAGAACATAACTTGTTTTGCAAGTTACTCAAAATTTATCGCACGAACTTGTGAAATTTCCAAAGACATGCAATATTCTTGATATGGTTTGAACAAAAATGGGTTTTAACCCTCTTTAGGTTCTGAATCAAGGGTTGGAACCTCAAAAATTTGGCCTTTGGCAGCCTGATTCATGTTCTGAGTTTCACATACTTCGCAGAGCAACCAGAACTTGGCTCTGCGAAGTCAAGTTCTGATGTGGTCGCTCTGCGAACATTACTTTGCTCTGTGAAGTATGCGAAAAATTGAACTCAGAAGCTGTTTCTGAACAGAAGTTCAGAAACTGCTCCTGAGCAAGCTTCAGAACCTAAAGGGGGTTAAAAAAGCTTTGCAAATTTGGGAGAAAAGGAGCACAACAGCTCAGTTTTAGCACTTGGTCACTTTGAGATTCCTTTTGAGTTTCAAAAGGGGTTTTTGTACAAAAATGAAATTAAACAAAACAAAAGATGCAAACAGCAAACAAAATGAAAGATAAGGACTTTAGGATACTTACAGAACTCCTAGCAATGCTTGTGCAAGAGGTAGGAAGTGGCTTGGTTGATTGATTGAAGGTTATGGACAAATAGCTCTAATTGGTTTTGCTTTGAATTGAACTGTTTTTCCACTCTCTCAATGCTGCAATGTAGTGTATTTTCAAGTGTAAATTTCGTGTGAATTCTATGTATATCACTGTGTAGATGAATGTGTGAAATCCTTGTGCAAAGCATTCCTTTTATAGGCCAAAATGCAATCTAATGCAATGATGGAAAATCTATAGAACCTAGCTGATTTGTGGGCTAAATCCAGGCTAAATCACATTGCATTTAATGCTAAAGGATAGAAGTTACTTTGCCTTGTGCCAAGGGTCAAGACCTTGACTGATTTCAGCCACAAATGCAACTGAACCTTGAATGCAATGATGAGAAAAAACTGAAAAACAGGGCAGCTGCAAATTGTGTGATTCTTGGGATCAATCCTTGCAATCTTGGAAGGTCAAGCAAGGAAAACGTGTACTGCCATGTACAGAGAGATTGGGGAAAGCAAAAAGAGCATGTGGGCTGGTGTGTGGGAGGAGAAATCCAGCTGAAAACAGGGCATACCAAACAGCTTTTTTGCAAGCAAAACCACTTGTGTTTGACTGGTTTTGGTGGAGAAAGAAGGAAGGAAAGGGATCAAGCAGCTGGCTGGCAAGCTCAGGTTGGATGATAGGTCAATTGGGAGGGACAAGAGCTGACCAAGGGCAGCCAATTTGCTTGAGCACATGCTAGGTTGGAAGAAAATCCTTCTTTCCTCAACCTTTAATGTCACACCTTTGATCTTGCTTTGCTGCATCTAATCAGCCACAAATTGGCAATAACAATGATAATAATAATGATAAAGGATAATAACAATAAAGATAAAAAAAACAAAATCAAAGAAAACAATTTTCTGCAAAAATTCGCAGAGTTCGCAGTGCGAAGGCAACTTCGCAGTGTGAACTCCCCTTTTTTTGATTTTTGTATTTTCTTAATAAATAAAACAAAATAATAAAAATGAAAATGAATAATGATAATGGTAATGGTAATAGTGATAAGGCAAGTGATGATAAAATAATAAAAACAGTGATGATAATAATAAAGATAATAAAAATGAAAAAGTTAATAATATTAGTAATTAATAAAAAAATGATGATAATAATAATAATAATAAAACATTGATAAAAAAGATAATAATAATAAAATACAAAAGTAATGGTATTAATAAGGATAATGATAATGTTAATAAAGGTGGTAATGCTTATGGTGATAAAATGTAAATAAAATTCAATAACAAAAAATGAAATAATAAAAAGTAATAAATGATGAAATAATAAAAGATAAAACAAAGAAAAATATGAGTCAAAAAATGGGGTATGACATATGTTATGTAGGAAATGTGAGTTAGAAGTCTCAGATTGCTTAAAAAAGTGGAGTTCTAGCAGTTTATACGTAAGAGGTCTCATAAACCTAATATCTTAAGGTTTGGTTAAAGTGTGGTGTCTAACTCACTTGCATGATTGTTTTGAGCCAATTAATATAAATTAGGGGTGGCAAAATAGATGAATTGGATGGATATGGATTTGGATCTTAATGGATTGGATCAAAACAATTCATTAGTCCATTAAAATCCACTAATTTTTTTCTTAAAAACATCCATCCAATCCAATCCATTAAATTTAAAGTCCATCCAATCCATCCATTATTAGATTTTAATGGATGGATGTCCATCTAATCCATAAATTAAAAAGTATTATTGATTTCTTTGAATTTTTCATTAATTTACAATAATAAGGGGGTTTATATAACAAGGTCTAATCTTGTCCAGAAATATGAACAAAGCCCAAAATTGATTTTTTTAGCCCAATGTTTTTTTTTGACATAAACCCAATTAATTTATTAAATAAAAAATATATAATGTTATCAATTAATTTTTAAATAATAAAATATGGATGGGTGGCAGAGGGTGGTCAATGGTCACCGCCGGCGTTAATCACGGCAGAGCTCCGGCGACCTCCTCGGCGGCGGACGACGAGCTCCGGTCAGTTTTTCGGCGACTCGTGGCAGTCCTCTGGTGGTTCACAATGGTCGGTGGCGGAGCTCCAGCGTTGACCGGTTGAGCTCCGGCATTGACCACCACATATAATAAAATAATATTAAATATTTAAATAATATAGGCTTAATTGAACCTTTGGTCCCTCAACTTGTTTGTTGTTTTCAATTTGGTTCCATATCTCTAAATTTTTCCCGTTTGGTCCCTCGACTATACCTTTGTTAGTCAAAAACGTCCTTTCTATCAATTTTATGTTTCTCCCGTTAGTGAGTGCACACGTGGCCAATCCCACGTGGCACATATAAAAAGATATGTTTCAATGCTAGAGAGAGAAGGAAGCTGTATTAGAAACGTTTAGAGAGAGGAAACAAAAGGAAGGAAGAGAGAAAGACAGACTGAGAATGAAGAAGAAAAATGAAGAAGAAGAAGAAGAAGAGGAAACGACGAAGCTACAAATCTGAGGACGAAAATGGCTGAAGACGACGATTTTGATGTTGATGCTTTTGTCGAGGTTAGAAATCTTCACCTTTTCTGGTTTAGGGTTTTTTTTCTCGTTTTCTGGTTTAGGTTTTTCCTGGTTTTCTGGTTTATGGTTTGTTTAGGATTTGCTTGTTTGAAATCTTGTTTGAAATCTGGTTTTGATTTGTGGATTAGGGTTTTGCTAAAAATCAATTTTTTTAAAACAATTTGTTCCAACAATTTTTCATTTTCGTATCTTCTGCATTGGGGTTTAAAACAAGTTTTTTTAGTTCTATATATTTGTGGTTTGGTTTGTGGTTTAGGGTTTCCGTATCTGTTTTGTAGGCTGAGGAAGGTAGATTTGTTCTTGTGCTCCACCATGGTGGTGGGGGGGGGGGGGGGGGGGGGGGGTTGTTGAGTTTAACCATGCTGACTACAATGGTATTGAAACCGTATTGGAGTGTGAACCTGATTACTGGGCATACTTCTCTATCATCTCAACCATAAAGCGTTTAGGATACACCCTGATTACTGCTCTTTGGTACCATGACCCTAACCTAGTGGATGACCTGATTCATTTGAGGGATGACCTAGGTTGTAGAAGGATGAAAGCAATAGATGAAATGTATGGTAGGGTTCACTTATATGTAGAACACCCAATATGTCAACCTGATTTAGGCAACCTGAATCCTTTGATTGAGTACCCTTTAGGACATGTGGATCCTTATGTAGCAGCTGATGTGGAAGTGGAGGTAGTTGAGGTGGAGAATGTGGGACCTGATGTGGGAGATGGAGTTGCTGAGGTGGATAATATGGGACCTGAGGTGGAAGAGGTTGAGGTGGATGGTGGGGACAATGAATTAGGTGTTGGAATGGGGGAAAATGAGAATATTGATATGGGGACCACTAAGAGGGATGAAATAGCTGTTGAAGGGACCACCGAGGTTAATGAAGGAATTAATGAGGCCCCACTGGTTTAAGCTTTGTCACATATCTGAATGGGC
Source organism: Medicago ruthenica (assembly GCA_018208015.1). Taxonomy (NCBI): domain Eukaryota; kingdom Viridiplantae; phylum Streptophyta; class Magnoliopsida; order Fabales; family Fabaceae; genus Medicago; species Medicago ruthenica. The sequence goes on along the minus strand of CM031378.1, from coordinate 60,613,133 downwards.
CAAGCAATGTAATTAATAGGAATGGGTCAAGGGAAGAGGAAGATATAATTGGACCCTCTAGATATGCTAGACTAGAGGAACATTTTAGGAATGGGCTTGATGATTTGCTAAATGGTAATGGGTAAGACTGTGAAGATGAGGAGAAAGAGGACAATGCACTTGACATCAACTTTGAGGATTCAGAGGAAGAGATAGGGTTGGAAGACAACTTTGGTAATTTTGGTTTTGAAGTAGATGAAGAAACGCATATTCAGGAGAGCAATGGTTCTGCTAATGAAACAACTAATGCTAATGAAACAAATATTGAGGATGAGGTTTTAACTGAACCAGTGTAGAGTAAAGAAGGAGAGAAAGGTAAGGATAAGGAAAAAGATCAGACTGGGTCAAAGAGTAAGGGAAAGGGAACTACTGGTTCTAAGCCAAAGAGGAAGAGAGGAAGACCTTCAAAGCAAAGAAAAGTTGTGAATGAAGCTGTGTTTGAGGATGAGGTTTTGCTTGAGCAGATTAACAATGGTCAATCTAGTATAGGTAGGGATAGAGGATTGAGTGATGATAAGGAGTATGACAGTGATGTTTTAGAAAGTGGATGTGAAAGTGAAAAGGAAGATGAGGATGAGAGGCCTAAATTCTCTACATTTAAGCTACCTGAAAGTATGGTTGACTATAAGTGGGAGGTAGGCACTTATTTTCTGTCTAAACAAGACTTTCAAGAAGCCATTAGAACTTATACTATTCATTCTGGAAGGGCTTTGAAGTTCAGGAAGAATGATCTGAGGAGGGTGAGAGTGGTTTGTAAGGATGGTTGTAAGTGGGAGTCTTATTGTGCAAAAATCCCAAATGAAGAAACTTGGCATTTGAGGAATGTAGGTAAAAATAATTGTAGTAGGGAGTACAAGGTTAGATGTTGAGTTCTACATGGTTGGGACCTAAGCTGCATACCAGGATCAGAGAGAATCCAAATCTGAAGTTGTTTGATATAGTTGAGAGAGAACAGTTGAAATGGAATGTTGGTGTGAATTTTAGTAAGGCATACAGAGCTGGAGGAATTGCAGTTGACATGGTTGATGGGTCATTCAGGGAGCAATATACCAGGATCAAATATTCTGTGTAAGTGATCAACAAAGGAATCTTGGGTTTGGTTTTTGGACCTTCTTGTAAGTGATCTAGGTGGGGTCAGAGTATGCAAGACATACACTTTTATAAGTGATCAACAAAAGGTAAACCATTAACTTGAATTCATAATTCATTCTTATTATTATGTAATACTTTTAACTTGAATTCATATTTCATGTGTATTATAGGGACTTTTGTCAGCTATTGAAGAACTATTGTCTGGAGTAGATCAAAGATTCTGTGTGAGACATTTGTACAACAACTTTAGGAAGAAAGTTCCTGGTAAGAAGTTGAAGGAGTTAATGTGGAGAGCAGCCAAGGCAACTTACACCAATGCTTTTGATGATGCAATGAAGGAAATCAAAGCAATCAGTGAGGCTACATATGACTATCTGATGTAAATCCCTGCCAGGCATTGGAGTAAGTCTAAGTTCACAGCTGGGCCAAAATGTGATACCCTATTCAATAACATGTCAGAGGCTTTCAACTCAACAATTGTCATTCCCAGATCAAAGCCAATAGTAACTATGTGTGAAGACATTAGGGTCTATTTGATGGAAAAGTGGGAAGAAAATAAAAAGAAAATTGCTAGATATGAGGATGGAGTGCTTCCCAACATCAAGAAGAGACTTGCAAGAGAATATGCATACACCAATAACTGGTTGGTTAGGTTTGTGATCAAATGTTATTAATGTGATTATGATTATTAATGTGAATATGATTTTGTGCTATATGTTATTGTGATTTTGATTTTGAATTCTATTCTTTTGTTGATTTATTTATGCGTTCAACTGAGCATGATTATGAAGTAAGAAACATAACTTCAACAAATGAAAAGTTCTATGTCAATCTGCTTAGAAGGGAATGTGATTGTAGGAAATGGTTGTTGACAGGTTTTGTAACACCTCGATTTTAATATTAACTATCGGTATTATTTATAGATAGTATTAAGATTATTATTGGTTGAAAATAATAGGATGGAGAATGACATAATGAGATGATAGAGGTGGGGGTGTGTTACCTGTGTTTTTTCGACAAAGGGCATTTGACACAGTCACTAAGGTTTGATTGGACATGTTGCAAGAAGATGGAACTTTTAGTCTAAAAAGATTACTGAAGTTGTACTTGTTCGCTCGACAGAATCGAAGCATTTAGAGTTAGTCGAAGCAAACCTCGACGAAGCGAAAGTTAGTTATATTTTGGAAAGTTTCTTTGACAAACTGTAAAAAATTACAACTGTCGAAGGCGCAAGATTTGAATTTCAAATAGGTTGTTTTTCTTTGTTATTTAGCGTTATTAGCAGTTAAAAGTGTGGATAAGATTGTATAGTTATTTCCTTTAGTATAAATAAGAGTTTTCCATGAGGAAAACGAGGTCACAAAATCACTTACATATCATTCTACACACTCAAAGTATCCAAGTTACAGCGAGAAAAGAGTTACGAATCATGTATGATCCTTGTGAACAACCTTTATTTTAAATCAATGCAATTTACTTTACTCTAAGTTAATTTTCTGCAATTTACTTTTATATTGCAATTTCTCGTCGAAGAGTTCAAGCAACCTAACTTGGAGATTTTCTGTTTTTCTACTTCTATTCAAAATACACAAAGATACCTAAAAAATGCCAAGATATTCGAATAAACTTGACACACAATGACCTGAGATTACTGGTTGATCTCGCAAGTAATAAATCTATAACCAGTGGTTGTTTACAAAAAACCAGGGTAAACAGGGTGTGAAGTAGAAGTAATCAAATAAGTGGGGGAAGAGAAAGTAAAATTATGATGAGTGGGGAAAGAAAAATAATAGTATGATGAATAACCCAATTCCCTAGTATAAATAGAAAAATAGAAAAACCAGAATAGACACTTTTGCTGAACGTAGAAACAAGAGGATAGGAGAGAAGAGGAGAAAACTGTAACACCCGGGTCCCTCACACTGGACCCGCGATGTCACTCACGACCTTCTCCACCCCCCATGTGGAGTTTTTGCCTTCCGTGGGAATCGAACTCCGTACCTGAGGCTTAAGTACAAGTTCCTTGCATTCCCACTACCAATTGAGCTACTAGCTCAATTGGTAGTGGGAATGCAAGGAACTTGTACTTAAGCCTCAGGTACGGAGTTCGATTCCCACGGAAGGCAAAAACTCCACATGGGGGGTGGAGAAGGTCGTGAGTGACATCGCGGGTCCAGTGTGAGGGACCCCGGTGTTACAAAAACCCTAGATGCGAAGAGGAGAACCGCAACTGTAATTTCCGAAGAATTCAAGGTAAGGGGGAGAATCCTTTCACTTTAGGGTAACTTATTTTATAACGAGGGTTGTTTGATTCTTAAGATGACGTTGTTGTTATGTTGTAAACTTTGATGAGAAAATGATGATGAACGAAGGTAAAGGCGAGGTTGAAAGATTTCAAATTAAGGGAAACTAGTTTAGGGTTTTTGAATTGAGGATTGACCATGAAGAGAGTGTGTGAATCGGTAGGTTAATGGAAAATTAGTGTTTTGAATGATAGGGTAACCTTAGGGTGATGTTTAGGGACGAATTGGGTGAGTTTGGAAGTTGAAATCGGAGCCGGGGAAGCTCCCATGGTGGAAAATCGCAAAATCTATGTTCTGATGCTGTAAACTCGTGTCACAATTTTGGCATCGTGTCACGATTTTGTAGGCAGAAGCAAACAAATTATTGGGCATAAAATTGTGCCACGATTTGCAGAATCGTGATACGATTTTGAACAAACCTTTTGACCAATTTATATTCTGAATTAAGCTTAGGCGTCTACACGTAAGTTGTAAATATGGATGTTAGCTTTCGTGTGGCTTTGGAGTGACCTCATTTAGACCTCCAAAACTTAAGTTATGGTCAAATTACTACACAGGGGTCAGCAGGGTCGTGCACTCTGCCCAGGTTTAGGAAAAGAAACATTTCCACCCCTCTCTGTCCCGAATTGGACTTAGGTCCCTTCATGAAAGTTGTAGATATAGATGTCATCTTTTATTTCCCTTCGGTTTGAATCCATTTAGATTTGTAGAACTTGAGTTTTGATTAAAATAATGGACCTGTGTCATGCTGCGTACTTCATGAAACTTCAGCACAATCCTTTCAGAGAACTCTAAAACATTTGAAAGAAATAGTAGGTCTAAGAAGGTCATTAGCATGAAAAGTAGATGTATAATAAGATCCCAAACCAATAGGCTTAGATGAGGGAAAAGTATAAGTGTTGTAATAGAAGCCTTCTAAGTCTTGATGAACCTATAACTAAATAAATAATCAAAAGATGTAGTAATGGAAAGAACAAATGAGGAGAGTAGATTCAAAAATGTAGTATTGATTAACGATCGAATGAAAAATGTATATATGCTCATATAAGATGTTAATGAATGATGAGAAGTTACTGTCATATGATGATGATTTATGACAAGATAGTAATTGTTGAATGATGATGATGAATGATGCTTGTGAATGACGAGTAATGAAGATGACACACCTTGTTTAAGATGACGAGTAAAAGATGAAGCGGATTATGTATTAAGTAGAAGTTAAAGCAATGGGTAAGGTCGGAGTTGGTAATAATAGTGAGAGAAGACATCAAGTTAATTAAGATTAATAAGATGATACATTAATAATGTAGATGGTGAGGTTACACAGTGAGTTTAAAACATGAATTGGTTGATATGGTGAATGATGATTGTAAGAAGAAATACGGAGTCATGGTTTAGAATAGTGGAGGATGATGTAGGTAGATTCTTAGAATAGTAAAGAGCTCAAGATAGTAGTAGATAGAAAAGTGCAAAGCCAAAATGAACAATTAGAATGGTGAAGTGGTTTAAGGTAATGAAGATGCTAGGTGAAGAGATAAGACGAAGGTAATTGGAAATAGAAAGGCTTAAGTTAAAGTAAGGGATAATGTTAGAAATAATGATAATGGTGAAGTAACAACCTTAAGTTAAAATGAATAGAGTGCGATCGATTTCAGATGGCAAACGATGTTAAGAGAGTTGATAGGACGAAACAGAATGGGAATGGAAAGTTGTGTGATAATTGATGAATGACGTCAGGGGTAAAATTAGTGATGAGACAAAATAATAAATCACTAGAGGAATAAAGACCTAAGTTAGAATGAGGTAAAGATGATGAGGATGATTGGAGTTATAAATGACGATGTCGAGAGATGATGTAATGACGATGTTGTAAAATCTTGAATGATGAAGTAAAAACAATGTTGTATAATGTTGAATAATAATGACGTAAATGTTGCCTATGAAGATGAGTAGAGACAAAACATACCTTGTCCATAAATGATGAGTCTGATAGATGAATTATGTTGAAATTGTGAGTTGTTGATGATGTGCTATATGTAGTATTTAGAGAGTCTTTCCTCATACATCATATCATATTTAGGACCATGTTGAATGACGAATGATGTATGTATGTTCAGTAACACAACTCTGACATACACATGTTGATTAGGTTGTATGTATGTTCAGTAACACAACTCTGACATACAAATGTTGATTAGAAACCGGTATCGGGATGCATTTAGGTCTAGGAACAAAGTGCATTTGCATATGGCTAACGTTAGGTGTATATGATGTATATGTGATATATGTGGTATATGTTATATGTGTTAATGTTGACGTATTGTGAGTGTTATGTGCATTTCTTTAATGTGTTGAAACTGATGAATTATGATAATGATGATGTGTGAATGATGTTGTATAACCTGATGAAGAATTGTGAATATGTTGTAAACAATGATTAATGATGCTATGCCTATTTATATATATTATTCATGTATCCCAATATATGTTATGATGAATATTTTCACCACTTTGTGATTGTTGAGTATTATGGTGTCTGTACTCTTGGGGTACAGACACTTAGGATGAGGAGCTCTAGATTGCGGGACGTTTAGTAGGTGTCGACGGAGATATACTTTCGTAGCTATTATCTAATTATTTACGTAATCGAATAATCACGTGCTTTGATTTGTAACACTAGGGTTGGGTCCAGACGTTGAATATTTAATTTTATGAAGTTTAAGTATTTGAAATCCTTATGATATTTTCCACAATGATGGTTGAGAATCAGACTTGTTTATTTTATAAAATATTTTTTCGAAGTATTTTCCGCACTCTGAAACATTACGTGTTATTTATTATTTGGATAAATGATTGACGAGTATGTGTAACATCCTTTTTGTTTAAATTTGATCGCATTATTTATTAAATCGACATTGGGAATTAGGGTGTTACATGTTTACCATGTGTTCATGCCATTTCCTGCATGAAGAACCAAGATATGGACATAAATGATTATGTCCCAGACATTTACTAGAGGGAACAGTATGCAGCATGCTATAGATCTGTGATTTATCCAGCAAATGGGCAATGTTTGTGGGAGAGAACTGAGTATGGTGATCTTCAGGCACCACCAATAAGGAGGCAACCAGGTAAGCCAAAAAAGAAAAGAAACAAAGAGGCAGGGGAATTAATGAAAGATGAGTATGGAATGAGGAGGGCTAGGTGGGGAATTAAGTGTAGCATATGCAAGCAAAGTGGACATAATAAGTCCACTTGTAAGCTTCCACCACCACCCCAGCTGAAGGTGAATCAAGTCAGGCTGTTCAAACAAACACAGCTCAAGGCACTCAAACAAACCCTGCTCAAGGCACCCAACCAAACCCTGGTCAAGGCACTCAAACAAGCAATGTTCAAGGTGATCAGAGAGGTGCTCAGAACCAGAACCCAATTCAAGGGCAAGAAAGAAGAACCAGAACCCAGAATCCAGTTCAAGGCACATCTGCTACAACTGCTCAGCCAACTACATCATCAACACTTTCTCAACCAACTGCAACAGGTCCAAATACCAAGAAGAGGAGGTTCAAAGAGAATGTGTCCTCAACACAACCACAAGCATCTAAGGGTAAGAAAAAAAAGTTTCTGCAAGAAGTGGTGGTGCAGCTTCAACCTAGCAATAGAAAGAGTCTTATAAGACCTTATTTTGATGTAATTGATGTACTGTAATGCCTAAGTGCATATCACATTTTGAATGTAATTGCTATCATGTAATGCCTAAGTGCATATGTCCCTTTAGAATTTTATTTTGCTGTCATGAAATTCCTAAGTGCATAATGTCAGGTTAGAACCTTATTTTGTTATCATGTAATGCCTAAGTGCATGCTAGAATCATTTTTTGGCAGTCATGCTTATTTAGGTGTAATGGTTAAGACCTTCTGTAATGAATTAGTATTTTATTATATTAATGTTATCCTTCCATTGATTACCTCCAATTATATACCTTTTATGCACTTACCTTAAGTACTGAATTTGCATTTCAGATTTATCTTTGATTATATACCTTTCAAACAACATTGCTTAAAATTATGCAAACAAACTCAGGCACATTCATCAATTCTAAATAGGCAATAGCAACTTCTTTTCATTGATATAATAATCATAATACATTCCCTAAACAAGTTACATCATATCATTCAACTCAGATTACACATTCAACACATTACACAAACAACAAATTACACATTCACCATATTACACATTCATCTATTTCAAGTAAATATGACTCCACGTGCCACTCATGCTGCAGATTGCTGCTCTCCCTAACACTAGGCAAATCCCAAAACATGTTAATCCAAAAATCAAAGAAACCTTCAACCATGGTCTTGTCTTCTCCTATTCATTCTTCAACTTCAATTTTTTTTCCTGAAGCGTTGCAATCTTCATTTCACTGTCATCGTTTACATCTTCATCAATTAACTTAAAAAAACTACAACCTTTATCAAATTGATTCTTGTAGTTTCTGCACCCCAAGAATCTTTTTCCACAATTTTGATTTGAACTATTAAGTACAGTGTGAATCACACTTTCCTCCCCACACCTGCATTCTGTTGTTGTTCTTCTTCTAGGATTCGACCCAACAGACCCAGCAAATTGACCCATTTGCCACGAATTTGTGTTAGGTTTTGACATCCCTCAAATTCAGAATCAAATTCGAATTCGAATTGAAGGAGGGAAGAAAATTCAAATTCGAATTGAAATCGAATGAAGTAGAGAAGAGAATTCGAATTCAAAATGGAATTCAAATGGAATGCTTGAATTGAAATCGAATGAAGGAGGAGGATGAAGGAAGGAGAGGAGGAAGGAAGAAGGAATAACAAGAACCCTAATTCTGGGGGTGAAAAAAAAAACTCTCCTTTTATATGTGTCACGTGGGATTGGCCACATGTGCACTCACTAACGGTAGAAACACAAAATTGACAAAAGGACGTTTTTTTTTAAAGAGGTGATCCATTGGATTTTTAATATAAGGTGGATGGATTGGATGGATTTTGTAGTGGATGGATATGGATCTCATGGATCATATTGCCACCCCTAATATAAATTATCACCCGAGATCCATTCGTGACCCAACAATGGTATCAGAGTGTAGTTCGACAAGGATTCAACGGTACAAGTGTAAGTGTATGCGGATGAAAGAGCTTCCGTTGGAGGGAGAGCATAAATGAATTGATGGACTCACACTTGAAGGGGAGAGAGATTGTTGTGTTGTAAGGGTGAATTAGAAGTCCTACATAGAAAAGTGGAAGTTGAATACTTTATAAGTAAAACGACTTATAAATCTGATGCATTAATGTTTTAGGTTACAATGTGGTATCCAACTCACTTGTATATCCAATATAGATGATCTCCCGAACTCACATCCGTGACCCAACAAAATGAAAATGTGACTTTTCACATGGACTTTACATTAATGTCATGTCTTCAAGAATAAAATTGCGAGTTATTTTTCCAATTTCTTTTGCCCTATCCAAAATCCAGCAGAAAATCATGTCACCTGATGTGGTGCATGGAACTTTTTTGTTTTTTTTGGATAATGGTGACATGAAACTTTTGTCAAAAGAGAGATGGTGTAGTGATGTAGAGCCTACCTCAAATGCTACATCTTTATTTAATGTGTCCCACCATATTCTGTAAATTGATTGATATGCTACAATTTCAAAAACGAAATTGCTATTTAATTATTATATTTTATTTTTTTGATGAAAAGGAAATCGCTATTTATTAAAAGTCGAGGATTAATGATATGATCGATGATTACACTTTTAGTGATGAAATTGTTTAGTCACTCTTCGAAAAATGGTTGAGTTTTGGCTAATTTCATATCCAATGTCTCGATCTTAAAAGGTTATTATAGGCAAAGGGAAAAGGTGGTATTGTATGTGTTTTATATGTCACGTTACTCCATTTAATAATTCGTATTCCAAAGACAAAGTTTCCTTTTATTAGGCTGTGTTGAGCCTTAAGTTGTCAACTTTTTTGTTGTTGGATTGTTTGTTTAGAGCATCCGTCGTACTACATTTATATATAATTGTTATATGCAAATTTTGAATGAAGTATTTCGAGCGAATTAAGGCCTATTTTCTTCGAAGGTCAATCCTCAAATCAAAGACATTTAGTCAAGTGTTCGAGTAAAATTATTTCAAAAATCAATACATACTTACTCGAATTTTTTAAATCATGCAACTTCTAAAGAGTAAAAACTGTCATATCAAATGTGTTCAATAAGTATTTTAAGCAATCAGTTAGAAACCTTTCAATCCTAGAGATTCAAATACAAAGAAAGAAACTAGCGGAAGACTTTTTGAAAGTTAGAAGACACAAGTCATTCTTGCAACATAGAAGTTAGCTTATTATTTATTTATAAATTATACTTCCTTCCGAATGAAATATAAACAAAATATGATAGTTGAAAAGTTGATGTATATTGACTAAATTCTTAACTACATACATTGACCTTTTAACTACCACTTTTGCTTATATTTCACTCCGAAAGGAGTAAGATCAAACTTCATACAAAACAATGTGTTTCTATTCGATAAAACTACATCTAAAGAGATAAAATATTCATCCTTAAGATCGTGCACTTTTCAACTTCCAAGTGTTAAAAATGCACGGACTGGTATCCTGAAGTCTTCGCCAAACGCACGGACTGGCCTTGAAAATGCACGGACCGTGCGTTATCTCTTGACTTCCCAATGCTCCTATGTGCACGGTCTGGCTCCTAGAAACGCTAAAACGCACGGTCTAGGCTATGAAAACGCACGGACCGTGCGTTTTTCCTTGCTTTGCCTCCTTCTTCATGGCTATTTCTTCAGCTTCGTTTTCTCTTGCTTTTTTATCTTTCCTTGCTCATACCTCAGCCACATTGTTCTCTTTTCTTCATTATTTTGCTGAGTAAAAACCAAAGTATTTGTAGTAAAATAGCTCTAAACAAAGACCAAAACTATCTAAATTTTATTGAATTTAAATGCTAAAAGCATCATAAACTACGACTTGTCACCTTACATGATAACTTCTTACTGGTAACGTTGAAAAAACAATGTATGAAACTCACCTATCTTAATATATATAGACACATTAACATTTGCCATTAAAAATTAAATACCTTATATTTTATTAATTTATTAACTTTTTTTTCTCTTCTTGCACTTTTTTTCTTCTTCTTTTTTCACTTTCTTTCCACAAATTTCGCCAACCTTCTATTGTGGCTAATTATAAGTTTAACCGTACTAAAATTCACTTTTAAATTAGAGTAAGTTACTTTTCCTATAACCCCTGTCTAGCTAGTTTCTGGTAATTGATACAACTATATAATTGTCCTGTTGAGTACATCCTTATCATAATTTTTAACACAGAGTACATTTATATAAATCAAGATATAAACTAATACAACTAATAGTCTAAATACAATAATAGTACAACTGCTACATAATGTTTAAGCAATATGAGATGAAATAATAGAAAAAGGGTAGAAACTATTTTATTGAAAGCTAACAATTATTTATTAGAAAATTATATGTTTGGAAATACTAACGAGTGTTCTTAAGACACTCTTTAAAACTTTTAAAAGGTAATTTTTTACGAAAATTTGTGTAATCAATGTATTGAGAATTGAAATATTTGACTTTTCAATGCATTTGTGTAATCAATAACATTTTGGTATTCTTATTTACACACAAAAGAAAAATCATTAGAAAATTCCCTCGTTAATTTTCTACTTAATTCGTTATACATGCTAGAGCTGAAAGTCCAAGAAAGAATCTTGTGTGTTTCAACCAATCCACCTGTGGCACCAGAGAACCCAACGATAACCCAATCACGCAGATATTCCCTCAAATCACCCTCCCATGAAAGGCTAATTGTATTTCCATTCGCCGTATTTACGACGACGTTTAACTTATGTAAAAGAGCATCATAATTAACCGTAGCAACAACCGTTGTTAAATTGCTCTCAACACTATCAATTCCCCATCTCACCGTTGTTTCGGAACTAATCAAATTTGCATTAATACCCACATGCGCATATGGTGGGTCCCACTGATTTGCAAATGTATCGAATTCAACAGCGACAATTTGATTTAGAAGTGGATTAAAAGCAGTCTCGGGGATGAAAAGGCCAAGATACCCACCACTCGAAGATTCAGGGATCTTCGAGTGATTTTGTCCAACCATAAAAAATGCAATTCCATCTCCTATATGCTTTGTCCATTGGATGTTACAAGAAAAGAGAATGTGGTTGTAAAACTCGCAAGACCAATTGTAGGGTCATAAAGGCGTATTGGAAGAGCATAAGAGGCTCTCCCAACACTATATGGCATGTTTATGCCGTTTTTTACTTGAGTAAGTTGAATGGTTCCATTTGATTCAACGGCATCACCTTGGTAGGTGATGATGTCGTTTATATATGGACCGAAAAAATTCGAGAGTTCGAAAGATAAATTCCAATTGCGATGTAGCATGAGGAGTGGAAGAAGGATTAAGAAAACGGGTTTTGTATTGTATAGAGGCATGGCTTTCTATAAATTTGTTAGACATGGAGAAGGGTAAAGTCTTAATACTATATATAGAATTTTTTTTCGAAAATATATATATGTATAGAGCTTTATTTATGTCTAGAGTTTTTTTTTTTTTTTTTTTTGTGTTGAGTGAAGAAAATAAAATTTGTAAATCTCATCTTACATTGTTAATGCTGACTTTTTATAGAACTAGGAAAATGGTGATGGAAACAATGTCATTTTGGACATTGCATACTAGTTTCGGTAAATGCAATTTACATTACATAGGATTGAAATCTACGATCGTAGGAACATTGAATCAATGTAAATTCAAGTTTGCTGTTTGCATTTGCCAACTATACATACGTATCTCCTTTCAAAAACAAAAAAACAAAACTATACATACATATCTTGAAAACATTTTTGTTTAGTTGCATTATTATTAAATATAAAAAGGTTAAATATGTTTTTAATCCCTAAAAATATATCAAATTTTGTTTTTAGTCCTCCTAAAAAAAGTAAAATGTTTTAGTCTTTATAAAAAAATTTAGTATGAAATTTTAGTCTCTGTTAAGTTTAAAATTGTTTAATTATTCTTAAACTTTTATTATTTTTTAAATTAATTTTTGCTGGAATGTAGAATCTTATAAAAAGTTAGAATTTTTTACATGAAATTAAAAAAAAAAACATCTCTAGAAAAAAAACATTAAAAAAAATCTAAATATTTAAAGATAATGAAATAAATTTGACTTTAGCAGGGACTATAACTCTAGGTTCAAAAGTTTCGTAGGACTAAAACATGTTTTTTTTATGAGGAGTAAAAAAAATTTCATATAATTTTTGGAACAAAATTCTCTAGATGGTCGGAATTCTCTTAGAAATATGTTTAAGGTAGACCAATTAGCATCTATATAGTCAAGGTAGACTCAAACTTGTTTTTGATACTACCCCCGTCCTTAATTATAAGATCCTATTCAAAATTCTTTTTTTCATTTTTATAAGACCTCTTTGGTGTTTCCAACAATATAAATTATTTTTGATAAAAAAAACAATATAAATTATTTCTTTACCAACATACCCTTATTTACTTTATATCTTTTTCTTCAATCAATAATAAATAATATGTTGAAAACATAAACTAACACTACGTCTCTTAAAAGATGAAATTGTAAAACAATTGTAAATACAAACAATTTAATACTATTACTTACTTTCTTAATTTCCATAATTTGACCCAAAGGGTCTTATAATTAAGGCGACCAGTGTCATTATCTTGTGCCTTGGAGATAAGGTGTTTAGAAAAGTCGCAAGAGAGACATCACATGTGTTGATGTGGAGTTGTGGACCAAGCTTAAGTCATTATACATGACAAAATCATTAGCTCACGAACAATTTTTGAAACAACAACTCTATTCATTTTGAATGATGGAGTCAAAATCTATAATGGAGCAATTGACAGAGTTCAACGAAATCATTGATTATTTAGTGTACGTTTAATTGAAAATTGAGGATGAAGACAAAACTCTACTCTTGTTGTGTGCATTACCTAAATTATATGAGCACTTCAAGGATACCATGCTCCATGGTAAACAAGGCATTGTCAACTTGAAGGAAAGCAGCGCTGAGAACTAAGGCATTAACCAAGTTGAAGGACTTAAGGTTGATGATAGTGGTGAAGGCTTGAGTGTGTCAAGAGAAAGGGGTGGGAGTAGTGGAAATCATGGAAACTCAAAGGTTTGTGACATATTAAAGTATATATAAGTGCTTCATGTGTCACAAGACCAGTCACTTAAAGAAGAATTGTCCGGGGTGGGAGGGCAATGACGCCTCCGTGCAATCGGTAGTTGCCTCACAGGACTACGAGGATGCATGTGCCCAAGTGGTGTCTTGTTTGGAAAAAGGTGGAGTATCTCATCTTGGAAACAACGACACTTACAAGTTGACCTTCAAGCAAAATGGATGTTTGTCTTGAGAGACATTAAACACTCAACATCATCCTAAAGAGATAGTGTTAAGAATACTCAAAGTCTGTCTGAAGAGGCAGAGGTAAGAACACTCATGACTAGCCTTACAGGTGGAGGTTACTAGGTGAAAGGCATAACGGTGTACGCGTTTGGAAATTGAGGTGGAGAAAGTTCAACTTAAGATGGAGTCTTCCACTAGTAGAAAAAGGTGGAGACAAATGGTGGCACCATAATTGTACAACTTATAAGATTACTTGAAAGACCAAGGGTGACTTGAGGCAGGGGAATCTTCAGAAGAACTAACATGATTACTCCGGGGGCTTAAGAGGTTCTGGTGAAAACTTGTGAAACTACCTAAAAAGCCTAGTGTAGTTAGGTGCCATGATCTTGAAGAGGACGGAAGGCAATATTCCAAGGTTTGAAGAGGTAAAGGTGGAACCTTGTGGGAGTACATAATGTAGTTGGATGCAAGGGTAAGGAGCAAGGTGGTTGGTTGTTAAAGTGGCATCAACATTGATTTAGTCAAGGTGGAGAATTGTTGTGTGTGACTCAAAATCTTGTTGGAACTTTTTTCTTGTTTTTCATGAAAGTTGAAGATGCTTCTTGTTTCTCAAGAAAGCATAAATATAACGCGGTTTTCTAGATTGGCAAGGCATATGGGCTACAAGGGTATTTCTTGAAGTGCAAGACAAGCTGAGTGATGCTTATATACACATGGTGTTGGTTTTCAGTTCTAACAAGAGATGGAAAAGTTGGAATTCTATGGTTACAAAAGAGAGAACTTTTAGGGTTAAAAGTTGAGAGCCTTTGGGAAAAATCTAAGCTTGGTAAACACTTCAAAGGACCTTGGGGGTAAATCATTGAGTCTCTTGACTACATGAAGAGATTCGGGAGAAGAGTAGAAATTAGGGTTTGTTCTTGGAGAACTTGTTGAAGACTAATTCTTGTAACTCTTGTATCTCTTTGGAGAACTTGTTGAAGACTAATTTCTTGTAACTCATGTATCTCTTTGTAAGAAACTTTTTGATAGTAAATTGGAGAGATCTCTCTCCTCAAGATGTAGGTCAGATTTTGACCGAATTGGATGAACAAATATCGCCTCGTTTTTTTCTTTCTTCTCGTTTATCTCGTGTTTATTGGTTGTGCTTGTTTGATCTATTTGGTTTTAGTTGCCACTAATTTTGCTCCACACATCAAAATATTGATGTGAATTTTAACCGAATTCACAACAAGAACATATGCAAGTTTTCATACCTAAAATCAATCTTGGTTATCCTATCCTTAGCATTCTCAATATACATCCCTTCCCTGATGGGTTTGTTGATATAAAAAATAACATTTATCTTTAATTGGTCAGGAAACTTATAGATGTCTGCATCCTTAATGACCCTTGTTTGAGACCCTAACTCCTTCCCCATTATGATAGTTTTACAATTTAGGGTAGTCCCCAAATCTGTATCCATAGTGAGACATTTGTTAAATCCAATTTACTGAACCACAAACTAAATGTTTCAAATAGTCCAGGGGCACTCTTTCAACACCCTAATAATGTCTTCTTCTTTAGCCATTGCAAAATGATAAAGCTTCCCCTATTTTCTTCCTGCCTAAGAATTATGCATATATTGGATAGGAATAGATTTTTATGTCAAGAATTTACCAATCATACTGTTTTGGCCATTTTGGATGCTTTCTTGAACATGATGCGCATTGTAGTAGAAAAAATGATCTACATCTCCATTTCTTGGCATTTGATTGTCACTTTCTTGACCCTGATTTTGTTGATTATGATCTTCAGCAATAGTGGACTACCCCTAAATTATAAAACTATCAAGAACCAAATCTTCAATTTGCATACATAATCTTCAGCAATAGTGGACTACCCCTAAAAATGATCTTACATTAATGTTGATTTTCGTTAGTACTAGGAAAATGGTGATTAAAACTATGTGATTTTGGACATTGCATAAGACCGGTTTCACTATATGCAATTTACAGAGGATTGAAATGTACGATCCTAGTAACAATCAATCTATGTAAATACAAGTTTGCGGGTTGCATTTGCCAACTATATACATACATATTTTGAAAACATTTTTGTCTAGTTGATTTATTAACAAATTTTAAAGAGTTAAATAAAGTTTTAGTGCCTATAAATATATTAGATTTTTGTTTTTAATCCTCATAAAAAAAGTTACATGTTTTAATTTCTATAAAAAAAAATTCACTATGAGGAAGTCATAAAGTTGTGGAAGTCGGAGAGCTAATCGACAACATGTCGTTGAATGAATATCGTTCGCACATCGAGGAAGAGGTTGCCCCTAAGAAGAAATGTATGATTGATCAAGATGTTTTACTTGCTAGTAACAAACTTCTTAATATTCAACTTGAACATTCACAAAAATGTTGGATGCAAGGAAAGTGTTGCAACTCTCAGCAAATGCAACTTGCCATTTCTATGAGCAATGTCATGAAAGCGGGGGATGTCTCCCTGCAAGTTTGGTGTTATCAAAAGAACAAGTAAATTACATGGAATCCTTTACCAGGGAGCAGAGGAATTTGTTGGAACAAGAAGGATTTGTACAATTCCTCTAAGGTTTTGATGATAACAAAGTATTGAAGAACAATTGGACATACTAATATTTGTTCAAGTGTGCAGGATCATAGAATGTATCCATCAAAGTACTGAACATGTATTAAAGTATCAGAAGCACAAGAGAAGCTCAAAGTGACTATGGTAGAAGATCTGAAGAAAGGTCAACCAGAAGTTAACACATTGGATCAGAAGAAAATGACGTCTCTCAGAAGCTGTAGAGATCATCAGACTCTGTCGAGACCATCAGACTCAGAGGACCTAATCAGACACAGAAGAACCTATTAGACTTGGAAAACCTTTAGACTTTAGAAGTACCTGAGGGACCCAGACTCCACGTCAGATTTGTCATCTTTCAGAGTTGTCCACATCAAAGGATTTAAGCACAACTTTATCTTCTTCTGACCACATGTAGAAACAAACAAACAACTTCAAGGGCAACAAGAGTGAACAGATACTTCCTGTTTCAGCAAAGGATTTTCGAATGAACATCCAACAGAATTATCCATATCAGGCAATGACTCAATGTCCTTGATTTGAAGCTTCTCAACGACTCTTAATGCGTTGCACTCTTCTCCAACGTCTCACAAATCCCTGCCTATAAAAGGAGTTGAGGTCCCTAAAGAAGATTAACTAGACATGCTATTTTCATTGTGCCATTACTCTGTCAAAATCAAATAGCGCAAAACACTTGGGATATTTCTTACCAAACTTTGTAATCTTAGAAATCCTAGAGTTGTAAAGAGTCTGTTCATTTGTTCAGTTACACCAACCATTTATACATTTGGTGTAAGAACAAGGTTGATTATATTTGTTGTAATCAATCAAAAGTCTCTTACTTGTTAAGCTTGAGCATATAAGTCTCCTGATGAAACCTTGAGCAATAGAAGTCTCTTATGGGAGCCCTTTGAGCAAAAGAAGTCTTTTGCCTACGTGCTTGAGCAAAGGAAGTCTCTTGGAGTTGTCCTTGAGCATTAGAAGTCTCTTGCCTGCATGCTTGAGAAATAGAAGTCTCTTGGAGTTGTTCTTTAGCATTGGAAATCTCTTGGTAGCGACCTTGAACATATAAGTCTCCTGATGAAAACTTGAGCAATAAAAGTCTCTTAGGGGAGCCCTTTGAGCAAAAGATGTCTCTTGCTGCGTGCTTGAACAAAGGAAGTCTCTTGGAGTTGTCCTTGAGCATTGGAAGTCTCTTGCCTGCGTGCTTGAGAAATAGAAGTCTCTTGGAGTTGTTCTTTAGCATTGGAAGTCTCTTGGTAGTGAACTTGAGCAAGGAAGTCTCTTGCAAGTGTGCTTGAACATTGAGAAGTTTCTTGGAAGAGTCCTTGAGCGATTGTAATCAGTAGTGATTATAGTGAAATCCCTTGGAAGTGCAAAGGGACTGGACTACTCCTGTGTTGTGGGAAGAACTAGTATAAATTGCTTGTGTTTGATTTCTCCCTCTCTGTCTTTATCTTTGTGTTTTTGTACTTATCTGCTGCACTCAGACTCTGTATCAGAATCTGTACTCACCAGATTCTGAATAGTTTTTAACACACAGAAAAAGAAACCAGAAAAAGCCAACATAATTCAACCCCCCTTGTGTGTTTTCTCCCCTTCAGAATCTGTGTTCCAATACTTATAACCCTAGTTGGATAGATCATTTGAATTTTTCCTACAGAAGCAACAACGCCCTCCAACCTCCACAAGCTAATCACCCTTCTCAAGGTAATCAACAAAAGTAACCAAGGTTGAGTCTAGAGAAGATTATCACTCAATATATGAAGATAACTCGGGGTCATATTGAAGGACCAGCTAAGGCTCCTGAAGAAGCTCAGAAGATCAATGAGGTGGCTATATAGAACTTGGAGATACAAATGAGGAAGCTATCTACTCAGATTGCAAATATGACAAGAACAAGATTCTTAAGTACTACTAATGACATGCTGTCTTACGTTATTTTCAACTCATTTTACTTATGATTTGACCCAAATTAAAGTAGTTGTAGAACAATTGTCTATGGTATAAGGGATATTTTGTAAAGATTTCATATTGAGTCATGTAATTATAGTTTTCCGTAAACCAAGCAATTATGAGATGTTTTGGATGTATTACACTGAAAAATCATGTAGTTCGGCATAATAAGACACATCATGAAGAATTTGGAAGACAATAAATGAAGATTCAACAGGCTTATGAAGACATTGCAAATTGAGGAAATTCTGTCTCAAGATCTAAGACGAGTTTGGATGAGAAAACACACTCAAAAAGACGAAGAAAAGGCAAGAAACACACTCAAAAAAGGTGTTGTGTGCCTCGAGTGTACTGCAATGCGCTCCAGGGGTATGCAAACCATTGTTGAAAAGCATTGTTTTTACACACACGCGACGTGCGCGAGACGCATTTGCCTCTGTGAAAAAAAAAACAACGTTTGGCTGTTTTTCGCGGCGGGTTTGAGGAAAAGCCTAATTTTTCAACCCAAATCCAGTTGGAAATCAGCCTATGAATGAAATTCCTTTCATTCACAAATTTTCATTCAGAAAGAAGAGGTTCAAGAGGAAGTCAAGCGCTAGGAGCATCAAGAGAGAAGTCTCTCCTCCACCTTTGTCTCTAGAATATGTTTTATTTCTTTTGTAATTTTGGTAGGGTTCTAAGATGAACCTTTATTCATTTGTTGGATCAATTCAATTCAAGTCTTTTATTCAATTATGTATTGAGATCTATTTAATTTTTATATGCAAAAGTCATTAATGCTCTTTTGAATTCTAAGGAGTCTAACATACCTAGAATCTTATAACTGAACATAGAAACTGTAAGACCCTAATCCCCGAGACTACTAAATAAGCGATAAATCATGCAACACGACTAATCAGAATCTAACAAATCATCAAATAACTCATAATAATTTCTCATAAAGAAAATCTCATCTACAAACATCATAGCACATCGGAAATAAATCATCACAACATAATAATCATCTCGAGTCTAAACATAAATATCTCAAATAAATACAATCCTCATAAAATTCGACAAGAAAATAAATCCCGGACTCCTAGATCAGAGCACCTAATCTAGACATCTTCGAAAAATAAAAGCGACAAAAACGGAGAATAGGCGTGACGCCATCCTCGGCACAACTCACCGAGCGCTACTCCTCAACCTGAATGTCTACATCCACAAGGGTTGAACACAAGGATGAGGCGGCAATAAAGCCACTAGAGGGTAAGATATACATTCAACAAAGGAGTATAATAAACGCACATAAGTTTCAGGCAAAAACATCACTTAACATATAAGTATTCATCAATACTTAAAGCCTGATTATTACTCATGCATAACTCATAAATCATAGTATACCTTCATCAATATATAATTACTAACTTAATTATACATCTTCAACAATTAAATCACCATTTCAATTATAAATCACCAACAACACAATTATGAATCATTCCATAATTTTCACACACCAACAATTGACATTTACCACATAAATGCACAAGTTCAAACCAAAACATTACCAAACACGACTCGTGTGAATGTAATGCGCCTAACACGACTCTACATGCTTGTGGTACCAATCCTGATCTTAAATCAGGCTACATTTGGATCTTGGTCTTAAACCAAGCTACATATAAAATCTTGATCTTAAATCAAGCTACATTTGGATCTTGGTCTTAAACCAAGCTACATATAAAATCTTGATCTTAAATCAAGCTACATTTGATCGACAATGAATGCATGGATGTTCACGTATGGACTTGACAATGCACACCACATATAAATCATGATCTCAAACCATGCTACATTTCACCACATTTTATTTGCATTATCAAATCAATACATTTCATACAATTCATGTTATCACCACATCATCATTTAATTCACCACATCATCATTTAAATCACAACTATAATGCATTAAGGCACATCCAGCATCATTCACTTCATATTAATGCATTTTACCAAGTTTAATCATAAACACGTCATTCTTGCATTTATTCACCATAAATCACATAATCCATATTTCACGAATAAATTAAATAAGGTTACCTCAACCTATTACTACACCACATTATATTCATGATTCAACCTCATTCATACTACTATATCTGATCATTAAGTCCATTTCGACAATTATCAAGTTTCACAAAAATGCCAAGTTCGTCTCATAATCCAACTTTGAAATTTCTGGCAGGACCTGATTCTGAACCGTAAAACAGAGTAGAACAGAGTGCGCAAAACAGTAGTTCAGAAGCAGAAATAAAAACTGACAGAAAGTAAAAACACAGGTTATTTGTTAACCCAGTTCGGTGACAAACACACCTACGTCTGGAGGCTACCAAGCCAGGAAGGAAATCCACTATAATAGTATCAATTCGAAGTCCTATGTGAACAGCCCCTGTTTCACAGCCTTCTCACTTAATCACTACCCGTGGTATTTCTACCTAGGAACTCCTAGCTATAAGATCCCTCTTACTTCCTACTCAAGCAATCACTGCCCCAGTGATCTTAAACTCTAAACAAACAAAGATGAAGACACACTTCAAAACACCCAATAATCACTCTTGCTTAAAAGCTTCAAGTGAACGACAGTTTACAACTCAATAAACAAAACCAACTCTAAACAATTGAGTGGTGTACAGAAACAAAACACAAAGCTCACAGACTCAAAATCTAAGTATGACTCTCTCTATAATGACTTCTGTTTTGATGTAAGTTTCTTCAACAGCAGCGTCCTCTATTTATAGCTTCAGCAGCAACATAATCTTGAACCAAATAATCTTCAAAGATATATTTCCAGAATTCTTTAGAAGCAAATAGAAGCAATTATTCTTTAGAAATATATTTTCCAAAGATTACTTTGAAAATATATTCACAAATAAAAGAAACCAATCTTCAACAAATATCTTCACGCAAAATAATCTTCCTTCTAGAAACAAATCCAAGAGAATTCTTAAGACAAATCTTCAACAGATCACACGAGAAAATAAACAACTAAGGCGTGAAAACAGAACGCAGAAAACCAGCTTCTGAAGGTACTTCTGAAGTCTGCACCTGAAGTTCTGCGTCTGAACATTTCAGCTTCTGAAGGTTGCTTCAGCGTCTGAACATCAGCTTCTGAAGGTTTAGCGTCTGAAGTACTATTCAGCTTCTGAAGACCAGCTTTTGAAGACGCACATCTTGCTTGTATATTTGATTTTAGCAAACATGAAGCCAACAACCAAATATCCAACAAACTTAAAAATAATTCTTCGCAAGCAATCGTTATCTATCAATGAAAGGTCAAAACAACACCAAAACAACACAAAAGGAATGCCCCGGGATGTCCAGAAACGTCGCCCAAAGGCTAAAACACGCATAACAGATGATGTTGTTTCTGCTATGGTCGATGAGCGACCTGGAGCTTCGCTGAGCGAAGTCCTGTTTTCTGGGCAACCAGAAAACAGGGTTTCCGAATACGTGAAGACCCCAAAACTCACCCAAAAATCCCATTTTTCATCACAATTAACCCAAAATCAGTTTACAAACAATACCCATGATCAATACACTTAAATTGAACAATGGATACACAATGAAACATCAAATTGACATGAATTCTCAAGGTTTTTCGGTAATTTTCGAAGTTTGTCTCAAAATTCTATTTTCACCAACAACTTAGCAAATAGGCTTGTATAACAACATCAACAATATTTCATCAAGTTCAACATCACCATAATCACCTATTCAAACTATTCCAACGACAACTTATTCATTTAAGCAGCAACTTATTCATTTTCACTTAATTAAGCCATTTTAGCAAAAACACCAACAACAACAACTTAATTCTCATCAAAGCTACACAACCAATATATATTATCATGCTTTTCATCATAAGGCAACAACTTGATCAAAATAGTATCAACTTAAGCAAATTCACTCAATTAATCAATTTTCTCAAAATCACTTAAATTGCAACTTATTCAACATAACTTCATAATTTCTCAAACAAAACACATAATCAACTTCATAATCAACAAACATCATTCAATTAACATGTTAATCATCAAGATCATCAAAATTCACAAAGGAATCAATTAATCATATTAAAACATGAATTTTGACATGAAGAAAATGCAATTTCATTAAAGTTTAGCATGCTTAATTTAATCAACAAAAAAGAGCACGATATTCACCAAAAACAACAACAATTATCATATAATTAATCATAATCTAAAACACCCAGACCTCATAATTGCTTATTAAACCCATTTGGTAAAAGTAATCTCCCCTCTTACCTTAATTCTTCACTTTTCTTGCTACTTCTAGTAGAATTCCTCTCTTCCCCTTGAGCTCTTCTAGTTTCCTCTTCTCCAAGCCTCTTCTCTCTCTCTCTCTCTATTCTCTCACTTGTCTCTCAAAATTTTGTGTTAGAATGTTTAACTAAATTCACCACCACTCACTACTAGTCTATTTATAATATGGTTTTAGGGTTACTCCCACTAGTGGGCTTAGTCACAATTAACTTACAATTATTTTCTCTACACTTTTACTTCACTTAAACCCCCCATATTAACTATACACCACTATTCTCTAAAATTCAAATTACTAGTTCTAGCATTTACAAAAATGCCACTCAAGCACTAATAATTCCACTAACCCACCAATCACACGTAAATAATCAATTAACAAATATAATTAAATAAATAATACTAATTAATAATAACAGATAAATCTAATGCTAAAAAAATCAGGTTGTTACAAAAACAAGGAGTGCAAACGGTAATCCTGAGGACACCCCTTGTCACTCTTTTCCGAATGTTGCATTATAAACTTTTTTCTTTCCCTCTGGTAAGGTAGACAACATGGGAATACCCGTTTGTAGAACTACTAAGGTAAGACTTTTGGTGCTCTGAGTGAATGAATAAGGTTGTGCCTTTTTAAATATTCAAACGTCTTTCTTCTTACATTTTTTGTTGCAAAATATTCATTCATAAATAATGTTCTCTAAATAATTTTTTCAATAAAATTAATGAAAAACGAGTTAAAAAGTAATATATGAATATACTATAAACTACTAAGTAAACATAGTAATTCTGATGCCCAAAAAAATGGTGTCCCACCCATATATATATATATATATATATATATATATATATATATATATATATATATATATATATATATATATATATATATATATATATATATATATATATATATATATATATATAGACACGCACAATAACTAAGTTTACTCCTTCTGAAAATTTCGTTTAGCCATATATTAAAAAGGCTAATAATCTATACGAACAAGAAAAATTTACACTAAAAAAAAACACAATATTAGATAGGTTAACAATTACTTACATGTCGTGTTGCTAAGTGTATAGATTAAAAGTACCTCGTTATTATCTTGTCAAAATTATTTGCTAGCTAAATTTTAAACATTAAACTCCAGAGATCAGTCTATAAGAACAAATATATATAGACAACACACATGCTTAGTCCTAGGCATAGCCAATTATTTGGGACACACCAAAATCCCGCATCTATATTTTTTGGATCAATATTGCATGATTGTTTTTCACGTACCAACTACTATATATACCTTAGTTGTGTTTCCTTGCTTTATTCACACTTTTATTTCATCATTAACAACACAAACATGACTATTAATACTATTCCAAAACTCTTTGCAACCAAAAACTCTTTTTCTATTTCAATAGCAATCTCTATATATTTACTCATTCTTGTTACCAATGTGAAATCCGACTCTTCCTTCAATTTCCCTAATTTTCCACCAGAAGCTTTAAAAAAACTCGGTTTCGCAAATGACGCCACATTAAAAAATGGAGTAATACAATTAACTAAGAAAGATGCTTATGGTGATCCACTCCAACACAGTGCTGGTCAATTTGGATGGATAAAACCAATTCGCCTTTTCGACCGAACCACCGGACAAGTTGCGAATTTCGTAACCGAATTCACCTTTTCGGTGAGCTCAAATGGTAGAAAAGATCACGGCGATGGATTCGCTTTCTTTATGGTATCACCGAAATTCAAAATCCCCAACAAAAACAAATCGGAAGGTGGATTCCTCGGAATGTTTACCCGCGAAACTGCTTTGTATACCAAAGAAGTTGTTCTTGTTGAATTTGATAGTTTTGCAAATGAATGGGATCCAAATCCTTCGTCACAGTTTTCTCATTTAGGAATTGATGTTAATTCGATTAAGTCAGTGGCTAATGCACCATGGTTTAATAATTTTGATGATATAACAGTAGGAAAGGCTCGTATAGAGTATGATTCTAGTGACAAAAATTTGAAGGTTTTGGTAACATACTCTGAAAAGGGATCATTCAATGGGGATTCTAGTTTGGTGTATAATATTGATTTGACGACTTTTCTTCCGGAAATGGTTGAAATTGGATTCTCTGCTTCTACAGGAGATTTAGTTGAGACTCATGACATTCTCTCTTGGTCTTTCACTTCAAACATGTAGAGGGAACTTTATATATTGTTCCAAATAACCTCGTTGCTTAGAGGATGTATAATAAAGTGAATGTAATTGCTATAAAAAATAAAGTCAATAATAATACTTGTTTCTTGTTTTGAATGCATAGAATCTATAAAAAATGTCCGATGAATGTAAGTTTTATAGAAAAATAAATGAAGCACTGAGTTATTTACTGTCGCAATGTTATTATAAGTCCCACATTTTATTTGAAAATGTATTTATAAATGGTGGAAAATCCTCGTATTATTATAAGTCCCATATTTAATTTAAAAATGTATTTATAAACGGTGGACAATCGTTATCTTATAAGACAATTTTGTAGAGGAAGATCGAACTCAACTCTTCAATAACTCATAATATTTCATCGTCAATACAATTATTATTTTCTCATGGGTCACTCTTTCCGAGACATGTCGAGATTTTGTAGTATTTTGGTCAAACATATACATGCATATATTTGTATGAGTAACAATATTTGAACATTGAAAGGTCGACATCTTTTCGGACTGCTCATTTTCATACTCTCATTGTATTTATACTCTCTCTTACCCTCTCTCCTTCTCTATCTCTCTCTATTGTTTTTGTCTCAAAAGAATAAGGAAAAAAAAAAGGTTGTCCTAAAAGCTGTCAATTTTTGGTTGTTAAAATATCATTACTCATAGAAGAATATAGATGACAGAAAGAAAAAGAGAAGAATATATGATCTTTATTTCAAGGTATCTTCTACAATGCAATAGGGTCCAGTTTATAGGACAAAAAACTTATAGGTTACATGTAAGTTAATAATCACATTACAGACTATTAGCAATTAATAAGGTCATCCACTAAGGAGAAATCAAGTTAAGGAAAAAGAGGACAACATCATTTGTTAGTATATGTGTCAGTCTGATATATGTCATTCTTTTAACTTACTCTTAGTGGATTTTGGACTAATAGAACTCTATATATTCTCATTTTCAACGTTTTGTAAGTTTTTGTGAAGATGTGGTATCAAGATCTCCTTGTGGGAGTACATAATGTAGTTGGATGCATGGGTAAGGAGCAAGGTGGTTGGTTGTTAAAGTGGCATCAACATTGATTTAGTCAAGGTGGAGAATTGTTGTGTGTGACTCAAAATCTTGTTGGAATTTTTTCTTGTTTTTCATGAAAGTTGAAGATGCTACTTGTTTCTCAAGAAAACATAAATATAAGGCGGTTTTCTAGATTGGCAAGGCATATGAGCTACAAGGTTATTTCTTGAAGTGCAAAACAAGCTGAGTGATGCTTATATACACATGGTGTTGGTTTTCAGTTCTAACAAGAGGTGGAAAAGTTGGAATTCTATGGTTACAAAAGAGAACTTTTAGGGTTAAAAGTTGAGAGCCTTTGGGAAAATTCTAAGCTTGGGAAACACTTCAAAGGACCTTGGGGGTAAATCATCGAGTCTCTTGACCACATGAAGAGATTCGGGAAAAGAGTAGAAATTAGGGTTTGTTCTTGGAGAACTTGTTGAAGACTAATTCTTGTAACTCTTGTATCTCTTTGGAGAACTTGTTGAAGACTAATTTCTTGTAACTCATGTATCTCTTTGTAAAAAACTTTTTGATAGTAAATTGGAGAGATCTCTCTCCTCAAGATGTAGGTCAGATTTTGACCGAATTGGATGAACAAATATCGCCGTGTTTTTTTCTTTCTTCTCGTTATCTCGTGTTTATTGGTTGTGCTTGTTTGATCTATTGGTTTTAGTTGCCACTAATTTTGCTCCACACATCAAAATATTGATGTGAATTTTAACCGAATTCACAACAAGAACATATGCAAGTTTTCATACCTAAAATCAATCTTGGTTATCCTATCCTTAGCATTCTCAATATACATCCCTTCCCTGATGGGTTTGTTGATATAACAAATAACATTTATCTTAATTATCTTTAATTGGTCAGGAAACTTATAGATGTCTGCATCCTTAATGACCCTTGTTTGAGACCCTAACTCCTTCCCCATTATGATAGTTTTATAATTTAGGGTTGTCCCCAAATCGGTATGCATAGTGAGACATTTGTTAAATCCAATTTACTGAACCACAAACTAAATGTTTCAAATAGTCCAGGGGCACTCTTTCAACACCCTAATAATGTCTTCTTCTTTAGCCATTGCAAAATGATAAAGCTTCCCCTATTTTCTTCCTGCCTAATGTTGTGGATGAGGGTGTTGCGGATGAGGTGGAGACGACGATGCGGCTGCAGCAGATGAGGACGACATTGCGGTTGCGACAGCCCCACAACATTTACCTGATGTGACTCCTTTTCCTGGAGGGCCTTATGATGACTCTTTGTTGTCTTCGTATGCTTCGCACGTTGCATTACCGTTGTGGTATAATACAAACAATGTAAGTTTTCTTTTTTCTTTTTTAACTTTTATATATGAAGTCGATATATTTTTTTTATGATAACGTTTAAAAAAATTACATGAACACATGCCGTTGTCTGATTATTTTTTTTGTCTTCCATTATTGTTCGTGCGTAATTTTTTATATATGTAGTATATGCTTTTTTTTGTATGATAACTTTTTTAAAAAAAAGACATGAACACATGCCGTTGTCTGATTATTTTTTTTGTCTTTCATCATTGTTCGCGCGTAATTTTTTATATATGAAGTATATGCTTTTTTTTGTATGATAACTTTTAAAAAAATGACATGAACACATGCCGTTGTCTGATTATTTTTTTTGTCTTCAATTATTGTTCGCGCGTAATTTTTTATATATGAAGTATATGTTTTTTTTGTATGATAACTTTTAAAAAAAACGACATGAACACATGTCGTTGTCTGATTATTTTTTTGTCTTCAATTATTGTTCGTGTGTAATTTTTTTTATATGAAGTATATGGCTTTTTTTGTATGTTTTTGATTTATGTGGTGTTTTTTTTTTATTATTTTAGTTTCGTAACACCCGTAAGATTAGATGCATAAATCACGGGGCGAAGGTGGCAGATCTCCAGCGTCCACCTATGAATTAAGTCTGGTTTTGGGATCCTATAAGGCGAGTGGGTTGCATGATTTGTTGTACACGTATTCTACTGTTAATCATGCTCTGCTCCAAGCGCTTAGCGAGAGGTGGCATCTGAGACCAGCAGTTTTCATATGAATGTGGGGGAGATGATAATCACTTTAGATGATGTGGCGTGTCTATTGCATGTTCCTATTGAAGAGCAGATGCTGAGCCAAAGAAAGAAGGTGTCTCAGGTGATGGGGTGGACTTGATGGTGAGGGTACTTGGGTGTCACCCAGGAGTATGCGGTGAAAAACTGCAAGACTGAGTATGTGGATACATTAGCTATAAGGCACTGAAGGAGCTTTATGAGGATCACCTGAGTGAGGCCACCATATTAGCGCGTGCTGAGACGCAGGAGCAGCTCCAGGAGCTAGGCAGGCGTAGGCTTGCCTGTGTGGGGAGATTCCTCCTATATCTGCTTGGATGTACGTTGTTCGGTGATAAGAGCAACAAACACATCGACATGGCATACCTGCAGACGATGGAGTCCTTTGCTGGGATGAGGGAGTACTCGTGGGGAGGAATGACATTGACATACCTTTACCACTGTCTATCTGAGGCCTCTTCGCTTGTAGGAAAAAGGATCGGGGGAAGCACAACACTTTGATGGTAATAATTTTAAATTACTATGCTTGTGTATATGAATATAATGTGTTTTAAATGTGTTTACTATGCCTTTTAATTTACTATGTTTTTTAATTTACTATGTTTGCTAATAACTTATAAATGTGTTTGGTTTGTGCAGAGATGCTTTTTGGCACATTTACCAGGAGTCTACCCACATGATGATAATTCTGATTACCGACAAAACTTTCCTTGCGCTTCCAGATGGATTCCACACAGGGGTCATGGACATCCGAAGCCCTACCATCTGGCGCTGGATCGTTTAGAGATGTATGATATTACCTGGATGTCATA
Source organism: Medicago ruthenica (assembly GCA_018208015.1). Classification (NCBI taxonomy): domain Eukaryota; kingdom Viridiplantae; phylum Streptophyta; class Magnoliopsida; order Fabales; family Fabaceae; genus Medicago; species Medicago ruthenica. The sequence goes on along the minus strand of CM031378.1, from coordinate 60,584,180 downwards.
CGAGGATCATATGGAGATCCAAGAGTTTGTGGAGATATGCTGGTATTTAGACTGGATCATGTGTGGTCGTGACATCATCTACCGTCACTTGCCTGAGCGGGTTAAAAGGCAATACGGGTACGTGCAAGACATCCCTAGAGCTCCGACATCTGTGCTTCCTCTCCATTTTCAGGCTGTTGCACATGCTTTCCTAGACTTTTGTGTGCATACCATTCCTCAGGCTGCGTGGGGTAGGGAGGTTGATTAGCCATGGCGGTATGAGGAGGGATACATGATGTGGTACAGACATGTGTCTCACCCAAAGATTCTGCCACCTATTGATGGATCTCCTCTGAGGCCAGCAAATGAGGAACAAATCATTGCACACCATCAGCAGCGGCACCAGGAGAGGGGATCGCCTGATACCATTGAGATGGTTGGTGGCGTTATTAGCCAGGCTGATGAGTACTTGGGTCAGGAGGTGATGAGCAATGAGCAGCTGTATCAGGCCTTGCGCGACATCAGAGACATGATGGCACCGATAATGACCAGGAGACATAGGAGGTCGAGGAGGCAGCAACATCAGCATGACTAGGACCAAGATCAGGAGTAGGACATTTTTTTAGGACTTTTGTTAGTTTTTTTTTTACATTTGTTAGATTTTTTTTGTAAATTTATGGCACATTATCGTAGTTTTTTTGGTACAATTTTAACGTGATTTCGGGTTTATTTTGCTTTATTTTGATTATTTTGTTATAACCATGTCATGTCTTAGAAACAACAATAACAACAATTCATTCATGATCCGAACTAAATCATAACTAAAAATACACAAAATAAGTGTTACATTACATTACATTATCCCTAAATATGTTGTATCATCATGATGTTGGATTAAAATTAAATTCTTGAAAGTTTGCGGAAAATGTTGGCATTGAAGTGTCTTATACTTAGTGTAAAAATTTGCAAGTCTCTTTGAAAACTCAAAAATGTATTCTACCGAATCAACTTTATAGGTTTTCACATCGAATTCCCTCATATAAGATGAGTCATGACAAAAAGGAATGTAGTTCCAATATATTCTTTTGAAATTAATCCTACTGTCTTGCCAACTGACAAGTTTCAATTGACAAAGGAGCATGATCAAACATAAAACAACATCTTAGAACTACATTTCCTTTGTCACGCTCGTCTTATACGAGGGAATTCGATGTGAGAACCTATATGATTGAATCGGCAGAATACATGTTGTGTTCTCTTCATTTTCTTTTCCAAAGAGACTTGCAAACCTTTACGCTAAGTAAAAGACACTTCAATGCCAACATCTTCAACAAACTAACAAAAATTAAACTAAAATCCAACAAATAATGACACAACATAATAATACTATCTAAAACATCTTCATCCGACCAAATCAAACTCTTGAGAATATCTTCAGGCAACCTCAGCAACGTACCATCCATCTCGAGGGGGGATCATGTTTGTGCTCAGCAAATATCGAGAACATGCTCCTCACGTCGTCGTCGTTTGTTAACTCCGGCTGAGTGAACGACAAATTCCCCTCTGAGTCGAACAATGGACGATGGTATCAAACGTATTCCACCCTCCTCATTTTTACGTGGTTGATCGCGAACCTTGAAAAAATGTTGGTTACCACCGTTGAAGGATACATGAAAGTATACTTGAGCCATTTTTTCATATCTACACCATAAGAAATTAAAAACAATCAATGAAAAACTCATTCAAACATTTCATCAAACACTTGGAGTGCAAATTATACATAAACCCTAAAACTAAAAACTACAACATAAACATGCAAACATCTAAACATTTAAGCAACATAAGTCATTTACATGTAAACATTGTATCATTTCTTGCCAAAAAGAATCAAAATTTATACAAACCCTAAAACTAAAAAATTAATAATTTAAGAGAAAAATGAAACATATAAACATTAAATGACAATGGAACTTGATTATGAAAACTTACTTGTTCTTGGAGTGTTGGTTGAATTGAACTTGAAGAAATTTGGGATTTGGATGATTTCAGAGAGTTTTTGGAGAAATTTCCAACTTGGAGTGCAGGTTCTGCAGTGCTGATCTACATAAGTACTGAACATAAGGTAGTTAACTGCCGATGGATCCGACGGCAATTAACTGCCGATGCACCATTCCAGCGGCACTTAACTGTCGACGGGGGTAAAAAGTCATTTTCTGGTGTGTTTTAGCTTTGTTTGAAGTAGGAAAAAACAATTTTCATATATATATATATATATATATAGACACACACATTTAATTATGGGGCCTAAGCTTACCTTTATCAATAAATTTACCCTTTTTGCCTGTCCAAAATAAATAAATAACATAGACCCTAAAACACAATTTACCATAACAACGATGCAAAAAATATTTTTCTTATTTTAATTTAAGAGTTTTGTTAACGAATGTCGCTTGGAACACTCTTTAAAGATTTTAAAATAAGAAATTATTCTATAAAAAATTTAAATATTTCAATTTACAATTCATTGATTACACAAATTTTTATAAAAAAATTAGCATTCAAAGTTCTTAAAGAGTTCCCAAAAACATTGGTTAACATTTCCCTTAATTTAATTCTAATACAAGTTAGAACTGAATGTCCAAGAAAGAATCTCGAGTGTATTCAACCAATCGTCCCGTGACCCTAGAGAACCCAACGCTAACCCAGTCAGGTAGAACTTCCCTCAAATCAATTTCATGTGAGAGGCTAATTTTAGTTCCGTTAAAAGAACTTACAACTACATTTAACTGGTGTGAAAGTGCCTCGTAACTACGGTAGCAACCACCGGTGTTAAAAAGTTCTCAACACTGCTAATTCCCCATTTTACCATTGTTACGAACTACTTGAATTTACATAAATTCCCACATGCGCAAATGTATCGTCCCACTCATTTTGAAACGTGTCGAATTCAACTGCAACAATTTGATTTTGAAATGTATTAAAAGCAGTCTCAGGACTCACAAGACCAGATACCCATCACTCGAAGATTCTGGTATCTTCGAGTGATATGGTGCAATTAAAATGAAATTCCAACACCAGCACTTTGTCCATTTGATGTCACAAGAAAAGAGACTGTGGTTGTAAAACTCGCAAGACCAATTTCGGGGTCCCAAAGGCGTATTGGAAGAATATAAGAGGCTCTGCCGGCACTATATGGCATGTTTGTGTCAGTTTTTTTATATTAGTAAGTTGAATGGTGCCATTAGATTCAACGGCATCACCTTGGTAGGTGATGATGTCGTTTCTATATGTACCAAAAGTATTTGGGAATTTGAATGATGAACGGGTTTTGTATTGTACAGAGGCATGGCTTTCTATAAATTTGTTATATATGGAGAAAACTGAAGTTTCTATACTATGAATTTTATTCGAAACTATTTATGTATAGAACTTTTTTTGTGTGGTATGTATAGTTTTTTTTTGTCTGCGGGAGAAAATAAAATTCTTTAAATCTCATCTTACATTAATGTTGACTTTCGTTAGTACTAGGAAAATGGTGATTAAAACTATGTGATTTTGGACATTGCATAAGACCGGTTTCACTATATGCAATTTACAGAGGATTGAAATGTACGATCCTAGTAACAATCAATCTATGTAAATACAAGTTTGCGGGTTGCATTTGCCAACTATATACATACATATTTTGAAAACATTTTTGTCTAGTTGATTTATTAACAAATTTTAAAGAGTTAAATAAAGTTTTAGTGCCTATAAATATATTAGATTTTTGTTTTTATCCTCGTAAAAAAAGTTACATGTTTTAATTTCTATAAAAAAAATTCACTATGAGGAAGTCGGAGAGCTAATCGACAACATGTCGTTGAATGAATATCGTTCGCACAACGAGGAAGAGGTTGCACCTAAGAAGAAATGTATGATTGATCTTAACACTCAAGATGTTTTACTTGCTAGTAACAAACTTCTTAATATTCAACTAGAACATTCACAAAAATGTTGGATGCAAGGAAAGTGCTTGCAACTCTCAGCAAATGCAACTTGCCATTTCTATGAGCAATGTCATGAAAGCGGGGGGATGTCTCCCCTGCAAGTTTGGTGTTATCAAAAGAACAAGTAAATTACATGGAATCCTTTACCAGGGAGCAGAGGAATTTGTTGGAACAAGAAGGGTTACAATTCCTCTAAGGTTTTGATGATAACAAAGTATTGAAGAACAATTGGACATACTAATATTTGTTCAAGTGTGCAGGATCATAGAATGTATCCATCAAAGTACTGAACATGTATTAAAGTATCAGAAGCACAAGAGAAGCTCAAAGTGACTATGGTAGAAGATCTGAAGAAAGGTCAACCAGAAGTTAACACATTGGATCAAAAGAAATGACGTCTCTCAGAAGCTGTAGAGATCATCAGACTCTGTCGAGACCATCGGACTCAGAGGACCTAATCAGACACAGAAGAACCTATTAGACTTGGAAAACCTTTAGACTTTAGAAAGTACCTGAGGGACCCAGACTCCCACGTCAGATTTGTCATCTTTCAGAGTTGGTCCACATCAAAGGATTTAAAGCACAGACTTTATCTTCTTCTGACCACATGTAGAAACAAACAAACAACTTCAAGGGCAACAAGAGTGAACAGATACTTCCTGTTTCAGCAAAGGATTTTCGAATGAACATCCAAAGAATTATCCATATCAGGCAATGACTCAATGTCCTTGATTTGAAGCTTCTCAACGACTCTTAATGCGTTGCACTCTTCTCCAACGTCTCACAAATCCCTGCCTATAAAAGGAGTTGAGGTACCCTAAAGAAGATTAACTAGACATGCTATTTTCATTGTGACCATTACTCTGTCAAAATCAAATAGCGCAAAACACTTGGGATAGTTCTTACCAAACTTTGTATCTTAGAAATCCTAGAGTTGTAAAGAGTCCTGTTCATTGTTCAGTTACACCAACCATTTATATATCTTGGTGTAAGAACAAGGTTGATTATATTTGCTGTAATCAATCAAAAGTCTCTTACTTGTTAAGCTTGAGCATATAAGTCTCCTGATGAAACCTTGAGCAATAGAAGTCTCTTATGGGAGCCCTTTGAGCAAAAGAAGTCTTTTGCCTACGTGCTTGAGCAAAGGAAGTCTCTTGGAGTTGTCCTTGAGCATTGGAAGTCTTCTTGCCTGCATGCTTGAGAAATAGAAGTCTCTTGGAGTTGTTCTTTAGCATTGGAAATCTCTTGGTAGCGACCTTGAACATATAAGTCTCCTGATGAAAACTTGAGCAATAAAAGTCTCTTAGGGGAGCCCTTTGAGCAAAAGATGTCTCTTGCTGCGTGCTTGAACAAAGGAAGTCTCTTGGAGTTGTCCTTGAGCATTGGAAGTCTCTTGCCTACGTGCTTGAGAAATAGAAGTCTCTTGGAGTTGTTCTTTAGCATTGGAAGTCTCTTGGTAGTGACCTTGAGCAAGGAAGTCTCTTGCAAGTGTGCTTGAACATTGAGAAGTTTCTTGGAAGAGTCCTTGAGCGATTGTAATCAGTAGTGATTATAGTGAAATCCCTTGGAAGTACAAAGGGACTGGACTACTCCTGTGTTGTGGGAAGAACTAGTATAAATTGCTTGTGTCTGCTTTCTCCCTCTTTGTCTTTATCTTTGTGTTTTTGTACTTATCTGCTGCACTCAGACTTTGTATCAGAATCTGTACTCACCAGATTCTGAATAGTTTTTAACACACAGAAAAAGAAACCAGAAAAGCCAACACAATTCAACCCCCCTTTGTGTGTTTTCTCACCTTCAGAATCTGTGTTCCAATACTTATAACCCTAGTTGGATAGATCATTTGAATTTTTCCTACAGAAGCAACAACGCCCTCCAACCTCCACAAGCTAATCACCCTTCTCAAGGTAATCAACAAAAGTAACCAAGGTTGAGTCTAGAGAAGATTATCACTCAATATATGAAGATAACTCAGGGTCATATTGAAGGACCAGCTAAGGCTCCTGAAGAAGCTCAGAAGATCAATGAGGTGGCTATATAGAACTTGGAGATACAAATGAGGAAGCTATCTACTCAGATTGCAAATATGACAAGAACAAGATTCTTAAGTACTACTAATGACATGCCGTCTTACGTTAGTTTCAACTCATTTTACTTATGATTTGACCCAAATTAAAGTAGTTGTAGAACAATTGTCTATGGTATAAGGGATATTTTTGTAAAGATTTCATATTGAGTCATGTAATTATAGTTTTCCGTAAACCAAGCAATTGTGAGATGTTTTGGATGTATTTCACTGAAAAATCATGTAGTTCGGCATAATAAGACACATCATGAAGAATTTGGAAGACAATAAATGAAGATTCAACAGGCTTATGAAGACATTGCAAATTGAGGAAATTCCTGTCTCAAGATCTAAGACGAGTTTGGATGAGAAAACACACTCAAAAAGACGAAGAAAAGGCAAGAAACACACTCAAAAAAGGTGTTGTGTGCCTCGAGTGTGCTTGCAATGCGCTCCAGGGGTATGCAAACCATTGTTGAAAAGCATTGTTTTTTACACACACGCGACGTGCGCGAGACGCATTTGCCTCATGAAAAAAACAAACAACGTTTGGCTGTTTTTCGCGGCGGGTTTGAGGAAAAGCCTAATTTTTCAACCCAAATCCAGTTGGAAATCAGCCTATGAATGAAATTCCTTTCATTCACAAATTTTCATTCATAAAGAAGAGGTTCAAGAGGAAGTCAAGCGCTAGGAGCATCAAGAGAGAAGTCTCTCCTCCACCTTTGTCTCTAGAAAATGTTTTATTTCTTTTGTAATTTTGGTAGGGTTCTAAGATGAACCTTTATTCGTTTGTTGGATTCAATTCAATTCAAGTCTTTTATTCAATTATGTATTGAGATCTATTTAATTTTTATATGCAAAAGTCATTAATGCTCTTTTGAATTCTAAGGAGTCTAACATACCTAGAATCTTATAACTGAACATAGAAACTGTAAGACCCTAATCCCCGAGACTACTAAATAAGCGATAAATCATGCAACACGACTAATCAGAATCTAACAAATCATCAAATAACTCATAATAGATTCTCATAAAGAAAATCTCATCTACAAACATCATAGCGCATCGGAAATAAATCATCACAACATAATAATCATCTCGAGTCTAAACATAAATATCTCAAATAAATACAATCCTCATAAAATTCTACAAGAAAATAAATCCCGGACTCCTAGATCAGAGCACCTAATCTAGACATCTTCGAAAAATAAAAGCGACAAAAACGGAGAATAGGCGTGACGCCATCCTCGGCACAACTCACCGAGCGCTACTCCTCAACCTGAATGTCTACATCCACAAGGGTTGAACCTAAGGATGAGGCGGCAATAAAGCCACTAGAGGGTAAGATATACATTCAACAAAGGAGTATAATAAACGCACATAAGTTTCAGGCAAAAACATCACTTAACATATAATTATTCATCAATACTAAAGCCTGATTATTACTCATGCATAACTCATAAATCATAGTATACCTTCATCAATATATAATTACTACTTAATTATACATCTTCAACAATTAAATCACCATTTCAATTATAAATCACCAACAACACAATTATGAATCATTCCATAACTTTTCACACACCAACAATTGACATTTACCACAATAAATGCACAAGTTCAAACCAAAACATTACCAAACACGACTCGTGTGAATGTAATGCGCCTAACACGACTCTAACATGCTTGTGGTACCAATCCTGATCTTAAATCAGGCTACATTTGGATCTTGGTCTTAAACAAGCTACATATAAAATCGTGATCTTAAATCAAGCTACATTTGGGATCTTGGTCTTAAACCAAGCTACATATAAAATCTTGATCTTAAATCAAGCTACAATTTGATCGACCAATGAATGCATGGATGTTCACGTATGGACTTGAACAATGCACACCACATATAAATCATGATCTCAAACCATGCTACATTTCACCACATTTTATTTGCATTATCAAATCCATACATTTCATACAATTCATGATTATCACCACATCATCATTTAATTCACCACACATCCATCATTTAAATCACAATACTATAATGCATTAAGGACACATCCAGCATCATTCACTTCATATTAATGCATTTTACCAAGTTTTAATCATAAACACGTCATTCTTGCATTTATTCACCATAAATCACATAATCCATATTCCACGAATAAATTAATAAGGTTACCTCAACCTATTACTACACCCCAATTATAATTCATGATTCAACCTCATTCATACTACGATATCTGATCATTAAGTCCATTTCGACAATTATCAAGTTTCACAAAATGCCAAGTTCGTCTCATAATCCAACTTTGAAATTCCTGGCAGGACCTGATTCTGAACCGTAAAACAGAGTAGAACAGAGTGCGCAAAACAGTAGTTCAGAAGCAGAAATAAAACTGATCAGAAGTAAATAAACACAGTTATTTGTTAACCCAGTTCGGTGACAAACACACCTACGTCTGGAGGCTACCAAGCCAGGAAGGAAATCCACTATAATAGTATCAATTCGAAGTCCTATGTGAACAGCCCCTGTTTCACAGCCTTCTCACTTAATCACTACCCGTGGTATTTCTACCTAGGAACTCCTAGCTATAGATCCCTCTTACTTCCTACTCAAGCAATCACTGCCCCAGTGATCTTAAACTCTAAACAAACAAAGATGAAGACACACTTCAAAACACCCAATAATCACTCTTGCTTAAAAGCTTCAAGTGAACGACAGTTTACAACTCAATAAACAAAACCAACTCTAAACAATTGAGTGGTGTACAGAAACAAAACACAAAGCTCACAGACTCAAAATCTAAGTATGACTCTCTCTATAATGACTTCTGTTTTGATGGTAAGTTTCTTTCAACAGCAGCGTCCTCTATTTTATAGCTCAGCAGCAACATAATCTTGAACAAATAATCTTCAAAGATATATTTCCAGAATTCTTTAGAAGCAAATAGAAGCAATTATTCTTTAGAAATATATTTTCCAAACATTACTTTGAAAAATATTCACAAATAAAAGAAACCAATCTTCAACAAATATCTTCACGCAAAATAATCTTCCTTCTAGAAACAAATCCAAGAGAATTCTTAAGACAAATCTTCAACAGATCACACGAGAAATAAACAACTAAGGCGTGGAAACAGAACGCAGAAAACCAGCTTCTGAAGGTACTTCTGAAGTCTGCACCTGAAGTTCTGCGTCTGAACATTTCAGCTTCTGAAGGTTGCTTCAGCGTCTGAACATCAGCTTCTGAAGGTTTTAGCGTCTGAAGTACTATTCAGCTTCTGAAGACCAGCTTTTGAAGACGCACATCTTGCTTGTATATTTGATTTTAGCAAACATGAAGCCAACAACCAAATATCCAACAAACTTAAAAATAATTCTTCGCAAGCAATCGTTATCTATCAATGAAAGGTCAAAACAACACCAAAACAACACAAAAGGAATGCCCCGGGATGTCCAGAAACGTCGCCCAAAGGCTAAAACACGCATAACAGATGATGTTTGTTTCTGCTATGGTCGATGAGCGACCTGGAGCTTCGCTGAGCGAAGTCCTGTTTTCTGGGCAACCAGAAAACAGGGTTTCCGAATACGTGAAGACCCCAAAACTCACCCAAAAATCCCATTTTTCATCACAATTAACCCAAAATCAGTTTACAAACAATACCCATGATCAATACACTTAAATTGAACAATGGATACACAATGAAACATCAAATTGACATGAATTCTCAAGGTTTTTCGGTAATTTTCGAAGTTTGTCTCAAAATTCTATTTTCACCAACAACTTAGCAAATAGGCTTGTATAACAACATCAACAATATTTCATCAAGTTCAACATCACCATAATCACCTATTCAACTATTCCAACGACAACTATTCATTTAAGCAGCAACTTATTCATTTTCACTTAATTAAGCCATTTAGCAAAAACACAACAACAACAACTTAATTCTCATCAAAGCTACACAACCAATATATTATCATGCTTTTCATCATAAGGCAACAACTTGATCAAAATAGTATCAACTTAAGCAAATTCACTCAATTAATCAATTTTCTCAAAATCACTTAAATTGCAACTTATTCAACATAACTTCATAATTTCTCAAACAAAACACATAATCAACTTCATAATCAACAAACATCATTCAATTAACATGTTAATCATCAAGATCATCAAAATTCACAAAGGAATCAATTAATCATATTAAAACATGAATTTTGACATGAAGAAAATGCAATTTCATTAAAGTTTAGCATGCTTAATTTAATCAACAAAAAGAGCACGATATTCACCAAAAACAACAACAATTATCATATAATTAATCATAATCTAAAACACCCAGACCTCATAATTGCTTATTAAACCCATTTGGTAAAAGTAATCTCCCCTCTTACCTTAATTCTTCACTTTTCTTGCTACTTCTAGTAGAATTCCTCTCTTCCCCTTGAGCTCTTCTAGTTTCCTCCTCTTCTCCAAGCCTCTTCTCTCTCTCTCTCTCTATTCTCTCCTCACTTGTCTCTCAAATTTTGTGTTAGAATGTTTAACTAAATTCACCACCACTCACTACTAGTCTATTTATAATATGGTTTTAGGGTTACTCCCACTAGTGGGCTTAGTCACAATTAACTTACAATTATTTTCTCTACACTTTTACTTCACTTAAACCCCCCATATTAACTATACACCACTATTCTCTAAAATTCAAATTACTAGTTCTAGCATTTACAAAAATGCCACTCAAGCACTAATAATTCCACTAACCCACCAATCACACGTAAATAATCAATTAACAAAATATAATTAAATAAATAATACTAATTAATAATAACAGATAAATCTAATGCTAAAAAAATCAGGTTGTTACAAAAACAAGGAGTGCAAACGGTAATCCTGAGGACACCCCTTGTCACTCTTTTCCGAATGTTGCATTATAAACTTTTTTCTTTCCCTCTGGTAAGGTAGACAACATGGGAATACCCGTTTGTAGAACTACTAAGGTATAGACTTTTGGTGCTCTGAGTGAATGAATAAGGTTGTGCCTTTTTAAATATTCAAACGTCTTTCTTCTTACATTTTTGTTGCAAAATATTCATTCATAAATAATGTTCTCTAAATAATTTTTTCAATAAAATTAATGAAAAACGAGTTAAAAAGTAATATATGAATATACTATAAACTACTAAGTAAACATAGTAATTCTGATGCCCAAAAAAATGGTGTCCCACCCATATATATATATATATATAATATATATATAATATATATATATATATATATATATATATATATATATATATATATATATATATATATATATATATATATATATATATAGACACGCACAATAACTAAGTTTATCCTTCTGAAAATTTCGTTTAGCCATATATTAAAAAGGCTAATAATCTATACGAACAAGAAAAATTTACACTAAAAAAAAACACAATATTAGATAGGTTAACAATTACTTACATGTCGTGTTGCTAAGTGTATAGATTAAAAGTACCTCGTTATTATCTTGTCCAAATTATTTGCTAGCTAAATTTTAACATTAAACTCCAGAGATCAGTCTATAAGAAACAAATATATATAGACAACACACATGCTTAGTCCTAGGCATAGCCAATTATTTGGGACACACCCAAAATCCCGCATCTATATTTTTTGGATCAATATTGCATGATTGTTTTTCACGTACCAACTACTATATATACCTTAGTTGTGTTTCCTTGCTTTATTCACACTTTTATTTCATCATTAACAACACAAACATGACTATTAATACTATTCCAAAACTCTTGCAACCAAAAAACTCTTTTTCTATTTCAATAGCAATCTCTATATATTTACTCATTCTTGTTACCAATGTGAAATCCGACTCTTCCTTCAATTTCCCTAATTTTCCACCAGAAGCTTTAAAAAAACTCGGTTTCGCAAATGACGCCACATTAAAAAATGGAGTAATACAATTAACTAGAAAGATGCTTATGGTGATCCACTCCAACACAGTGCTGGTCAATTTGGATGGATAAAACCAATTCGCCTTTTCGACCGAACCACCGGACAAGTTGCGAATTTCGTAACCGAATTCACCTTTTCGGTGAGCTCAAATGGTAGACAAGATCACGGCGATGGATTCGCTTTCTTTATGGTATCACCGAAATTCAAAATCCCCAACAAAAACAAATCGGAAGGTGGATTCCTCGGAATGTTTACCCGCGAACTGCTTTGTATACCAAAGAAGTTGTTCTTGTTGAATTTGATAGTTTTTGCAAATGAATGGGATCCAAATCCTTCGTCACAGTTTTCTCATTTAGGAATTGATGTTAATTCGATTAAGTCAGTGGCTAATGCACCATGGTTTAATAATTTTGATGATATAACAGTAGGAAAGGCTCGTATAGAGTATGATTCTAGTGACAAAATTTGAAGGTTTTGGTAACATACTCTGAAAAGGGATCATTCAATGGGGATTCTAGTTTGGTGTATAATATTGATTTGACGACTTTTCTTCCGGAAATGGTTGAAATTGGATTCTCTGCTTCTACAGGAGATTTAGTTGAGACTCCATGACATTCTCTCTTGGTCTTTCACTTCAAACATGTAGAGGGAACTTTATATATTGTTCCAAATAACCTCGTTGCTTAGAGGATGTATAACAAAGTGAATGTAATTGTTATAAAAAAATAAAGTCAATAATAATACTTGTTTCTTGTGTTGAATGCATAGAATCTATAAATAGTCGATGAATGTAAGTTTCATAGAAAAATAAATGAAGCTTTACTGACACAATGTTATTATAAGTCCCACATTTTATTTGAAAATGTATTTATAAATAGTGGAAAATCCTCGTATTATTATAAGTCCCATATTTAATTTAAAAATGTATTTATAAACGGTGGACAATCGTTATCTTATAAGACAATTTTGTAGAGGAAGATCGAACTCAACTCTTCAATAACTCATAATATTTCATCGTCAATACAATTATTATTTTCTCATGGGTCACTCTTTCCGAGACATGTCGAGATTTTGTAGTATTTTGGTCAAACATATACATGCATATATTTGTATGAGTAACAATATTTGAACATTGAAAGGTCGACATCTTTTCGGACTGCTCATTTTCATACTCTCATTGTATTTATACTCTCTCTTACCCTCTCTCCTTCTCTATCTCTCTCTATTGTTTTTGTCTCAAAAGAATAAGGAAAAAAAAAGGTTGTCCTAAAAGCTGTCAATTTTTGGTTGTTAAAATATCATTACTCATAGAAGAATATAGATGACAGAAAGAAAAAGAGAAGAATATATGATCTTTATTTCAAGGTATCTTCTACAATGCAATAGGGTCCAGTTTATAGGACAAAAAACTTATAGGTTACATGTAAGTTAATAATCACATTACAGACTATTAGCAATTAATAAGGTCATCCACTAAGGAGAAATCAAGTTAAGGAAAAAGAGGACAACATCATTTGTTAGTATATGTGTCAGTCTGATATATGTCATTCTTTTAACTTACTCTTAGTGGATTTTGGACTAATAGAACTCTATATATTCTCATTTTCAACGTTTTGTAAGTTTTTGTGAAGATGTGGTATCAAGATCTCCTTGTGGGAGTACATAATGTAGTTGGATGCATGGGTAAGGAGCAAGGTGGTTGGTTGTTAAAGTGGCATCAACATTGATTTAGTCAAGGTGGAGAATTGTTGTGTGTGACTCAAAATCTTGTTGGAATTTTTTCTTGTTTTTCATGAAAGTTGAAGATGCTACTTGTTTCTCAAGAAAACATAAATATAAGGCGGTTTTCTAGATTGGCAAGGCATATGAGCTACAAGGTTATTTCTTGAAGTGCAAAACAAGCTGAGTGATGCTTATATACACATGGTGTTGGTTTTCAGTTCTAACAAGAGGTGGAAAAGTTGGAATTCTATGGTTACAAAAGAGAACTTTTAGGGTTAAAAGTTGAGAGCCTTTGGGAAAATTCTAAGCTTGGGAAACACTTCAAAGGACCTTGGGGGTAAATCATCGAGTCTCTTGACCACATGAAGAGATTCGGGAAAAGAGTAGAAATTAGGGTTTGTTCTTGGAGAACTTGTTGAAGACTAATTCTTGTAACTCTTGTATCTCTTTGGAGAACTTGTTGAAGACTAATTTCTTGTAACTCATGTATCTCTTTGTAAAAAACTTTTTGATAGTAAATTGGAGAGATCTCTCTCCTCAAGATGTAGGTCAGATTTTGACCGAATTGGATGAACAAATATCGCCGTGTTTTTTTCTTTCTTCTCGTTTATCTCGTGTTTATTGGTTGTGCTTGTTTGATCTATTTGGTTTTAGTTGCCACTAATTTTGCTCCACACATCAAAATATTGATGTGAATTTTAACCGAATTCACAACAAGAACATATGCAAGTTTTCATACCTAAAATCAATCTTGGTTATCCTATCCTTAGCATTCTCAATATACATCCCTTCCCTGATGGGTTTGTTGATATAACAAATAACATTTATCTTAATTATCTTTAATTGGTCAGGAAACTTATAGATGTCTGCATCCTTAATGACCCTTGTTTGAGACCCTAACTCCTTCCCCATTATGATAGTTTTATAATTTAGGGTTGTCCCCAAATCGGTATGCATAGTGAGACATTTGTTAAATCCAATTTACTGAACCACAAACTAAATGTTTCAAATAGTCCAGGGGCACTCTTTCAACACCCTAATAATGTCTTCTTCTTTAGCCATTGCAAAATGATAAAGCTTCCCCTATTTTCTTCCTGCCTAATGTTGTGGATGAGGGTGTTGCGGATGAGGTGGAGACGACGATGCGGCTGCAGCAGATGAGGACGACATTGCGGTTGCGACAGCCCCACAACATTTACCTGATGTGACTCCTTTTCCTGGAGGGCCTTATGATGACTCTTTGTTGTCTTCGTATGCTTCGCACGTTGCATTACCGTTGTGGTATAATACAAACAATGTAAGTTTTCTTTTTTCTTTTTTAACTTTTATATATGAAGTCGATATATTTTTTTGTATGATAACTTTTAAAAAAAATGACATGAACACATGCCGTTGTCTGATTATTTTTTTTGTCTTCCATTATTGTTCGCGCGTAATTTTTTATATATGTAGTATATGCTTTTTTTTGTATGATAACTTTTTTAAAAAAAAGACATGAACACATGCCGTTGTCTGATTATTTTTTTTGTCTTTCATCATTGTTCGCGCGTAATTTTTTATATATGAAGTATATGCTTTTTTTTGAATGATAACTTTTAAAAAAAATGACATGAACACATGCCGTTGTCTGATTATTTTTTTTGTCTTCAATTATTGTTCGCGCGTAATTTTTTATATATGAAGTATATGTTTTTTTTGTATGATAACTTTTAAAAAAACGACATGAACACATGTCGTTGTCTGATTATTTTTTTGTCTTCAATTATTGTTCGTGTGTAATTTTTTTTATATGAAGTATATGGCTTTTTTTGTATGTTTTTGATTTATGTGGTGTTTTTTTTTTATTATTTTAGTTTCGTAACACCCGTAAGATTAGATGCATAAATCACGGGGCGAAGGTGGCAGATCTCCAGCGTCCACCTATGAATTAAGTCTGGTTTTGGGATCCTATAAGGCGAGTGGGTTGCATGATTTGTTGTACACGTATTCTACTGTTAATCATGCTCTGCTCCAAGCGCTTAGCGAGAGGTGGCATTCTGAGACCAGCAGTTTTCATATGAATGTGGGGGAGATGATAATCACTTTAGATGATGTGGCGTGTCTATTGCATGTTCCTATTGAAGAGCAGATGCTGAGCCAAAGAAAGAAGGTGTCTCAGGTGATGGGGTGGACTTGATGGTGAGGTACTTGGGTGTCACCCAGGAGTATGCGGTGAAAAACTGCAAGACTGAGTATGTGGATACATTAGCTATAAGGCACTGAAGGAGCTTTATGAGGATCACCTGAGTGAGGCCACCATATTAGCGCGTGCTGAGACGCAGGAGCAGCTCCAGGAGCTAGGCAGGCGTAGGCTTGCCTGTGTGGGGAGATTCCTCCTATATCTGCTTGGATGTACGTTGTTCGGTGATAAGAGCAACAAACACATCGACATGGCATACCTGCAGACGATGGAGTCCTTTGCTGGGATGAGGGAGTACTCGTGGGGAGGAATGACATTGACATACCTTTACCACTGTCTATCTGAGGCCTCTTCGCTTGTAGGAAAAAGGATCGGGGGAAGCACAACACTTTGATGGTAATAATTTTAAATTACTATGCTTGTGTATATGAATATAATGTGTTTTAAATGTGTTTACTATGCCTTTTAATTTACTATGTTTTTTAATTTACTATGTTTGCTAATAACTTATAAATGTGTTTGGTTTGTGCAGAGATGCTTTTTGGCACATTTACCAGGAGTCTACCCACATGATGATAATTCTGATTACCGACAAAACTTTCCTTGCGCTTCCAGATGGATTCCACACAGGGGTCATGGACATCCGAAGCCCTACCATCTGGCGCTGGATCGTTTAGAGATGTATGATATTACCTGGATGTCATACGAGGATCATATGGAGATCCAAGAGTTTGTGGAGATATGCTGGTATTTAGACTGGATCATGTGTGGTCGTGACATCATCTACCGTCACTTGCCTGAGCGGGTTAAAAGGCAATACGGGTACGTGCAAGACATCCCTAGAGCTCCGACATCTGTGCTTCCTCTCCATTTTCAGGCTGTTGCACATGCTTTCCTAGACTTTTGTGTGCATACCATTCCTCAGGCTGCGTGGGGTAGGGAGGTTGATTAGCCATGGCGGTATGAGGAGGGATACATGATGTGGTACAGACATGTGTCTCACCCAAAGATTCTGCCACCTATTGATGGATCTCCTCTGAGGCCAGCAAATGAGGAACAAATCATTGCACACCATCAGTAGCGGCACCAGGAGAGAGGCTCGCCTAATACCATTTAGATGGTTGGTGGCGTTATTAGCCAGGCTGATGAGTACTTGGGTCAAGAGGCGATGAGCAATGAGCAGCTGTAACAGGCCTTGCGTGACATCAGGGACATGATGGCACCGATAATGACCAGGAGACATAGGAGGTCGAGGAGGCAGCAACAGCAGCATGACCAGGACCAGGATCAGGAGTAAGACATTTTTTTAGGACTTTTGTTAGTTTTTTTTTTACATTTGTTAATTTTTTTTTGTAAATTTATGGCACATTATCGTAGTTTTTTTGGTACAATTTTAACGTGATTTCGGGTTTATTTTGCTTTATTTTGATTATTTTGTTATAACCATGTCATGTCTTAGAAACAACAATAACAACAATTCATTCATAATCCGAACTAAATCATAACTAAAAATACACAAAATAAGTGTTACATTACATTACATTATCCCTAAATATGTTGTATCATCATGATGTTGGATTAAAATTAAATTCTTGAAAGTTTGCGGAAAGTGTTGGCATTGAAGTGTCTTATACTTAGTGTAAAAATTTGCAAGTCTCTTTGAAAACTCAAAAATGTATTCTACCGAATCAACTTTATAGGTTTTCACATCGAATTCCCTCATATAAGATGAGTCATGACAAAAAGGAATGTAGTTCCAATATATTCTTTTGAAATTAATCCTACTGTCTTGCCAACTGACAAGTTTCAATTGACAAAGGAGCATGATCAAACATAAAACAACATCTTAGAACTACATTTCCTTTGTCACGCTCGTCTTATACGAGGGAATTCGATGTGAGAACCTATATGATTGAATCGGCAGAATACATGTTGTGTTCTCTTCATTTTCTTTTCCAAAGAGACTTGCAAACCTTTACGCTAAGTAAAAGACACTTCAATGCCAACATCTTCAACAAACTAACAAAAATTAAACTAAAATCCAACAAAATAATGACACAACATAATAATACTATCTAAAACATCTTCATCCGACCAAATCAAACTCTTGAGAATATCTTCAGGCAACCTCAGCAACGTACCATCCATCTCGAGGGGGATCATGTTGTGCTCAGCAAATATCGAGAACATGCTCCTCACGTCGTCGTCGTTTGTTAACTCCGGCTGAGTGAACGACAAATTCCCCTCTGAGTCGAACAATGGACGATGGTATCAAACGTATTCCACCCTCCTCATTTTTACGTGGTTGATCGCGAACCTTGAAAAAATGTTGGTTACCACCGTTGAAGGATACATGAAAGTATACTTGAGCCATTTTTTCATATCTACACCATAAGAAATTAAAAACAATCAATGAAAAACTCATTCAAACATTTCATCAAACACTTGGAGTGCAAATTATACATAAACCCTAAAACTAAAAACTACAACATAAACATGCAAACATCTAAACATTTAAGCAACATAAGTCATTTACATGTAAACATTGTATCATTTCTTGCCAAAAAGAATCAAAATTTATACAAACCCTAAAACTAAAAAATTAATAATTTAAGAGAAAAAATGAAACATATAAACATTAAATGACAATGGAACTTGATTATGAAAACTTACTTGTTCTTGGAGTGTTGGTTGAATTGAACTTGAAGAAATTTGGGATTTGGATGATTTCAGAGAGTTTTTGGAGAAATTTCCAACTTGGAGTGCAGGTTCTGCAGTGCTGATCTACATAAGTACTGAACATAACGGTAGTTAACTGCCGATGGATCCGACGGCAATTAACTGCCGATGCACCATTCCAGCGGCACTTAACTGTCGACGGGGTAAAAAGTCATTTTCTGGTGTGTTTTAGCTTTGTTTGAAGTAGGAAAAACAATTTTCATATATATATATATATATATATAGACACACACATTTAATTATGGGGCCTAAGCTTACCTTTATCAATAAATTTACCCTTTTTGCCTGTCCAAAATAAATAAATAACATAGACCTAAAACACAATTTACCATAACAACGATGCAAAAAATATTTTTCTTATTTAATTTAAGAGTTTTGTTAACGAATGTCGCTGGAACACTCTTTAAAGATTTTAAAATAAGAAATTATTCTATAAAAAATTTAAATATTTCAATTTACAATTCATTGATTACACAAATTTTTATAAAAAAATTAGCATTCAAAGTTCTTAAAGAGTTCCCAAAAACATTGGTTAACATTTCCCTTAATTTAATTCTAATACAAGTTAGAACTGAATGTCCAAGAAAGAATCTCGAGTGTATTCAACCAATCGTCCCGTGACCCTAGAGAACCCAACGCTAACCCAGTCAGGTAGAACTTCCCTCAAATCAATTTCATGTGAGAGGCTAATTTTAGTTCCGTTAAAAGAACTTACAACTACATTTAACTGGTGTGAAAGTGCCTCGTAACTAACGGTAGCAACCACCGGTGTTAAAAAGTTCTCAACACTGCTAATTCCCCATTTTACCATTGTTACCGAACTACTTGAATTTACATAAATTCCCACATGCGCAAATGTATCGTCCCACTCATTTTGAAACGTGTCGAATTCAACTGCAACAATTTGATTTTGAAATGTATTAAAAGCAGTCTCAGGACTCACAAGACCAAGATACCCATCACTCGAAGATTCTGGTATCTTCGAGTGATATGGTGCAATTAAAAATGAAATTCCAACACCAGCACTTTGTCCATTTGATGTCACAAGAAAAGAGACTGTGGTTGTAAAACTCGCAAGACCAATTTCGGGGTCCCAAAGGCGTATTGGAAGAATATAAGAGGCTCTGCCGGCACTATATGGCATGTTTGTGTCAGTTTTTTATATTAGTAAGTTGAATGGTGCCATTAGATTCAACGGCATCACCTTGGTAGGTGATGATGTCGTTTCTATATGTACCAAAAGTATTTGGGAATTTGAATGATGAACGGGTTTTGTATTGTACAGAGGCATGGCTTTCTATAAATTTGTTATATATGGAGAAAACTGAAGTTTCTATACTATGAATTTTATTCGAAACTATTTATGTATAGAACTTTTTTTGTGTGGTATGTATAGTTTTTTTTTGTCTGCGGAGAAAATAAAATTCTTTAAATCTCATCTTACATTAATGTTGACTTTCGTTAGTACTAGGAAAATGGTGATTAAAACTATGTGATTTTGGACATTGCATAAGACCGGTTTCACTATATGCAATTTACAGAGGATTGAAATGTACGATCCTAGTAACAATCAATCTATGTAAATACAAGTTTGCGGGTTGCATTTGCCAACTATATACATACATATTTTGAAAACATTTTTGTCTAGTTGATTTATTAACAAATTTTAAAGAGTTAAATAAAGTTTTAGTGCCTATAAATATATTAGATTTTTGTTTTTAATCCTCGTAAAAAAAGTTACATGTTTTAATTTCTATAAAAAAAATTCACTATGAGGAAGTCGGAGAGCTAATCGACAACATGTCGTTGAATGAATATCGTTCGCACAACGAGGAAGAGGTTGCACCTAAGAAGAAATGTATGATTGATCTTAACACTCAAGATGTTTTACTTGCTAGTAACAAACTTCTTAATATTCAACTAGAACATTCACAAAAATGTTGGATGCAAGGAAAGTGCTGCAACTCTCAGCAAATGCAACTTGCCATTTCTATGAGCAATGTCATGAAAGCGGGGGATGTCTCCCTGCAAGTTTGGTGTTATCAAAAGAACAAGTAAATTACATGGAATCCTTTACCAGGGAGCAGAGGAATTTGTTGGAACAAGAAGGGTTACAATTCCTCTAAGGTTTTGATGATAACAAAGTATTGAAGAACAATTGGACATACTAATATTTGTTCAAGTGTGCAGGATCATAGAATGTATCCATCAAAGTACTGAACATGTATTAAAGTATCAGAAGCACAAGAGAAGCTCAAAGTGACTATGGTAGAAGATCTGAAGAAAGGTCAACCAGAAGTTAACACATTGGATCAAAAGAAAATGACGTCTCTCAGAAGCTGTAGAGATCATCAGACTCTGTCGAGACCATCGGACTCAGAGGACCTAATCAGACACAGAAGAACCTATTAGACTTGGAAAACCTTTAGACTTTAGAAGTACCTGAGGGACCCAGACTCCACGTCAGATTTGTCATCTTTCAGAGTTGTCCACATCAAAGGATTTAAGCACAACTTTATCTTCTTCTGACCACATGTAGAAACAAACAAACAACTTCAAGGGCAACAAGAGTGAACAGATACTTCCTGTTTCAGCAAAGGATTTTCGAATGAACATCCAATAGAATTATCCATATCAGGCAATGACTCAATGTCCTTGATTTGAAGCTTCTCAACGACTCTTAATGCGCTGCACTCTTCTCCAACGTCTCACAAATCCCTGCCTATAAAAGGAGTTGAGGACCCTAAAGAAGATTAACTAGACATGCTATTTTCATTGTACCATTACTCTGTCAAAATCAAATAGCGCAAAACACTTGGGATATTTCTTACCAAACTTTGTAATCTTAGAAATCCTAGAGTTGTAAAGAGTCTGTTCATTTGTTCAGTTACACCAACCATTTATATATCTGGTGTAAGAACAAGGTTGATTATATTTGCTGTAATCAATCAAAAGTCTCTTACTTGTTAAGCTTGAGCATATAAGTCTCCTGATGAAACCTTGAGCAATAGAAGTCTCTTATGGGAGCCCTTTGAGCAAAAGAAGTCTTTTGCCTACGTGCTTGAGCAAAGGAAGTCTCTTGGAGTTGTCCTTGAGCATTGGAAGTCTCTTGCCTGCATGCTTGAGAAATAGAAGTCTCTTGGAGTTGTTCTTTAGCATTGGAAATCTCTTGGTAGCGACCTTGAACATATAAGTCTCCTGATGAAAACTTGAGCAATAAAAGTCTCTTAGGGGAGCCCTTTGAGCAAAAGATGTCTCTTGCTGCGTGCTTGAACAAAGGAAGTCTCTTGGAGTTGTCCTTGAGCATTGGAAGTCTCTTGCCTACGTGCTTGAGAAATAGAAGTCTCTTGGAGTTGTTCTTTAGCATTGGAAGTCTCTTGGTAGTGACCTTGAGCAAGGAAGTCTCTTGCAAGTGTGCTTGAACATTGAGAAGTTTCTTGGAAGAGTCCTTGAGCGATTGTAATCAGTAGTGATTATAGTGAAATCCCTTGGAAGTACAAAGGGACTGGACTACTCCTGTGTTGTGGGAAGAACTAGTATAAATTGCTTGTGTCTGCTTTCTCCCTCTTTGTCTTTATCTTTGTGTTTTTGTACTTATCTGCTGCACTCAGACTTTGTATCAGAATCTGTACTCACCAGATTCTGAATAGTTTTTAACACACAGAAAAAGAAACCAGAAAAAGCCAACACAATTCAACCCCCCTTGTGTGTTTTCTCACCTTCAGAATCTGTGTTCCAATACTTATAACCCTAGTTGGATAGATCATTTGAATTTTTCCTACAGAAGCAACAACGCCCTCCAACCTCCACAAGCTAATCACCCTTCTCAAGGTAATCAACAAAAGTAACCAAGGTTGAGTCTAGAGAAGATTATCACTCAATATATGAAGATAACTCAGGGTCATATTGAAGGACCAGCTAAGGCTCCTGAAGAAGCTCAGAAGATCAATGAGGTGGCTATATAGAACTTGGAGATACAAATGAGGAAGCTATCTACTCAGATTGCAAATATGACAAGAACAAGATTCTTAAGTACTACTAATGACATGCCGTCTTACGTTAGTTTCAACTCATTTTACTTATGATTTGACCCAAATTAAAGTAGTTGTAGAACAATTGTCTATGGTATAAGGGATATTTTGTAAAGATTTCATATTGAGTCATGTAATTATAGTTTTCCGTAAACCAAGCAATTGTGAGATGTTTTTGATGTATTTCACTGAAAAATCATGTAGTTCGGCATAATAAGACACATCATGAAGAATTTGGAAGACAATAAATGAAGATTCAACAGGCTTATGAAGACATTGCAAATTGAGGAAATTCTGTCTCAAGATCTAAGACGAGTTTGGATGAGAAAACACACTCAAAAAGACGAAGAAAAGGCAAGAAACACACTCAAAAAAGGTGTTGTGTGCCTCGAGTGTGCTGCAATGCGCTCCAGGGGTATGCAAACCATTGTTGAAAAGCATTGTTTTTACACACACGCGACGTGCGCGAGACGCATTTGCCTCCATGAAAAAAACAACAACGTTTGGCTGTTTTTCGCGGCGGGTTTGAGGAAAAGCCTAATTTTTCAACCCAAATCCAGTTGGAAATCAGCCTATGAATGAAATTCCTTTCATTCACAAATTTTCATTCATAAAGAAGAGGTTCAAGAGGAAGTCAAGCGCTAGGAGCATCAAGAGAGAAGTCTCTCCTCCACCTTTGTCTCTAGAAAATGTTTTATTTCTTTTGTAATTTTGGTAGGGTTCTAAGATGAACCTTTATTCGTTTGTTGGATCAATTCAATTCAAGTCTTTTATTCAATTATGTATTGAGATCTATTTAATTTTTATATGCAAAAGTCATTAATGCTCTTTTGAATTCTAAGGAGTCTAACATACCTAGAATCTTATAACTGAACATAGAAACTGTAAGACCCTAATCCCCGAGACTACTAAATAAGCGATAAATCATGCAACACGACTAATCAGAATCTAACAAATCATCAAATAACTCATAATAGATTCTCATAAAGAAAATCTCATCTACAAACATCATAGCGCATCGGAAATAAATCATCACAACATAATAATCATCTCGAGTCTAAACATAAATATCTCAAATAAATACAATCCTCATAAAATTCTACAAGAAAATAAATCCCGGACTCCTAGATCAGAGCACCTAATCTAGACATCTTCGAAAAATAAAAGCGACAAAAACGGAGAATAGGCGTGACGCCATCCTCGGCACAACTCACCGAGCGCTACTCCTCAACCTGAATGTCTACATCCACAAGGGTTGAACCTAAGGATGAGGCGGCAATAAAGCCACTAGAGGGTAAGATATACATTCAACAAAGGAGTATAATAAACGCACATAAGTTTCAGGCAAAAACATCACTTAACATATAAGTATTCATCAATATATAAAGCCTGATTATTACTCATGCATAACTCATAAATCATAGTATACCTTCATCAATATATAATTACTAACTTAATTATACATCTTCAACAATTAAATCACCATTTCAATTATAAATCACCAACAACACAATTATGAATCATTCCATAACTTTCACACACCAACAATTGACATTTACCACATAAATGCACAAGTTCAAACCAAAACATTACCAAACACGACTCGTGTGAATGTAATGCGCCTAACACGACTCTAAATGCTTGTGGTACCAATCCTGATCTTAAATCAGGCTACATTTGGATCTTGATCTTAAACCAAGCTACATATAAAATCTTGATCTTAAATCAAGCTACATTTGGATCTTGGTCTTAAACCAAGCTACATATAAAATCTTGATCTTAAATCAAGCTACATTTGATCGACAATGAATGCATGGATGTTCACGTATGGACTTGACAATGCACACCACATATAAATCATGATCTCAAACCATGCTACATTTCACCACATTTTATTTGCATTATCAAATCAATACATTTCATACAATTCATGTTATCACCACATCATCATTTAATTCACCACATCATCATTTAAATCACAACTATAATGCATTAAGGCACATCCAGCATCATTCACTTCATATTAATGCATTTTACCAAGTTTAATCATAAACACGTCATTCTTGCATTTATTCACCATAAATCACATAATCCATATTCCACGAATAAATTAAATAAGGTTACCTCAACCTATTACTACACCACATTATATTCATGATTCAACCTCATTCATACTACTATATCTGATCATTAAGTCCATTTCGACAATTATCAAGTTTCACAAAAATGCCAAGTTCGTCTCATAATCCAACTTTGAAATTCCTGGCAGGACCTGATTCTGAACCGTAAAACAGAGTAGAACAGAGTGCGCAAAACAGTAGTTCAGAAGCAGAAATAAAAACTGACAGAAAGTAAAAACACAGGTTATTTGTTAACCCAGTTCGGTGACAAACACACCTACGTCTGGAGGCTACCAAGCCAGGAAGGAAATCCACTATAATAGTATCAATTCGAAGTCCTATGTGAACAGCCCCTGTTTCACAGCCTTCTCACTTAATCACTACCCGTGGTATTTCTACCTAGGAACTCCTAGCTATAAGACCCCTCTTACTTCCTACTCAAGCAATCACTGCCCCAGTGATCTTAAACTCTAAACAAACAAAGATGAAGACACACTTCAAAACACCCAATAATCACTCTTGCTTAAAAGCTTCAAGTGAACGACAGTTTACAACTCAATAAACAAAACCAACTCTAAACAATTGAGTGGTGTAAAGAAACAAAACACAAAGCTCACAGACTCAAAATCTAAGTATGACTATCTCTATAATGACTTCTGTTTTGATGTAAGTTTCTTCAACAGCAGCGTCTTCTATTTATAGCTTCAGCAGCAACATAATCTTGAACCAAATAATCTTCAAAGATATATTTCCAGAATTCTTTAGAAGCAAATAGAAGCAATTATTCTTTAGAAATATATTTTCCAAACATTACTTTGAAAATATATTCACAAATAAAAGAAACCAATCTTCAACAAATATCTTCACGCAAAATAATCTTCCTTCTAGAAACAAATCCAAGAGAATTCTTAAGACAAATCTTCAACAGATCACACGAGAAAATAAACAACTAAGGCGTGAAAACAGAACGCAGAAAACCAGCTTCTGAAGGTACTTCTGAAGTCTGCGCCTGAAGTTCTGCGTCTGAACATTTCAGCTTCTGAAGGTTGCTTCAGTGTCTGAAGTACTGTTCAGCGTCTGAACATCAGCTTTTGAAGGTTTAGCGTCTGAAGTACTGTTAAGCTTCTGAAGACCAGCTTCTGAAGACGCACATCTTGCTTGTATATTTGATTTTAGCAAACATGAAGCCAACAACCAAATATCCAACAAACTTAAAAATAATTCTTCGCAAGCAATCGTTATCTATCAATGAAAGGTCAAAACAACACCAAAACAACACAAAAGGAATGCCCAGGGATGTCCAGAAACGTCGCCCAAAGGCCAAAACACGCATAACAGATGATGTTTTTTCTGCTATGGTCGATGAGCGACCTGGAGCTTCGCTGAGCGAAGTCCTGTTTTCTGGGCAACCAGAAAACAGGGTTTTCGTATACGTGAAGACCCCAAAACTCACCCAAAAATCCCATTTTTCATCACAATTAACCCAAAATCAGTTTACAAATAATACCCATGATCAATACACTTAAATTGAACAATGGATACACAATGAAACATCAAATTGACATGAATTCTCAAGGTTTTTCGGTAATTTTCAAAGTTTGTCTCAAAATTCTATTTTCACCAACAACTTAGCAAATAGGCTTGTATAACAACATCAACAGTATTTCATCAAGTTCAACATCACCATAATCACCTATTCAAACTATTCCAACGGCAACTTATTCATTTAAGCAGCAACTTATTCATTTTCACTTAATTAAGCTATTTTAGCAAAAACACCAACAACAACAACTTAATTCTCATCAAAGCTACACAACCAATATATATTATCATGCTTTTCATCATAAGGCAACAACTTGATCAAAATAGTATCAACTTAAGCAAATTCACTCAATTAATCAATTTTCTCAAAATCACTTAAATTGCAACTTATTCAACATAACTTCATAATTTCTCAAACAAAACACATAATCAACTTCATAATCAATAAACATCATTCAATTAACATGCTAATCATCAAGATCATCAAAATTCACAAAGGAATCAATTAATCATATTAAAACATGAATTTTGACATGAAGAAAATGCAATTTCATTAAAGTTTAGCATGCTTAATTTAATCAACGAAAAAGAGCACGATATTCACCAAAAACAACAACAATTATCATATAATTAATCATAATCTAAAACACCCAGACCTCATAATTGCTTATTAAACCCATTTGGTAAAAGTAATCTCCCCTCTTCCCTTAATTCTTCACTTTTCTTGCTACTTCTAGTAGAATTCCTCTCTTCCCCTTGATCTCTTCTAGTTTCCTCTTCTCCAAGCCTCTTCTCTCTCTCTCTCTCTCTATTCTCTCACTTGTCTCTCAAAATTTTGTGTTAGAATGTTTAACTTAATTCACCACCACTCACTACTAGTCTATTTATAATATGGTTTTAGGGTTACTCCGACTAATGGGCTTAGTCACAATTAACTCACAACTATTTTCTCTACACTTTTACTTCACTTAAACCCCCCATATTAACTATACACCAGTATTGTCTAAAATTCAAATTACTAGTTCTAGCATTTACAAAAATGCCACTCAAGCACTAATAATTCCACTAACCCACCAATCACACGTAAATAATCAATTAACAAATATAATTAAATAAATAATACTAATTAATAATAACAGATAAATCTAATGCTAAAAAATCAGGTTGTTACAAAAACAAGGAGTGCAAACGGTAATCCTGAGGACACCCCTTGTCACTCTTTTCCGAATGTTGCATTATAAACTTTTTTCTTTCCCTCTGGTAAGGTAGACAACATGGGAATACCCGTTTGTAGAACTACTAAGGTAAGACTTTTGGTGCTCTGAGTGAATGAATAAGGTTGTGCCTTTTTAAATATTCAAACGTCTTTCTTCTTACATTTTTTGTTGCAAAATATTCATTCATAAATAATGTTCTCTAAATAATTTTTTCAATAAAATTAATCAAAAACGAGTTAAAAAGTAATATATGAATATACTATAAACTACTAAGTAAACATAAGTAATTCTGATGCCCCAAAAAAATGGTGTCCCACCCATATATATATATATATATATATATATATATATATATAGACACGCACAATAACTAAGTTTACTCCTTCTGAAAATTTCGTTTAGCCATATATTAAAAAGGCTAATAATCTATACGAACAAGAAAAATTTACACTAAAAAAAAAACACAATATTAGATAGGTTAACAATTACTTACATGTCGCGTTGCTAAGTGTATAGATTAAAAGTACCTCGTTATTATCTTGTCAAAATTATTTGCTAGCTAAATTTTAAACATTAAACTCCAGAGATCAGTCTAGAAGAACAAATATATATAGACAACACACATGCTTAGTCCTAGGCATAGCCAATTATTTGGGACACACCAAAATCCCGCATCTATATTTTTTGGATCAATATTGCATGCATGATTGTTTTTCACGTACCAACTACTATATATACCTTAGTTGTGTTTCCTTGCTTTATTCACACTTTTATTTCATCATTAACAACACAAACATGACTATTAATACTATTCCAAAACTCTTTGCAACCAAAAACTCTTTTTCTATTTCAATAGCAATCTCTATATATTTACTCATTCTTGTTACCAATGTGAAATCCGACTCTTCCTTCAATTTCCCTAATTTTCCACCAGAAGCTTTAAAAAAACTCGGTTTCGCAAATGACGCCACATTAAAAAATGGAGTAATACAATTAACTAAGAAAGATGCTTATGGTGATCCACTCCGACACAGTGCTGGTCAATTTGGATGGATAAAACCAATTCGCCTTTTCGACCGAACCACCGGACAAGTTGCGAATTTCGTAACCGAATTCACCTTTTTGGTGAGCTCAAATGGTAGGCGAGATCACGGCGATGGATTCGCTTTCTTTATGGTATCACCGAAATTCAAAATCCCCAACAAAAACAAATCGGAAGGTGGATTCCTCGGAATGTTTACCCGCGAAACTGCTTTGTATACCAAAGAAGTTGTCCTTGTTGAATTTGATAGTTTTGCAAATGAATGGGATCCAAATCCTTCGTCACAGTTTTCTCATTTAGGAATTGATGTTAATTCGATTAAGTCAGTGGCTAATGCACCATGGTTTAATAATTTTGATGATATAACAGTAGGAAAGGCTCGTATAGAGTATGATTCTAGTGACAAAAATTTGAAGGTGTTGGTAACATACTCTGAAAAGGGATCATTCAATGGGGATTCTAGTTTGGTGTATAATATTGATTTGACGACTTTTCTTCCGGAAATGGTTGAAATTGGATTCTCTGCTTCTACAGGAGATTTAGTTGAGACTCATGACATTCTCTCTTGGTCTTTCACTTCAAACATGTAGAGGGAACTTTATATATTGTTCCAAATAACCTCGTTGCTTAGAGGATGGATAATAAAGTGAATGTAATTGCTATAAAAAATAA
Source organism: Medicago ruthenica (assembly GCA_018208015.1). Lineage (NCBI taxonomy): Eukaryota > Viridiplantae > Streptophyta > Magnoliopsida > Fabales > Fabaceae > Medicago > Medicago ruthenica. Next base: position 60,554,918 of record CM031378.1, on the reverse strand, counting down.
AGTCAATAATAATACTTGTTTCTTGTGTTGAATGCATAGAATCTATAAAAAAATGTCCGATGAATGTAAGTTTTATAGAAAAATAAATGAAGCATTAGTACAGAAAACACTTTTTTAAATCGGGTGAAAATGACTTTTTAAATCGGTTCCAGAACCGATTTATAGGTGGCCGATTTAAAAACTGTTGATTCTAAGTCTTTCCTCTTACCCGATTTAAAATCTTTTATTAAGTCGGTTCACCCGATTTAAAAGCTTCTTATTAAATCGGGTTAACCCATTTAAAAAAGGTTAAAAGGTAAAAAAAAATCAGGTTTTTAAGTCGGTTATCCCATTTATTAAGTCGGTTCACCCGATTTAAAAGCTTCTTATTAAATCAGTTTACCCCATTTAAAAAAGGTTAAAAAGGGTCAAAAAAAATAATCAAGTTTTAAGTCGGTTCACCTGATTTAAAAGCTTCTTATTAAATCGGTTCACCCCATTTAAAAAGGTTAAAAAGGGTAAAAAAAATCAGGGTTTTAAAATTGATTGGCTAACTGAAATATAAAGTTCTTGTGTTTTAAAACAACAGGGAATTGATGAATCATTACGGTATATTATACTCAACAATAAAACATAGACTTTGTTTCAACATTACTCAATCTCAAAATGAAGGCCTTTAACATTGCAACAAGATAAACACCAGCAATGAACAAGAAAATTAGGGGAGGAAGACATTATCTAACCGTCTCAGGCAAGTTATATACAAGCACAGAACTCATGACAATTGCAAGAGCAAAAGAAAGAAAAGGCCAACTGAAAAATCATACATGATTCGGCAAGAACACAGAATACATGATTAGTCAACAATTACTGATCATCTTGTACTAAATGAACAGAAAATCACACCAAGATCACTTTCTCTATATATGATTAAACCATAATTCTCCATAGCTCCAGCAGAAAACTCAGGAACTGCAACAAGATCCATCTTAGGAAGTGGATAAGGCACTGAGAAGTACCTAGATGATGTCAAAGACAAAATTAACCAGCAGCAATGGAAGTGTATTATGAAGCACTAACACAAACAATGGAAGTGTTACTATACTAGAATGATTAAAAATGTCTGTTTTCGCTAATGTCTGTTTTTTTTTCTCTTTATCAATCATTTAGTTTCGCTTTTGTTACGTTAAAACAACAACCTTTGTTCAAAAGAGTAATGAAAAACAATCAACGCAAATAACAAACAATCGGTGTTTGTTCCAGCACAAAACCCACATCATATTTCATCATCACTACCACCACTAACCACACCTCATCACATCACAAGCTTGGCAAAAAGTTATCATAAAATTCAACATAGGAGTAAATTTCTCGTTTTTGTGCGACCAAACAATTACATACAGTAGAGAACCTGCATGGTTGCAAAAGCTTCAAATGATAAAAGGAATTGAGGTGTCTAACCTGCTAGGATAGTAGGAGATGCCAATAGAATGTAGCCATGATTCTGGAACATATGCCCATACCAAGAAAATAACTATTCACAAAGGAAAATGAACAAGTAAAAATCAAAATCATAAAAACTACCGTAACATCACAAGAAACCTTAAGAGACATTTGTTAACAGAATTGTTTGGGTCATGCAAAACATTTAGCCTTCTCCCTTTTTCAGAAGGTGCACACTTTAGCCATAAAAAAAATATCTTCATCTTAAACCTTTTTCAGTGAGAACAGACTCCCTTCTCTTTTTCCCTTCTCCCTTTGATTACTCTAAGAAGGCCAAGGTGCACCCCAAACTTCCAACACATCTTCCCTGATGAATTATAACATGAAGATACCGTGAACATGAAGATATAGAGCACTCCAAATTCAATATTTTCATCTATAAAGGTAATAAATCCACTCAAAACAAGATGGTATCAATTCATACACATAAACCAAAATCAAATACAATATATAACTCCAAATTGTCAACTTGATATCAAGAAAAAAATTAGAAATCTAAAGAATATTTATAACAGAAAATGGTATCTTCAGCTGCTACATCCTATAAACACACTGCATTCTAATCCCTTTCATATACAACTATATCACAAACACAAAAACTGTGCCATCTCAATATTCAACACTCCAAATCAAGAAAAAATACAATGAACTTCAAATCACACCATCATACATTACATACCTAGCAAAAAAAAAAACAAGAAGAAGAAAGAAAAGGAAATTACATAATAACACACAAATTGTCAAGAAAATATTCCTCTTTCTTCCATTGATGATTTTTAGCATGATCAAAAGTTAGTAAATTCGCAAGTTGTGTTTAGTTTCCAACTGAAAAAATAATGTTGCATATGTACAATTATCTTAAGCATGTCAATCTTCGCAGGTTTATATGTTCTTCAATTTAAACACATGGTGTCAAATTAAGTAAACTCCTAATCTTTCTACAATTGAGACATGATATATAGTTTTAAAGGTGCAAATAATATGTTCAAAATATACTACAATTGAGCTCTGTAAAAACAATATCCGACGTTTTATAATATTTTTGAACTTCCATTATTTCCAAAGCTAGGCAGAAACAAACAAGTTTATTTGCTATATAGTTTCAGACATAAAATTCTAGTGTCACATAAACTCCAAGACACTTATTGAAAATTGTATGATACGTAAATGTTACCAATAAACGTTCACATCAGTATGTAACACCAAAAGAACCAAAAACAGATCCCAATTCCCATTTTATTCCTATAATCTACCAATTCCCAATTCACAATATCCAATTCACATTAAGCAATTCCCAATTCTAAAACCCTAAAACAAGGAAGGAAGGAAAAATTGGAGAATCAATTGGCTTACCTTAGGTTCCGGCGAGAGTGAGTGAGCAAGTGAGAAGGTTCCGACGAGAGTGACTGAGCGAGTGACGGCGGCGGCAAGAGTGACTGAGCGATGAGGGAGGCAGCGAGAGTGAGTGAGCGATGTGGGAGGCGGCGGCGAGTGAGAGGTTCAGCGATGAGGGAAAGTGAAAGGCTGTGATTATGAGGAAGGTTCATGTAGATCGGCTTCATGTAGATCTTCGAGATGAAGATTCTTCTTCTACTTCGATTCACAAACCCTAGATTTGACAATCCACAAATTGCATAGAGATGAGAATAACAACACCCGAAGAATCAAGCATGATGAGGATCTAGGAGTTGGAAAGTGGAATCGCAGCAAGGTGCGGCGCGGCTTGATGGCGATGGAGAAATCTCGGAGGTGGTGGTGAAGAAAATTTCAGTGTGAAGAGAGAGAGTCGCGTTAGGAAGCTGAAGGTTTGGTGTTTTTTTGTTTTATTTTAGTTTAAATTTTTAAAAACCTTTTTTTAAGTCAGGTGAACCGATTTAAAAACTATCTTAATTAAAACCTTATCCTGGATGAAGTTTTTAAGTTAGGTGGATAGCAACCTATTTAATATCCTTGTGTTAAAAAGTGTTTTGTGTACTAGTGAAGCACTGAGTTTACTGACGCGACGCAATGTTATTATAAGTCCCACATTTTATTTGAAAATGTATTTATAAATAGTGGAAAATCCTCGTATTAGTATAAGTCCCATATTTAATTTAAAAATGTATTTATAAACGGTGGACAATCGTTATCTTATAAGACAATTTTGTAGAGGAAGATCGAACTCAACTCTTCAATAACTCAGAATATTTCATCGTCAATACAATTATTATTTTCTCATGGGTCACTCTTTCCGAGATATGTCGAGATTTTGTAGTATTTTGGTCCAACATATACATGCATATATTTGTATGAGTAACGATATTTGAACATCGAAAAGTCGACATCTTTTGGGACAGCTCATTTTCATACTCTCATTGTATTTATACTCTCTCTCTCTCTCACCCTCTGTCCTTCTCTATCTCTCTCAATTGTTTTTGTCTCAAAAGAATAAGAAAAAAAAATTGTCCCAAAAGCTGTCAACTTTTGGTTGTTCAAATATCATTACTCATAGAAGAATATAGATGACAGAAAAAGAAAAAAAAAAGAAGAATATATGATCTTTATTTCAAGGTATCTACTACAATGTAATAAGGTCCAGTTTATGGGACAAAAAACTTATAGGTTACAAGTAAGTGAATAATCACATTAAAGACTATTAGCAATTAATAAGGTCATCCACTAAGGAGAAATCAAGTTAAGGAAAAAGAGGACAACATCATTTGTTAGTATATGTGTCAGTCTGATATATGTCATTCTTTTAACTTATTCTTAGTGGATTTTGGACTAACAGAACTCTATATATTCTCATTTTCAACGTTTCGTAAGTTTTTTGTGAAGATGTGGTATCAAGATCTCATGGTGATCCTCCTCATTATTAATTTGTTATTACTTCCGACGCGTCATGAACTGTCTAATAAATCGTATTAGTTTTTTTTTTGAAGGATCAAGATCTTGTATTAGAGTTTTGATTTGGCGCCCGAGTGGATCTAGATGTAATTGATGAAATACAATGACATGAAGAATAGTAAGGTATCGTTTGTATAAAATGTCAAAAAATCTTTTAAATTTAAATTAGTATTTGCCGGAGAACAAAGAGGGTAGTGGGTGTAACATAAAAAACAATATTCGCTTTGGTTTATATGTTAGTCGTGTAAACAAGCATTTTCCTTAGTTTAATGAAAATTTGATGTCACATATTTTAAAAATATTACTATGCATTGACTCTGAAACAAAAACAATATCAGGTGCAAATCATATAGGTCATTATATAATTTGTTTTGCTTTCTCGCCAAGTAATAACTATATATTTTATTACGTTGTTCAATTCAATCTGATTGAACTTGTCACATGTTATGAACCTTTTATATTCAGTTATATAGCTGTCATTTGGTGCATTAATTTTTCAAAATATCATTTGGATTGGCAAAACTCATTGTTTCTGTTGATTTCTTTAGGAACTCAAGGCATGGCTCCTAGTTTCTATACCCTTCCACTGTTCTTCTTGTCCTTAATTTTATTAACTTTCCATGCTTATTCAATTAACTTCCAACTTCCCAGTTTTAATCCAAATGAAGCCAACATAATCTACCAAGGTTCTGCAGCACCAGTTCAAGGAGAAGTTGATTTCAACATCAATAAAAATTATGTATGTCAAGTTGGATGGGCCTTGTATTCCAAAAAGGTGTTACTTTGGGACTCAAAATCAGGTCAACTCACTGACTTCACAACTCATTACACTTTTATCATCAACACTCAAGATAAATCTTCATATGGCCATGGCCTTGCCTTTTTCTTAGCTGCTGATGGATTTGAAATCCCACCAAACTCCTCTGGTGGCTTAATGGGTCTATTTAACACCACAACAATGCTTTCATCTAGTAACCAAATTGTTCTTGTGGAGTTTGATTCTTACCCAAATGTTGAATGGGATGAGACAACACAACATGTGGGAATCAACAATAATTCAATCAAATCATCAATATCAACACCTTGGAATGCAAGTTTACATAGTGGAGACACTGCTGAGGTATGGATTAGGTACAATTCTACAACCAAGAATTTGACTGTATCTTGGGAATATCAAACCACCTCTAGTCCTCAAGAAAAAACTAATCTTTCATATCAAATTGATTTAATGAAAGTTTTACCTGAATGGGTTACAATTGGATTTTCTGCTGCAACTGGTTCCATTGGAGAATTAAATAATCTTTTGTCATGGGAATTTAATTCCACTTTAGAGAAAAGTGATGATGGTAATACAAAAGAGACAAGATTAGTTGTGATACTAACAGTCTCTTTAGGGGTTGTAATCATAGGAGTGGGAGCATTGGTAGCATATGTAATACTAAAGAGGAAAAGAAAGAGAAGTGAAAAGCAAAAGGAAGAGGCTATGCATTTGACTTCAATGAATGATGACCTTGAAAGAGGAGCAGGGCCAAGACGGTTCACCTACAAAGAACTTGAGTTGGCAACCAATAACTTCTCTAAGGATAGAAAGTTGGGTCAAGGTGGCTTTGGAGCTGTTTATAAAGGTTACTTTGCTGATTTAGATTTACAAGTTGCTGTGAAGAAAATATCAAGAGGATCAAGACAAGGTAAGAAAGAGTATGTAACTGAAGTTAAAGTCATTAGTCAACTGAGACATAGGAATCTTGTGAAGCTCATAGGTTGGTGTCATGACAAAGGTGAGTTTCTACTTGTTTATGAGTTCATGCCAAATGGTAGTCTTGATTCTCATTTATTTGGTAAAAGGACACCTCTTTCTTGGGGTGTAAGGCACAAAATAACGCTTGGATTGGCCTCCGGTTTGCTTTATCTACATGAAGAATGGGAGAGGTGTGTGGTTCATAGGGATATCAAATCAAGTAATGTCATGTTAGATTCTAGTTTCAATGTCAAGCTTGGTGATTTTGGGTTGGCTAAATTAATGGACCATGAACTTGGGCCTCAAACAACTGGGCTGGCCGGAACATTCGGCTATCTAGCTCCAGAATATGTGAGTACAGGTAGGGCAAGTAAAGAGTCAGATGTATATAGTTTTGGGATAGTTGTTTTGGAGATAACTACTGGTAAGAAAGCTACTGAAGTTTTGAAGGAAAAAAATGAAGAGAAGGGAATGATTGAGTGGGTTTGGGATCATTATGGAAGAGGAGAGCTACTTGTGGCAATGGATGAGAATTTGAGGAAAGATTTTGATGAGAAACAAGTAGAGTGCTTGATGATTGTTGGATTGTGGTGTGCTCATCCTGATGTTAGTCTAAGACCATCAATTAGACAAGCAATTCAAGTGCTTAATTTTGAGGTTGCTTTGCCAAATCTTCCATCAAAGAGGCCAGTTGCAACCTATCATGCTCCTACACCATCTGTAAGCTCCGTAGAAGCTTCCATAACCAATAGCCTTCAAGATGGTCGTTAAATGATACTTTATCAATGGAATCATGATAATGTTACTTTGCTTTGCATATGTTTATTAAAAAAATATTGTCTATACTAGTACGATGATATTTTCTTTATTGGTTTAACTTTTGAATGTATAATCGTAAGGTTTTAATTCAATATGATGTGGTGAATAAATAACTTTATCACAAGTAGTTACATGGTTACGTGAAAGTGGAGTATATACTACTACGCCTCGAGGAAGTCAATAGTGTCCCTTGGTGACCTCTGATCTAGATTTACATAGAATGATCCAAGTGAAACGACTAATAAAATACTTGTGACCATGTATAGATTGAGTAGAGAGAGGTCCCCAAATGTTAAAATGGAACAACTAATAACATTGACTATCTTTATTATTGCTTAATTGGAAAGGTAGTTTTCTATGTCTGGCATAGTGACATATATCACATACTGAATTTGTACTTATGGTTACAAAAGGAAACGTTTGATGTAAACTAGCAAATCATGATTGCACAAATATCCTACTCTAAAATGACATAGAGCTTGTTATGGAATAAAAGTTGAATATGGTTTTGCTTGTGTAACAAGGAAGTACAATCCCTCAAATCAAATCAGTCGAACCAATGATGTTCAAGCTCCTCGTTTCCTGAATCAAACATTTACCATTATCAAAATTTACGATGCAATCAATATCTATGCATAATTTTGGCAAATATAGCAGGTTTAGATTAACATCTTGGTCAAATAACACATTCAGTGCACTCAGACCAGGTGAAAATTGCATTGTGCCTGTGTAATATCCCGCTCAGACGTAACTTTATTTGATGTTAGAGGATTAATGAGTAAGTGGTGGCAAACTTGTAAATATGGAAGAGAAGATTTTAAATAAGGAAAACATGAGATATTTTCTCATATTTCCTCTTCCATTCTCTCTCTAATCCAACTGATTTCCTCCTCCCTCTCTCTCTAATTTTCGGCCACCATCATCCCTCACCACCATCCTTCTAATCATCATCCAATCTTGTGGAATCTTGGTTAGAAAGCTTAATTTAAGGGAGTTTAGAACAAGAGGAAGTAAAGAAAAGCAAGGAAGGATTAAGAGATCAAGCTAGGTTTTTGAAGTTAAAGTTAGCAAAGCACCAATCAAGTTCTGAGGTGAGCTCCACAGGGTTTTATAACCCACTATGAGTGAGGATCACAACTGAATTTATAAGTTACTAGGATTTAAGAGTTAGTGGTCCCTATTTTAATTCTACCCTTGATCATGTTTATTCCTTGTGTTCAGTATGTTTTAGAGTCTTAAAATGAGTCCCTGTCGTGCTATCAAAGATCACTGGGCAGTGGGTATTAAGTTTTAAAACTAAAAACATGTTTTTCCAGAAACTTATGTGTTCTGCTACAGTTGCAGAGCGACACCAGGGTCGCAAAGCGAAGTAGCAGAGCCCAGCCACTACCTAGCCATCACCTAGACATTCGTTCTGTGAAGTGATCAGAAGCTGAGTTCGTAGAGCGAAGTTTTTCCACGCTCTGTGAAGCTTCAGACTCAGGAACACCAGGTTCTGAAGGTTCAGACTCTGAACTTCAGAGTCTGAAGGTTCAGACGCAGGACTTCGCAGAGCGAAGTCTGGGGGTCGCAGAGCGAAATCACCCAGAATGGCATTTTATTTTCAAACAACTGAGCCATGCTATGATCTTTGATATGCTTTGGGGCAAGAATACTTATGTCAAGGACTAATATAGGATGAGGATAGACATATTAAAGAGAGATGAATATTTTTAATCCATAAGTTATTATAGAGGTTAAGGGGCTAGTTTTCAGATTTACCCCTCACTAAGCAGTTTTTATGCACTCATTTAAGTATGTGCAAACACAAGAAATGATTCGAAGTTCAGAACCTTTTTATAGGTTAAGTATTCAAGAATAATTATTTAAATAAAGAGAAATAAGTTAATTAAAGGACTAGATGTGTCTCTTGTATTCTCGTTAGTTAGAATACAAGGGGTTCCAGTTTATGCTGGAATGGTGAAGTTACCGCTCGTGAGGGCAGCTACACATCCAAGTCAAGAAAGTTAATGTGTCTTCTATATTCTCGTTAGTTAGAATATAGGGGGTTCCGGTGAAGTTACTATCTTAAATGACAGCTGGAACGGTGAAGTTACCGTCCGCGAGGACAGCCACACACAAGTAAGAGGAGTCCAGTGTTAGCCTGATATGATAGGAATTTCACCGGTAAGAAGGGAGATGTACTTCGGGGTTACTCCACCCGGATGCACTCCGTAAAATGAACCAAGATAATGTATCGTTTGTTCAACGCTAACTTCTAACTTAATGAAGTGAAAGATGAATATGTATATTTATTATATGTTGAGAGATAAGATAAAGTAACCTCCAATGAAATGGAAGTGATCGTAGGATATCCCCAGATCACTGAGTATGAGTTTGAATATAAGAAAATGGACTTTAGCGATCCTAGTTATCCTTGATCGCGAAATATATGTATAAAATGACGGCGATCATAGGTATCCCCTGATTGCCAAAGTTAGTGCATGGTGACCCTAGGTTTCACCGAGGTTGCCAACAGTAGGTTGGGCTGGAGCTCACTGAGACATTATGTCTCATCCCTTTCCTTCTGGTGCAGGTTCACAGGTAGCACGACGCAAAGGTAAAGAACAAGTTTTGGATTGATCGTGCTGACTTCTTTGTTTATGGATATTTGTATTCAGATGGTGTAATATGATGTATATTATCAAGAGTATGTTGTATCGGATTTCAGATTGTATTAATGACTCGTGTTATGTATAAATTAAAAGTAAACTTTCTGTATTGTATTTAAAGTATCCAGTACGAAATTTTAATACTCGTATGAGATCCTAGGCAATCTCTATATGGGTGTTACAATTTGGTATCAGAGCCTGGTTGATTCAGACCGTGCCTTCGATCATTAAAATACAATCCAAGTATGTGGACCTCTTGGATCCAGGACATTATTCTAAATGTTATATTCAGTTAAAACTTATCACTTTGACTTGTATATGACAGCTAGGATAAGATGTCTGGGAGAAGAAGAGGACCAGGGAGACCTCGAATTAATCAGGCCAGTGATGATAGTGGGGAACCTAATATGACTTTCTGGGAACAGATGCTGCAACAGCAGCAGGCCTGGCAGCAGCAATACCAGGAGCAACAAGCTCAAAATGCATTACAGTATCAGCAGATGATGCTAATGTGTGCGCTCTCGGAAAAAAACGCGCGATCCTCGATACGTGTACGAACGCTCGGGATGAAAGTGCGGAGTCGCCACCAAAGTTTTTGTTTAAAGGAAACGTTGATAAACCCTTTGAGTTCTTTTTAAAAGGGAAACGATAATAAAACCCTTGGCGATGTGGAAAGGATGGTCATCGCAACCATTATCGGGTTCGGGAGTCGATTACGCAAGGGGAAGGTATTAGCACCCCTCACGTCCGTTGTACTCAACGGGAACCTCCTAGTTAGTTAAGGCTAAAGTGTTTTTTAAAGTTTTGCTTGCATGCTTGAATATATAAAGGGAATAAGATAAAGGGGAAAAAGTTTGTTTTTTATTATTGTGCTTGACAAGATGTGAATCTTGCTCCTACGTATCTCCTGGTGCGATGGAGAATTCAAAGCTACGTAGTTCTTTGGTAGAAAAACGTATATTTGTTGGTTGATTTTAAAGAACGATGTTTTGATCGTATTCTTTGAGGTTAAACGTAGCTTGTATGCTCGCGCGTGGGAGACTTAAGCATTTTTTTGTATCGCATTTAGAATAGATAAAACATGTCCGTTGGGGAAAGGAGGTTTTCAATTGACCACGGGGGGTCAAGAGAGGTTCAATTGACTCAAAGGAGTCGCGAAAAGGTTCAATGGATCCAACGGGATCGAGCATTGATTCAAATGACTCAACGGAGTCGAGAAAACGTTCAATGGATCCAACGGGGTCGAACATTGATTCAAAAGGTCACGGGGGACCGAGAAAAAATTCAATGGACCAACGGGTCGAGCATTGATTCAAAAGGTCACAGGGGACCGAGAAAAAGTTCAATGGACCAACGGGTCGAGCATTGATTCAAAAGGTCACGGGGGACCGAGAAAAAGTTCAATGGACCAACGGGTCGAGCATTGATTCAATTGACTCAACGGAGTCAAGAAAGGGTTCAATGGATCCAACGGGATCGAGCATTGGTTCAATTGACTCAAAGGAGTCGAGAAAAGGTTCAATTGATCCAACGGATCAAGAAAAGGTTCAATTGATCCAACGGGATCAAGAAAAGGTTCAATGGACTCAAAGGAGTCGAGCATTGATTCAATTGATCCAACGGGATCAAGAAAATTTTGAATTGACCACGGGGGGGCCAAGGATAGGTTTTGGTGTGTTGGATGCGTTGAAAATAGAATGACGATTGCCCGAATAACGAGACATACGTCAAGTATTCGTGCGACCGGGAAATGGAGAGACATACGTCAAACCATTCCTTTTTCATTCAAATTTATTGTTTGAAACTTAAAATGTATTTTTTCTTGGTGAAGTTTGAAAAGAATGACGACTAAACAACGAGACATACGTCAAGTGTTCGTCCAATCGGGGAATGGAGAGACATACGTCAAACCACTCTTTTTTCATTCAAGTTTGCTATTGAAACTTAAGAAATCCCAAAAAGAGAGCAAAACACTTGGTTTAAAATTTAGGAAAATAAGTTTTGTTACTCAAATTAGTTGTTGCAACCTATGAACAAGTGTTGTTCAAGTTATTTAAAAATGAACAAGTGTTGTTCAAGTTTGGAAAATTCATGAACAAGGTTATTGTTTAAGTTTGGTTTTGAAATTTATTGAACATAGCTTGTTGCTCAAGTTACTCAAAATTGTTATTCAAACTTATGAAATTTTACATAACATGCAAAAACCCTTGTTATGTTTCTGAACCAAAATGAGTTTTAACCCTCTCAGATTCTGAATCTTCAAGTCAGAATCTCAGAAGTTAGCTTTCAGAAGCTTGAACTCAGAAACTGAGTTCTGTCATGGTCGCAGAGCGACCTGAATTTGGCTCTGCGAAGCTGAGTTCTGTCATGGTCGCAGAGCGACCAGAACTTGGCTCTGCGAACCTCTCAGAATTTTGAACTCAGAAGCTGCTTCTGAACTGCTGTTCAGAAGCTGCTTCTGAACTGCTGTTCAGAAGCTGCTTCTGAACTGTTGTTCAGAAGCTGCTTCTGAACAAACTTCAGAACTTTAAGAGGAGTGAAAAAACTTTTGAAATTAGCAAGAAAAGGAGTAAAACAACTCAGTTTTGATGTTTGCAAACTTGAGATTTCTTTGGAGTTTCAAAAGAGGTTTTTTAGTTTGAAAATGAATTAAACAAACACTAATAATGCAGAAACTGAAATTGAATCAACAGGAATCAGTTCAAATGCAAGTAGTAATGCAAAAATGAAAGATAAAGAATTCAGAATGCTTACAAAACTCCTAGCCAATGCTTGTGTTGCTAGAAAATGGAAGAGGCTTGGATGATGATGGTTTTGCAAAGCTGGAAGTGTTTGATGAATGCAAACAGCAAGGACAATGATATGGTGCTATTGTTCTTCCCTCTTTGTATGAGGTTTAGTGGCTGTTTTGGCTGCTTGGTTACTTTGTGCTAGTTTGGGATAATTTGTGAAAGAAAGGAATGGAATTTGCTCTAAAATTTCCTCCTAGAATTCTCTCTAAACTTGCTCAAAGAAAACTGTCTAAAATGTATGTCAAAGAGGGTCTGAATTGTGTAGAAATTTACTGTAAAATTCACTGTCTTTGAACTAAAAAAAATTTGTGTATAATCCTGCAGCAATGCATGGCTTTTATAGGCAAATTAGGATCAATTGTCATGATGAAAATCCCTAGAACCAGGCTGTTTTTGTGGGCTATAATCAGGCTATTTGCTTTGCATTTAATGCAAAAGGGAAGAGGTGACCTTGCCTTGTGACAATGGTCAAGACTTTGGCCCAATTCAGAACCCAATGAAGCTGATTTTGACAGAAAAATGCTGGAAAAGTGGGAAAGCAGGGCTGTTTGCAACTTGAGCTGCCCTTTGGGATTGATCCTTGCAATCTTGAGAAGACAAACAGGAAGAGTAGTGTGCTGTTTGTGCAGAGGTTGGGAGAAACAAAAGGAATATGTGTGCTGTCCTGAGAAGGAAAGAAAGACTGCTGAAACAGGGCAGCAAAATTGGACCTTGGGCAAGCAATTTGCAGCTATGTTGACTGGTTTTGGGTGGAGAAGGAAGGAAGAAAAAGAGCAAGCTGCTTGCTGGAAAGTGCAGGTCAGGAGCAGGCAAAAATGGAAGGGATGAGAGCTGCCCAAGGGCAGCCAACTTGCTTGGTTCCTTGCTAGGCTTTGCTTCTTCTTCCTTTCTTTTCTTGCTTTGTAATGACACATGCTTTCTTTCTTTCTTTGTTGAACCAGACATAAATATAATAATAACAGTAGTAATAATAATAATAATAGATGATAATAATCATAAAAATAAAAGAAAGATAAATCAGAAAATCAAAAACTGCAAAATTCGCAGAGTTCGCAGAGCGATTATAACATCGCTCTGCGATGTTCTTCGCAAAGTTCGCAGAGCCATTATGACATCGCTCTACGAAATCCTTTTTTTTATTATATTTTTTTTTAAAAGGAGAAAAATAAAAGTTGACTTTCTATTTTTTTTTTGTTGACTCTTTTTTTTGAAAAAGCTTGGACAAAATTAGGGTACAACATAATGATGCAACAACAAGCTCAGCAACAGGTCCAAACCCAACAACAATGGATGGAAATGATGAATCAAGGGCAGGGATTCCATCAACAGCCACCACCTCCTCCCGTAATTGGTAATCCGGTTTTCTGGGAATTTAATAGGCATCATCCTCTTGAGTTTAATGGTGAAGGTGATCCACAGGAAACCAAGAGGTGGTTTAAGCAAATGGAAAAGATCTTCCGGATGGCTGAATGTTCGAAAACTAACAAAGTGGTGTATGCCACGAACCATTTCAGAGGCGCAGCGGAAGACTGGTGGGAGTCCACTCAACGTAGAATGCTGGCCAATGATGTGGAAGTAAATTGGGAAAACTTTAAGGAGGTAATGTTAGAAAAGTACTTGCCCCTATCCTACCGAGTGAAGAAAGAACAAGAGTTTTTGGAGTTGAAACAGGGTGGTATGTCAGTTGTAGAATTCACCAAAAAGTTTGAAGAGCTGTCCTATTATTCCACACATAATGAATATGCTGAGAATGAGGTTTGGAAGATGAATCAATACAAGCGAGGTTTAAAGGGTGAAATTGATACTGCTGTGAGCCTCTAGAGAACCACAAGTTATGATGAGCTGGTGCATGATAGTCTAGTTGTTGAAGCAGGATTAGCAAAGACTTCTAAAGAAAGAGCATCAGCATTTGAAAGAAGAAAGAGTAGGATGCCGGACAAATACCATGATAAGCTGAAACCAAAGGGGTCCCCGCAGAGAGGGAAACAATCTAGTTCACCTGTAAATTTTTCTGCTTGCAAGAAATGTGGAAAAACTCACAAAGGAGAATGCATGCTAGGTATGGGTGTCTGTTATGGGTGTAAACAACCTGGGCACTTCATACATGAATGTCCAAATAAATGTGGTAAAGGACCAGCTGAAGTAACTACCACTAGTAAAGGCAGGGTGTACTCCCTTGATGGTGCAAAGGCTCTGGCTAATGAAGATCTGATTGTTGGTATATGTTATCTTGGTTCGAATCCAGTAAGAGTTCTTTTTGATTGTGGCGCAACTTGTTCTTTAATTTCTTATAAGTGTGTTGAAACGCTGCAATTACCTTTATCCCCATTGAATCCTCCGATGAAGGTGTCTACCGCTACTGATGGCGGAATAATGACAAGTTATGTTTGTGAAAACTGTCCTATCACTGTGTCCAATAAGACATACTATGTTGATTTAGTGTGTCTCCCTATGGAGCAACTTGATGTGATCTTAGGCATGGATTGGCTTTCCGCCAACCATGTGTACATTAGATGTTCAGAGAAGAGTATTTATATGCCAACAAGTGATACGACAGAAGGTGAGGTCTTATCTGAATTGATTAACCGTACACATCAGTTAATTCAATTTATTTGTGCTCAAGATAAAGGGTTTTATATTATGCTCATCGTGACTTCAGAACCAGAACTAAGTCCCAGTGACATTCCGATTGTGAATAAGTATCCCGATGTTTTTCCTTCTGAAATAACTAGCTTACCTCTGGAGCGTGAGGTGGAATTCTCTATTGATTTAATTCCGGGAGCGGAGCCAGTATCTGTAGCACCGTATAGAATGTCCCCATCAGAGCTTAAAGAGCAGAAATCTCAGCTAGAAGAGTTAATTCATAAACATTTTATCAGGCCCAGTGTGTCACCTTGGGGTGCTCCAGTTCTGTTAGTCAAGAAGAAAGATGGAAGTATGAGGTTGTGTATAGATTACTGCCAATTGAATAAAGTGACCATCAAGAATAAGTATCCTCTTCCAAGGATTGACGACATTCTAGATCAACTCAAGGGGGCGACATTATTTTCTAAGATTGATCTTAGGTCAGGTTATCATCAGATCCGCATCAAGTCATCAGATGTGTCCAAAACGGCGTTTCGAACGCGCTACGGGCACTATGAATTTCTGGTTATGCCTTTCGGTGTAACTAATGCTCCAGCTGTATTCATGGATTATATGAACAGGATATTTCAACCTTACCTAGACCAATTTGTGGTGATTTTTATAGACGACATCTTGATCTACTCCAAGGGCCCTCAGGAGCATGCTCAACACTTGAGAATTGTTTTGGATGTCCTCAGAGACAAACAGTTGTATGCTAAATTCAGCAAGTGTGAATTCTGGTTGTCTGAGATTAAGTTTTTGGGTCACGTTATTTCTCAAGGAGGAGTAGCCGTTGATCCGTCCAAAGTTGAAGCCGTTCTCAGTTGGGATAGACCCAAGAATGTGGCTGAAGTCAGAAGGTTTATTATGAAGTTTTCTCAGATTGCCTTACCCTTGTCACGCCTCACCAGAAAGGATGTGCCCTTTATTTGGGACGAAGAATGTGAAAAGAGTTTCAGAATCTTAAAAAGAAAATTGACTAAAGCACCAGTGTTGGCAATACCAGATCCTGACAGGAGATACACTGTTTTCTGCGATGCATCCTCTAAGGGACTGGGTAGTGTACTTATGCAAGGAGAGAATGTGATAGCATATGCGTCTAGACAGCTCAAGACTCATGAAGAGAATTATCCCACTCATGATCTTGAGTTAGCAGCTATAGTCTTTGCATTGAAAGTGTGGAGGCATCATTTGTATGGTGCACAATTTGACTTATTCAGTGACCACAAAAGTTTGAAATATTTGTTTGACCAGCGGGAGCTAAATATGAGACAGAGACGGTGGATGGAATACCTGAAAGATTTTGATGATTCACAACTCTATTGGATGTGAAGCATTTGGATTAATGTTCTTCTTAGGATATTATGCCAAAGTAGATCATTACTTTTTCTTTTAAGGGTATTAAGCCTTTGTGAACAAGGGTGATTATCAAACAATGCTAATGAGCGCAAATGGATTCAGATGTAGATGAATTCAGAAACTAAAATGGAGATGAATGGAGAAAAGTTAGATTGCAGATGCAAAACAAATACCAAGTTAAACCTAAAAACTATAGACCTAAGGAGAAATCTAATTTCTCTCTGTGTTAGTACCAAACACTAATTCTAATCATAATAACTACTAAAGAGCTACTCTTCCCCCAAGTCCAATACTATTACGAAGACTACTAAAACTAAGCTATCTATGCTAAGCTAACCTAGATCCAAGATCACATTCATTCGACTTTCTCCCCCTTTGTCATAATAAAAAATAACAACGTAAAAGAGTAAGATAAAAGATATGTGATACGAAAGAAAAGAAGGAAAGAGAAATGAAGACCAATCGAAGAGATATATAAAAAAAGCTGATACCAAATGAAGAAGAAAAATGATACCAATTAAAGGAAAAAAAATAAGGAAGAAAAAAAAGTTAATATCAATTGAAAGAAATAGGAAAGAGAGAAACAAAACTGATGTAAAGAAAAAAAATTGATACCAAATTTTTTAAAAAGAAACAACACTTCAAGCAAAGAAATTAACACAAAAAATATAAACGAGAAGAGGCAAAATGCATAAGTTAGTCAAATTTCAAATTTTCTTCTTCAATATAGAATCATTACTAGATTATAAGAGATGAAAGAAATCCTAAGTAAAAAATTACTTTCTTCTTATGTCTTTCTTAATTACAAGATCAATAAGAAAATCGACTTGATTAGAGAGTTCCTCTAATTCATATTGCAATTCTTCAAAATTCTTAATGTTCTCTTGATTGGTTTTGAACATATTTTTTAGTTTTTGGTTCGGATTATATATATTATCTGAAAGAGTGTAAAAATAACAGAGTGCAATTTTTCAAAATTCTTATCGTTCTCTAGATTGTTGTTGTATGTATATTTTCTAATTTTTAATTAGTTTGGATTATATTATCTAAACGAGGATAAAAGTAAAAATTTAAAAGACACGTGAGAAAGGCGAAGGGTAAAAAACGTCTTAGAAAATACTGGATGGAGGTGGCTCCAAATATTATCTGGACCTAATTGTACATTGACAAATTCTTCTAATAAATCTTATCTATCTTCCAATAAAAAATAAACTAATTATATTGTGTAATAATCTTTGAATCCTACATTTTTTTATTTTTGACGAAACCTTGGAATCTTAACCCGGTGTAAGTTACACTGAAACTTCTCAAAAGTAGAAATATAAATAAAATAAAATGGAAAAAAGCAACGCGTAGAAATAAATTAAGATTAACAATACAAAATTACAATTTATCAACTCACGACATTTGTATAACTAACATTGAATTGATACAAAAGTCAAAACTTACAAGTAAATTATGATCCAAATTCTAAGTATTTTTTTCTTTTTGCTGAATTCCAAATTGTTCCAAGTAGAAACATTATACTATAATGAAGTTAAACCCCTCTCTTATGAGCCGTCCTTTAAAACATAGTTTCTTCTCCTTTATTCATCAAAGAGGGTGATTTAGAGTCAAATTTTGACCTCAAATCACCCCTCTATATCATTTTTCTCCTCCCCTTTTATTTAAAAAAATGATTTTTACGTCTGTTTAATTTTTCTTTCGTGATTTCGTCATCTTAGTGCGTTGTTGTTTTGTTTGTCGTCTTTGTGCGGCGTTGTTTGTCTTTCCCTTCTTATTCTAGTGTTTGTTCTGTTTAGATTGTTAGATCAACTTCGATCCAGTGCAAATCTAATCAATACTTTAGCGTCGTCAACGTTGCAGATCCGAATGTCTGAGTATTTCAGAAAATTGAATATGACTAATTGAATATAGTCATATTTGTAGGCATTTGTAGTTTGTTGTTTTATGTTATTAATATAGATGTTGTGAGTTTGTTCGCTGATTCATCATTTTTATTCTTAGCGAAAATGCACCTTACGTTACTTGTCATTCTAACCAATAATTAACATCTACATAAATTCGTCAAATAATTGACGGTTGTAATGCATCTTACGTTACTTGTCATTACACCAATTAGAAACATCTACACAATATTCGAAATAACGGGCAATTTATGAGGTAATCAATCGATCACTAATTCGATATTATATTTATGGTTTGCGCGTTTTTCCTTCTTCAAGCTCAAAGGTTCTGAAATATAGAAAAAAAGGACAATTATTTTTTCTAGAAAAGGGGACTAGAGATAGAATGTTTCCATGTTTTTTGTCGGCGTTTAGGACGCTAAAAATAAGCTCTCCCACATAAAATTATAATTTTCCGACTACCGATAAATTAATTATGAATTTTTAAAGCGTCTCAAACACAAAAACTAAAACAACGAAAAGCTCAACATAAAAATCGAATTTTGGGCTGATTTTGTTCAATGACATCTATAAAAATACAAAGAAAGGATCTCCAAATTTCATAGCATTTCGAAGAAGTCTCAACTTTTTTTTTTATTTTTCACCAAAAACGTGCAAAATCGCAACTTTGTTCCGAGTAAACATATACCCACAAGTCAAATTTCGTTTCCAAATTTTGTAGATGTAATATCATAAAAACTTTCGCCACCAAATTTTGGAGTTGTTAAACTTTCGCCACCAAATTTTACATTGTCTTCATTCGGATCTTGCTAACCAGTGCCCTCAGGGGCATTGGCTAAGGAATCCACAAATAGAAATTTTGTCTTGAAAATATAAGATGTTACTTTTGATAAAGTAATGATTACACCACCTTTTTATGAAAATGTACTTGTTTTGGATGCTTAACTAATGTCTCTCGATCACTCTTTAGCATTCTCCAATTCATAATACTATCATCTAATATTCATTGAACGAGTATGAGTTTTTTATATTCTTGTATGTAGCTGTGATTTGATGCAACCATTTTCATAATACTATTATCTATCTATATATATGTTAAAGATTATCTCAAGATTGTCAAATCTCATCGTTTCTGTTGAAACTCAAAGCATGGCTCCCAGTCTCTATATGCTAACCATTTTCTACTTGTCCTTAATTTTCTTCAATATCCCCGCCAATTCAATTTATTTCAAATATCCCAGTTTTGATCCTAGTGATTCCAACATAGTCTACCAAGGTTCTGCAGCACCTCGTGATGGAGAAGTTAATTTCAACATCAATGAAAATTATTCATGTCAAGTTGGAAGAGTCTTCTATTCCGAAAAGGTGTTACTTTGGGATTCAAACACAGGACAACTCACTGACTTCACAACTCATTACACTTTTATAATCAACACTCAAGATAGATCTTCATATGGTCATGGCCTTGCCTTTTTCTTGGTTCCTTTTGGATTTGAAATCCCACTCAATTCTGATGGTGGCTTTATGGGTCTATTTAACACCACAACAATGGTTTCATCTGGTAACCAAATTGTTCATGTGGAGTTTGATTCTTTCGCAAATCGTGAATTTCGGGAGACAACAGGGCATGCCGGAATCAACAATAATTCAATCATTTCAGCAACGACGACACCTTGGAATGCCAGCAAACATAGTGGAGACACCGCTGACGTATGGGTTAGCTACAATTCTACAACCAAGAATTTGACTGTATCTTGGAAATACCAACTCACTAATGATCCTCAAGAAAATACTAGTCTTTCATTTTCAATTGATTTAATGAAAGTTATGCCTGAATGGATTACTGTAGGATTTTCTGCTGCAACAAGTTATATCGGAGAATTAAATTATCTTTTGTCATGGGAATTCAACTCCACATTGGCCAAAAGTGGCGATAGTAATACAAAAGAGACAAGATTAGTTATAATACTAACGGTTTCTTGTGGGGTTATAGTTATAGGAGTGGTAGCATTAGTAGCATATGCGTTACTTTGGAAGAAAAGAAAGAGAAGTGAAAAGCAAAAAGAAGAGGCTATGCATTTGACTTCAATGAATGATGACCTTGAAATAGGAGCAGGGCCAAGAAGGTTCACCTACAAAGAACTTGATTTGGCAACCAATAACTTCTCTAAGGATAGAAAGTTGGGTCAAGGTGGCTTTGGAGCTGTTTATAAAGGTTACTTTGCTGATTTAGATTCACAAGTTGCTGTGAAGAAAATATCAAGAGGATCAAGACAAGGTAAGAAAGAGTATGTAACTGAAGTTAAAGTCATTAGTCAACTGAGACATAGGAATCTTGTGAAGCTTTTGGGTTGGTGCCATGACAAAGGTGAGTTTCTACTTGTTTATGAGTTCATGCCAAACGGTAGTCTTGATTCTCATTTATTTGGTAAAAGAACACCTCTTTCTTGGGGTGTAAGGCACAAAATAGCTCTTGGATTGGCTTCTGGTTTGCTTTATTTACATGAAGAATGGGAGAGGTGTGTGGTGCATAGAGATATCAAATCAAGTAATGTCATGTTAGATTCTAGTTTCAATGTCAAGCTTGGTGATTTTGGGTTGGCTAAATTAATGGACCATGAACTTGGGCCTCAAACAACTGGGCTGGCCGGAACATTCGGCTATCTAGCTCCAGAATATGTGAGCACAGGTAGGGCAAGTAAAGAGTCAGATGTGTATAGTTTTGGGATAGTTGTTTTGGAGATAACTACTGGTAAGAAAGCTACTGAAGTTATGAAGGAAAAAAATGAAGAGAAGGGAATGATTGAATGGGTTTGGGATCATTATGGAAGAGGAAAGCTACTTGTGGCAATGGATGAAAATTTGCAAAATGATTTTGATGAGAAACAAGTAGAGTGCTTGATGATTGTTGGATTGTGGTGTGCTCACCCTGATGTTGGTCTAAGACCATCAATTAGACAAGCAATTCAAGTGCTTAATTTTGAGGTTGCCTTGCCAAATCTTCCATCAAAGAGGCCAGTTGCAACCTATCATGCTCCTACATCATCAGTAAGCTCCATAGAAGCTTCCATAACCAATAGCCTTCAAGATGGTCGTTAATTGATTACTTTATCAATGGAATCATGATAATGTTACTTATTTTCTTTGCATAGGTTTATTAAAAAAAAGATTGTCTTGACTAGTACGATGATATTTTTTTTTAATGGGTAAACTTTGAATGTATATAAGGTTTAATATAATATGATATCATATGAATATGATTTGAGGAATAAATAACTTTATCTAACTAGTGACATTATATTTTTTTTAATAAATCTTAAATAGCGACATGGTTGTTTGAAAGTGGAGTTTACATCACGCTTTTAAGAAGTCAATAGACAAATACAAGGTTTTTTTTGTCAAGTAGTCTAATGACAAAAAATTCTTCTTTTTTTAAGGTGAATTAGCTGCGTGTTTGGGGTTCGAATCCTGAATCCGGCATATTATATGTGTCATGCCCCAATTTTTCCCCAACCAAAACTTTCATTTCTTTTTTCTTATTTCCTAAAATTTTTGTTTTTTTTTTCTAAAAGTCAATGTTCATCAAAGTCAACCTTTGATCAAAAGTCAATTTTTTTTCAAAAATGTATTTTCGCACCAAACATTCCAATTTTATTTCCTTTCATTCTTATTACATTTCAAATCACAATTTCACACGATTTTTGTTTTATTTTTTTTCAAAATCATCAAGATTCAAATTTAAAAAAAAAACACTAACTTTGACAAATTGACCCAAAATGCACATTTCACTCATATTTCATTTATTTCCCCACAATTTGTGCACCTAGAATCATCCTCACACATAACACCTCATCATTACCCAACACATCATCACTCACCACCAAAAATCATCAAAAAACTCATTTTTTGCAAAAATTTCAAACTACCCTTTCTTACTCCCCACTTAACCTAATTTTGCACTCTTGCTGACCAAGTTTCTCCCTCTATAAGTACCCAACAAAATCAGAGAGGAAGGGGGCCGAAATTGAGTAGAGAAAAAATCACCATTTTCATCAAAAATTCCAAAATCTTCATTTCTTCATAAAACTCCACCATTCTTCCATCAAAAGTTCATAAACACTTCCAACAAACCAAAAACACTCAAAACCTCAAGAAAAACCATCGAAAATCGTGAAATTAAAACCACAATTTTCCAAGAAAAAGTGTTAGTGAGTTGGACCATTTTCAAAGCTTAAACAAGGTATATTCTGGTTGATTTATGTTCCTAGAAGTGTGGTGAAGCTTTTCCAATGTTTAAATTTGCTTAGAATTGCTTAATTTGTGTTTTTGTATTTTTGAATTTGAAGTTGTTGTTTACGTTTTTTTGCTACACAAGCCTCTATTGTGAAATTTAAGCATAGATTCATGATCAGTGCGAAAAATCGAGCAAGATTGTATATTCAGTTTTAATTCTTGAGGTCCTTTTGAGATTTGGAGTTTTTTTAATTTTCCTCCATGGAGGTGTTGTTGCTGATCGGTTCTTCAAAGGAGGAAGGAGTTGACTTCTTCCTCCCTTTGACCGCGGACCCTACATTTTTTGTGTGTTTTTTTGCTTTTTTTTTTATCGCAGGGGATGGGTCTTGGGTCTTGGGTGCTAGATCTGTTGATCTATTTGCTCCCCCCTTTCAGATCTGACCCCCTGTGACTTTTTTTAATTGCTTTTTAGCTTATTCAAATAAGTGATTATTTGAGCAATAACTTATTTAAGCTTATTGAATCAAATTTTTACACTAACATAGTAATCTTTTCGAATCTTTTATTCTATTTTGTTGGCTTATTTTTATAAGTCATTTTCTTTATTTTAATCGCTTTTTAGCTAATCCAAATAAGTGATTATTTGAACAATAGCTTATTTAAGCTTATTGAGTCAAATTTTCTTCTTTTTTTTTTACTTTATTTACTTGCTTTTTTTTATTTTAGTATTATTATTTCATTTGTTTTTCTTTTTTTACTATCTATTCATTTACTTTATTTTAGTTTATTAGTGTTAATATCATATCTTGCATTTTATATTTATTTACCACTTTCTTTTTTTTTGCTTATTATGCCTTAGAATTTATTTAGGAACAAATGCAATTACAAATGAGGATATTGCATTGCATACATATTTACATCATTTCATGCATTTGATATTTATTATGCTTTAGAGTGTATTTTAGGAACCAATGTAAATATAAATGAGAAAATTGCATTGCATGCATATTTATTTATTCCGTTTTATGTCAAAAAATGATAAAACACAAAAAAAATGAAAACGATCGGAGAAAAAGGACTTTCACTTTGATCCAACGTCATTTTGAGAAATTTGTCGCGCTTTAGTTTATTTCATCACACTTAGTTTTATTGGACTTTAGGAAAAATAATCAATATTTCAAAAACATTCAAATAACCAAAAAAAAAAATCAACCTTGGATTTCAAACCAAGTGACTTTTCTTCTTTCTAAATCAAACTTCAATCAATTTTAATTATATTAGACTTTATTTTCTTCAATTAAAAACAATCAAATCACATTTTATCTTCTATGCCTTTTCGGCCTCTTATCTTCTCAAAAACATTTTCAAAACTTTAAAATCAATCAAAACAAACTACCCGGCTTTTTACCCCGAACTACGTGATTTTCATCCCGCTCGGGTACGTAGGCAAATGATTTTGTCTTTCCAAATCAACAAAATAACAAAAACATTTTTTTCTCCTCTTTTACTCATCACTTTAGTCTTTCTACACTTAGGCTTTTCTTTACAAGCAAATAATCAATTTAGCATAAAAATAAATAAAAACAAGAGGTTCCTATAGAATACTATAGACGTTTAGGGTGCTAATACCTTCCCTTTGCGTAACCAACCCCCAGACCTTTGATCTCTAAAAAATAGGGTTTGTTTTCCAACTTTCCCTTTTCCTTGGAAAAAATAAAATATTGGTGGTAAACTTAAAATTGTGAGTCAACGGTAACTAATAACTTGATATCCAAAAATCACCGCGACAATATGCAATGTTCCTACCAACTGAGTTAATCTCACGTGGACAAATAAATATAGGTTAAATGGTTCTTTTTGATGATATACAATTTTAGATCAGGGGAGTTACACCTCATGCAAACCAGTAAGAATATATAGTCTGTTGGAATTAAATTAATAATTCATTAATATATGGACATGCTCAAATCAAATCTTTGGTGGGGAAGTCAACAAAACCAAAGAGCATGGATATATATTATAGGATCACAATATGTTTTAGGGGAAATTACGTTGATCTTTCTCAAGGTTTCACTAAACAACACAAACACTCCCTCTAGTTTTAGAAAAACACTCACCTCCCTCAAGTTAACACCATTAGTGAGAAGAACACACTTCTACACTTAAGCTCTCAAGTTCTTGTAACCGAGGCCTATCTTTTTGCATTTTATCAGAAATTCTTTGAAAGAGCTTCTATTATTTTCCTTTCAATTCTTTGAACTATTTTGCCGCTAAAATTAATGGCACAAATGAAACCTTTCAACTCAATCTCATCGGTCAATTTGATAACAAGTTACCTTAGTTTATGTAACTTGACGGTAAATTAAGAACCAAACCATCAAATTGGAATGAATTAGAATGCAAACCATCAGATTGGAATACATTAATATAGTTTGAGGGCTTTTCATCGTGCGATTAAAATGCATCACCACATTGTACAGATAAATACCGATTTCCGATTGAATATTGACATTTATAATTTGAAATACTGAAAAACAAAAGGTGAAATAAATATAAGAATAATTGCAGAAATGGAAGGGAACTTTGAATGGAAGAAATATAAGAATAATTGCAGAAATGGTGGAAGCCACAATTGAAATGTAAACGAGGCTAACAGTGTTAACTTATAAGGAGGTGTTTATCGCATTGAAAATTAAGTAGGGGAGGTTTATGTCTGATTAAAAAATAGAAGGGGTGTAAGTGACATTTTAGCAAACCTCAAGGGAGGTTTTTGCAATTTGTCCTATGTTTTATATATTAAAGAAATAAATAGGTGTTAGGAATATCTAGATCCATTCACTACTACAGAAATGACTTTTTACATCAGTCCAAAATGACTTTTTACATCAGTTGTCAACTGATGTAAGGTGGCTTGATGTAGTATGTGCACTACTTTTTACATCGGGTACGGACTGATGTAAAAAACCTATTTTCTACATCAGTTCTATTTTCGACTGTTGTAATAGATGCACTTTAAAATTTCACAACGGGGTTTTCACATCAGGTATAAGTTAAGGGCTGATGTAAAATATGTGTTTTTCACATCAGGTATAAGTTAAGGACTGATGCGAAATCTATATATATTTTTTTTTTTTAAATTGCTTAATAAATAAGCTTAACACTTGCTCTTTTCTTTTATATTAAAAATATAAAAACAAATATGGATAATTTTAATGCCAAAAAGGAAGTTATATTATCTAATTTAATATTACATAATCAATCCGCAACTTTTCACATCAATATTCCAAAATATTATAAAAAAAAATACATATCAATACAACATATTAAAGAAAATACATATCAACTTAATTACAAAATGTTTTGTTAATCCTTCTAGTTTCTGAGCATGCTTGTGCTGCAATAGTCTTTTTCTATCCTCTTTCTTCTGAGCAAAATCAACATCAACATACAGTGGTTTGCCATGGAACATGCACCCTGTAGCATATAACATCAACTTAATTGATGCATAAGCACTAATATAACTTCTAACTTGGTAACATTTTTCTATCCAAAAAAATAATAATGAAACTTAACCAAACTTAACTCAAAATATCATTTGCATTTAAAATGTATATCTGTAGCTTCTGCCAACTTAATTGCAAGGTATAAGCTAAATGTTGATTTTCTCCAGAAAATGGATTATAATCATCACTAAACTAATCAAATCTTATTGGGTTGCTATCTCAAGTTTATTAAAGTAAAGGGATTAATTACCAATGTTACGCCCAAAAGTAGTACTAACTAACAAATGAAATTATATACCAAAAAAGTACTAAAGTTTTGTTCCAGAACTTCTTCTTCACATGCAATTGGATCATAAAATCTAACTTACTACTTCGTTCCATCAGCAAAGACACCTTTATTCAAATTTAACCATAATAGTAACTACATTAAACAGAGAGACTAAGATTACCAATTTCCTGTGATTCCAACAGATCTATTATGCGGAGGCAGAGACCTCCTCTTGAATGTTCCTCTCCATGGTTGTGCTCAGATATGTAGATATGACCCAATCAGCTGAAGCGCACATTACTTCTGAAAGCTAGCTAATAGTACTGATACGAGACTGTTTCTGCAACTAAACACACACAAATAGAGATAACCCAGTTAGTAATTGAATGTAACAAAGTGAGTTTCAAATCAATTGATTACACAAGAACTAAAGTTTGGGAAGCACATTTGGTCATCAAATACTCTAATATAAATCATTAATGGCCTATAAACATGCTTATACATAAAAACATGTTTTATGAAATGAATAAAAGCATCAGATCTCATGCATTCAGACCAAAAAGAAAAACAAAGAAGGTCAAAAGCAGCATGTACTTGCAAACCTATGCATGTTAAAGGAACATTAACCTGATATTTATGCAATAAGATTAGCCATTGTAAACAGAACATTAATATTCAAAAAACTGACAAGTCCCAAAAACTACATAGACTACTTCTCTGGGGTTTGTAGTTCTTCAAATGCATCAATCGATTTTCCAAAATCTACAGTGATCAACAGTGTGACAAGTCCATTTCCAACAACACCAATGATGATACATCTCAGTTTTAGTCCATTTCCAACAAAACTAAAACAAATAATAATAGGAAGTCCAAATCATCATTGTGAGACAACACATTTAACAAAAGTTCTCTTCTCAACTATAGTAAAGTTGTTTTAACATGGATACCCTATGGTCCATTATGCAAATTAAGCAGATAAGGAGAACACACTGATGCTACAAATCAAAACATAATAGAGACATCCAAACTCTTAAATATTAATTTAGTCTAAGAGCAATGTGAGAATTAAATGAGCAAGGCCATTTACCTAGACATATATCTTCACCAAGGGAATGCTGAAAATGGTAGTTACAACTCTCACTAATACAATGCCTCATTCTAAATGTTGCAGCTAATAAATAAGAGTTTTATTTAAAAAACAGACGTAAACATGATTTCTATTAAAAAAACACAGCTTACCAAATGTTACCAAATGCAGGAGCAGTAACTGATGAAACATCCGGGAGTTGATGCATCGTTAGCAAATGAAAAACCCATCCCAAAAGAAGCAGCCACAAGAGCCATTATTCTACATGGATTGAAGTTAAACTTATGAGTTATTTGCTAAGATTCTCACTTGTTCAAACAAAGCACTCAAACCAAAATCTGAAATCAATAATCAATAATACTAAAGAAAATTATACATATTTAAGCATGATACTTAATAATATCTAACTATCGGAGCCGACAATCCGCAACTTTAACACTTGTGTTGTACCATCGGAGCCGACAAACTTATGTGATTTTTTCAACTTTAACACTGGTGTTGTACCATCGGAGCCGACAATCCGCAATCTCATCTTGAATTCATTGTGCAAAAGGATCCATCTATGCTTTAATAGAATATTAATATTCTGAAAACGCGATTTGTTCGCTATAACATTTTGCAGTGTTGTGAACTTATTTCAACAGCCCACTAATCAACACATACAAATCTTTGATGTAAACAAACATTTGAGAGAAGTTTTAAAACTTCAAGGGACTGGTGAAGCCAAACTACGATCATTTAAAGTTCAATATGAGTCGGTTTGACCAAAAGAATATGAGATGTGGATGCTTCAGGTTATACTAGCAACCGGTATATAATTCTGTTAGTATCAATACTCTTGGGGGACTCATATATATTTACAAATATAAGTCATTGAGGGTTCTGGACTAAATATTTTGAGACAAAAGAAGCAGAAGATAAAGTGCTCTAGAAAAGAACAACAGAAAATATTTTCTTACTGCAGCTTGTAATAGTTAATTTTCGGATCTATACCAACCACTACAGCTCCAACCTGCAGAAGTGAACTCGTCAGTTAACTTCAAGCAGCGATCTCAACAAAGTTATTCAAAGTAACAATGGGTAAGATGTTACATTACACTCTTATCATGTTCAAAAAAAACCGTTCTGCTTCCAGTCTATTGTTTTATCCGCATCTCCCTGCAATTATCGAATGCTTCAGAGAGAATTTTGAGTGACAATCTTGTGAACCTCACTCCTATTTGTGCATTGTTTAAAGTATGTATTTCCCTTAATGTAGCCTGATAGACTCTATGATTACTTGAGTCAAACTGCTAGCACAAGGGTTTCTTTTCTAACAAGAAATGCAAAAGTACATGTCACTTACCCCTAATTAGTTCCTATTCAACGAAGGTAAAAAATTAATCATACAAAACAGAAATTATGAGCAAAATACAACTTAAGCAGCAAAACTAATCTGGTAAAACAACAATGCATGCACGCCTCTTAAATTTCCCGCAGACACTATGTTCTTCAATATCAATGAGGAAAAAAATGGGAGATGGCCCAGATGGGTTATAACCTCTGTAGCACCGACGCCTCTGATCAAAGGCATGTCCGGAGTCTGACACGTGTTGGTGTCCGGCACTAACACATGTCATTACGTTCAAATAATTTATTTTGTCAAATTATTACCGGTGTCGACGTGTTAGTGTCGTGGCCGGTGTCAGCGTTTGTGTCAGTGCTTCATTTCATAGGTTATAACTCATAAATATGGAGAACTTACAGGACCACCAAAAGCTGTGAAACCAGCAAGCTGCAACTCATCCAGTATACCATCCCCACCAATCACATAAACCTGAACATTGGGTAGTACATTAGTGAATCTACACACATGTAGATGACTGATTTTCACCTCAAAAATTCAAAAGGAAACTGAAAAGTAGGAGTCCTAATTGATAGAAGGAAATATTTCTATATTATATTTCACTTTCAATTCCAAATAAAAATATCACATTTTATATTATTGTTAAGCAGTGATGATTTGACGTAAACCAACCAAGCCATGCACCATCCTCAATTACCAAGTAACTAGTAATTACTAGTTGGTAACAGAAAAAATGAAACAAAGTGAAGGCAATGGAGTAAGCAAAGCAAGAACCTTGTTTTGGGTAGGGAAATTAAACTAAAAACCATGAACAAGAGAAGATGGAAAAAAAAAATTGACCTGAACATATATGGTGTTTAGATGTGCAGTGGCTTTTAGTAGATAATCAGTAGCCCAACGAATAGCTTATTAGCTTAATTCAAAATTTCTCCAATCTAACAATTAGTAAGTATCTTATTAAAAGCTTATATTTATAGCTTATTAACTTAATTCAAAATTTCTCCAATTTCATTACCAAATAAATCTAACAATAATTAAGTAGCTTATTAGCTTAATTCAAAATTTATCCAATTTCATCACCAAATAAATCTAACAAGCACATTGATTGATGCAAAAATCGAATATGAGAAGACAGTTTACCTCAGCATCTAATGTTCAAGCAAAAACCGAATATGAGAAGGCAGTTTACCTCGAATCTGATAAGTGAATTGAATCTCAGAAGCTCGAATCTGAGGAGTTTCTTCGTTGATTGATACTCGAATCTGAGAAGCTCGCTGATTGATGCTCGATGCTAGATGAAACCACATACTAAAAACGAAAACGAGATCTATGAAATACTAAAAACGAAAACGATTTGAGCAACTGAAACCAAAACTATTTAAACTATTTGAAGTTCGTAATCGTGTTTGAATGGAAATACTAAAAACGAAAACGAAAAATACTAACCGATCTGTGAAAAGAGGGCCAGTGAGAGGGAAATCGAGTGTGAGAGGTGATAGGCGAAAACGATTTTGCCCAGAGGGGGAAAACGGATCTGAGAAACGAATCAAAGAAGAAGGTTGCTATGATGATTTTTTTCTTAATTCTTCCACCGATTTGGGTTGTGAGAGATGAGAGGCTAGGGTTGTGAGAGAGAACGAATCTGAGAAGGAAAGGGAAAGTCACGTTTTCAGAATATTGAAAGGTTTTTCCCTACAGGTCATAAGGACCTGATGTAAAATGTAGTTGCTCAGTATTACAAAACTGCCACCGCGTGTATCTTTCCCTACAGGTATTATATCAACTGTTGTGAAAACTTTTTATCATTCACTTTTCCCATCAGTTATTCCTTTCGACTGATGTGAAAACGTTGTTAGTAATTTCAAAAATGCCACCGTGTTAACTATTACATCAGGTATTATTTCAACTGTTGTGAAAACTTTTTTGACCATGTTGTAAAATGTATATTTTCCACTAGTGATTATGAAAGATCTTCTAACAATAATCCGAAACACACAACAAAGGTAAGTGGCGGCTCTTGTGGTTCTTTCTCAACCAGTACTCCTAACGCCTCAAATAATCTTTAGATGGGGAGAAGGAAAGATATGCTTGTGTTATGTATATTAGGGACCATAGAAAGGGTGATTGCCAATTAGGGATCCCATTAGTCTAAAATGTTTCATCCGGACATCCATTCATATTGAACTCATAACAATTAAATAATTGATTATCCAATTAGAAATATAAATAGCCTTATTACTTAATTTAATCACTAATTGATCCGGTTAGACCGAAAAGGATGGTTGAGCTACCTAGATCCGTCGTTTGCTAGGACTGAGCCACCAGACTATTCGCCATCTGCCTGGTTCAGGTGAGATGTGGTGAGGTGATGACTTCAGTGAAGTTGTTCGTCAGCCCTCACTGAGACGAAGGGGGTTGCGTACTTGCATGTGCTCCAACGACTAAGTCAGTGGGGGGTTCAAGAGGTGCAGTCAAAATTTAGGGTAAGAAGTATCATACCTGACCCAAGGCTGGGCCTTGGTATAAATAATAGTTATGTAGGGCTTGGCTGACAAACCTTAAATTGACAATCGTACCTGTAAGTACGGAGGTGGGTAACTGCCTTGGGTGAGTTATCCTCGGCTTGTGTGGGCGTGGGTAACTCCCGGACCTCATGAGCCACCCTCGGTCGGTACTGTGATATGGTGAATTTTAGGGCGTGTACATCGTATGATGTCGCCTGCTTAATGGACTTGGGTCGTACCCGAGCGGAGCCGAATTGGGCTTTAGGCTAGTCCGAAATAGTAGCCCCGTACGCTGTAGGCTGAGGGAGTCAGACTGTAGCTTGATAGAAACTCTCTCTTAAAATGTTCACCTTAGAGGTCACAGACTTTGTCTGATGTCGTGACTTTGGGCTTTTAAAGGCCTTGCCAGGCTGGGAGTATCCTTGCGAGGTTCCCATAGTTACCGGGACTGGAGCTTGTTGTCGTCCACTCCGGGGTCTCTTAGGCTCCTCGAGTTATCGGGATGGTAGCTTTATGCCGTCTAATCGGGTGTTTCTCGGGTCTCGTAGGCAATTTGAGTTGTTTCCTCAGAGAAATTTGCATTTTTTCAGCCGTCGCCTTGGTCCGTTATTGGGAGGAGACCGATTGATCCGATGATGAGTAGGGGGCAGCAAGAACTCACAGTTTCACGGATTGCCTACTTTCTAGTGTCCTTTCGCTTTTCTTTTTAGGTGTGCGTTCGAGACCCAATGGTCCATTGTTGGAGTGAGGACCGGTGTTGTCTTATCGTCAGGCCCTCGACGATTAAAGTCTCCTTATTACTGCCACCTGTTAGGAGTTCAGTTGGCATTGTCTGGTTAGTTCCAAGATGTTGGGCTACCTTCTGACAAGTGTTAGGTTGGCTAGTAACGCCAACTTTGGGGTGTTTCCTTCGATGGCCTTTAGCGCCGTTGGATTGAGGCTTTTTGGATGCTCGCTCACTTAGTCGTTAGTTCGTTGCCATTTCAACTGCTCTTTTCTAACCTATATAAGTGACACCTGTATTTCTTGTTGCAGTTTTACGTTTTTGACTTGTTCGATAGGCTTAAAGGGCATTGCATCATTCGTCTCTCCGCTTTGCCATCCACTTCAAAATTTTCAGGTATGGTTCCTCGCTCCTTGCTTTTTCGTCAGAATCATTTCCCCTTGGGAGCTCCACCCCTCTGGTGGGATTAAGTGAGTAGGCTTTTGGTTTTAGGAAACCTTCCCTGCGTCGTTTTCCTCCGTCACTTCATTCTTCTGGATTTGTTTTCCACCACCGTAGTCTGCGACGTGCGGAGGGTGTTCCCTCGTTGTCGCTGCTTTTTCCCAGGGGAGACATTTGCCTTGTCTCAGAGTGGTGGTCATATCTACAATCGTTCCTTTGCCTTCTCCAGTCCTCAGTGGTTCTGTGTCTTTCATGCGATATTCTCGTCTCACCCTTATGCCTAATTTGCGGCCTTCTTTTGGACAGTTCTGCGATCATGGCTAGGAAGGGGAACTTTCCGCAAGACAGACTGGTCATTCCTGTTGGCTATCTGGACCGGTTTCCACTTGTTAATGAAGAAGTTATGGGGTACCTTTCTATATTCGGGGTGACCGAGTGTCGTGCCTTGCGTCTTCCCACCGTTCCTTCCGACGTTCCCGGGGCTTGGGTTGTTGAGGTTCCATCTGCCGAGGATCGTGTATGTAGTCCCTGACGTTGTTCTTTCATGATGTATGAGTGTGTTCTTCGTCAGCTCGGGGTTAAGGTCCCTTTTTCCCTGTTCGAGGCTATCGTGTTGAGGTTACGTGCAAGCCGTTGCACGGGTGTGCGAGTGCTATGTGGCTAAAGGTTGGGTGAAAACCTTCTTCTATATCTTACATCCTCAATGGAAAACTCAAAGGGGCTCTCCGCGTTGCGGGCTTTTGTCTTTTGTCCACTCGTGTGTCAACACTAAACCCTCATCTTTTCACCTTAGTTTTGGATTTACTTATGGAACACATCCAAGAGCGAGCACCAATATGAATGTTTTTTTTGCATATGGTATCGTCCTACTTGGAGAGTCGAGGGAAGAATTAAGTGGGAGGTTGAAGACTTGGAGACAAGCCTTAGAAACATATGGCTTTCACATGAGTAGAAGCAAAACATAATATATGAAATGTAATTTTAGCAAGAGGTAAAATGTTTCTAGCTTACATGTGAAAGTTGAAGATCATATCATACCACAAGTGTAGTTGTTAGTAATATTATTTGCATTTCAAAATATATTTTAGTTAGTATTTATTGCTCCCCCAATATTTTGGGCAAGATCCTCCACTGGTCTTGGCTTTAAACATCCATTTCCATTTTGGTTTCATATAGTATATAGATAAAAAGGCTGAAGAAACGGTACAAAATACTGACTTGAGCGTCAGAGTAGGTGTCTATTTTACAGGTCCCGTCATCCACAGCCAAAGAGAAAGCTTCCACTGCACCGGAGTTCCTCCTCTGTTGTACCAGTCCACCCCAGTAGGAGCAGCGTGGCAGCGTCATCATCAACTTTGTTCTCAGATAGATCAATGTCTACACGAGCTTGCAAAATACTTCTCCAAATATAACTTGGACAATAACCAATTGAAGCTCTCAAAAATTCGCGTATAGGAAAATACCTTGTAAGTTTAGAGAAAAATTTTTTATAAGTATTAGATAATTTACATTAATGAATATTTTACGTTCAATGTGTATGCAAATTTAAAAGGGTCCTAGACTTATATATGTTACATGAAAATCCAGACAAATTACAATAAGATCATTTTTCCAAGTGTTTTTCTTAACCTCCCTTTCAAATTTTTATGGGGTCCTAATGAAAAGAATAGTAACTGAGGTACCGGAAATGTGACTTCATCTCATAGATCAATAAGTTGCGGCAAAATTGTCTATTTTCTTTATGGTAAATTTAAATTGTCCTTATAGCCCCAATTTTTTTAATTAAATTATCCTTTTTCTGATTAATTTAAGTTACATATGTATCTTTTACATTGACACTTTTCTATTTCCACTCAAGAGTGTAAACTGCTCAATTATTGGATTGGAATAGAAAAAAAAATGGAAACTGAAAAAAAATAGGGAGCATATCTAAGTCACATCTCCTTGCTTGGAATATTATTACAGTGCCTAAATCCTCTACATGTCAGCATTGCCTTTATATTTTATTTTTGAGGGGACATTGTCTTTATATTTTGTGTGTCCATCAATAATCCTTGGGATATTATTTATATGAACTATACACTAAGCTTTTCATATAACATCTTGGAATATTATTTATATATGAACTATATACTAAGATTTTCATCAAAAACTCGGATATTTTAGTTCTTATTTTAGATTTTCATTGTGTCTTCTTCTTATCCTACTAGTCATGGTTGCAAGTGGTTTATAATCGCATAAGCTTTTGGATATAGGAACAGAGAATTTGAAGTGGTTTTCAACACTTTTGCATGAAGACTTTGGAGGCTACGTTCAACATAAATGAAACTTCATTTCTAACATGAAAAAGGTAACAAATAACACTTAAACACATTCTTTTAATTTTTAGCATTTATTTGACAGTATCAAATATCAGTTTGATAGTTAAGATAATTAATTTGGGGATTAATTTGATAGTGAGTGACATAATTCATGGACCGTCTTGATTTTTAACGAATAATTCAGAGATTGATTCGACAATGTAAAAATTTGTAACGACTTTCATTTAAAAAAAGATCAAAAAAATTCAAAATTTTCAATCAATTTCGTCCCTGAATACGTGACATATAAGTTGACAATCTACGTCAGCACTTAATGTCATGTCATCACCGTTAACGACCGAACTTGACGGGGGAATGAAATTGACCTACATTTATAAAATTCAAGGATGTTTTAGCTATTCCAAATAATTTGAGGAAGAAGTTGAAGGACCTGCACAAATTTAAGGATGAAAATACATATTCACTCCTTATCCTTTAGTATGTTGGACTACCACTATTGAGTCAAAGATCCCAAATTGGGCTAGACTATTGAGTCAAAGATCCTGAATTCGACCAAGAATCTAAAGTTGACTATAGATTCGTTTGGCAAAGCCAATAAGCTAATAACTTATAATTTATTAACTCGTATGAGTAAAAAAGACTTGTTTGATAAACGTCATTTTATCAAGAGTTTATACTTATTTCATGAGCTTATAACTTATTTTCAGACGCTCTTTTAAACAGTGTTTAATCTGTTAGCTTATCAACTTTTCTTCCATTTTATCTAAAATCTATTTTTAGCCGTTATAATTTATTTTAATTTAAAATAATATATATAGATTAGTGATAAATATCCAAGGATAATAATATATGTAATGTAATAAGAGTTTAATTAATATACTATGTTAGTATACAATTATTTTACACATGCATTCAATGATGTGTTGACATGTCGATTAATAAATATGACAACTTATATATTTTTATATTCATTAATTAATGCGGCAACACGGATGCATGTATAAAATAATTGATTAATGCTGAATATTACGAAAAATGGATCGACAATTTGTCAGGAAAGCCATTGCATCATCCACTTGAATTATTTAATTATTAATAATTGAGCTTATCTCATCAAATGATAAGTTTCTCTCTCTAGTATTATACTCTCTCTAGTATCCATTTAACCTCACTTCACCGGCTAAGATTCTATGGTAGCTGCCATCACCAGCAAACGGGGGACAACACTTGGGTGACAGTGTGGTGTCAATGTCAGATGACATTGGCCAATCACAATGTGACAAGTGTTTTTCTTCTCTTTCTTTCACATGAATTTTTTGTTTTTTGTAATTTTTTAAGATAAAGGGAGACACATGGCACACTGTGGTTGGCCAATGTCACATGACATTGACACCACAATGTCACCCAAGTGTTGTCCGCAAACGGGAGACCTCTTGTGTATTTTGAAGTTGCTATCAGTGCTTATTAAATTGCTTCTAGTAATTGGGTTAAACGGAATATATAGCTTCATGTGCTTGCAATTGGATTGAGTTAGACCATGGTTTAAAAGGTGAACTTGCAATGACGGTGTGACGGTGGAATTTTCTTTCTTGAGGATGTGTTTCTTTTTCTATTTGATAAAACGCATGGGATGTTGTTAATAGTAGGTATATAGAAAAGAAATATAACAATAAGGGTATTCGTGATGTTCGCAAGCAAATCTTTTAGCGAGATATAACATCACTCAATATAATTTCTACATTAAAAATATATAAAAATCGAAGTTCAATAAAATTTCATAATCGTTTTTATTAAAACTTATGATCTCTTTAATTTTATGTGCACAATGGTCATTTTTGCAAAATTTAATTTATTTGTTTTTTAAAAAATTAGTTACGGATAATGTTCATCACAAGTGTAACCAATTTCTACGGATAACTATGAAACTAAATTATTTGTTTTTTAAAATATTAATTACGGATAATGATCATCACACGTGTAACAAATTTTTTCTATGAAAAAAAATCTATCTATCTACTAACAATATATAAAATCAAAGTCCAGCAAAATTTCTTAATCGTCTTTATTAAAACTCATGATCTCCTTAATTTTATGTGCATAATAGTCATTTTACAAAATTTAATTTTTTTATTTTTTAAAAAATTAATTACGAATAATGCTCATCACAAGTGTAACCAATTTCCACGAATATAAACATTTAAAATTTGCAACAGAAACGGTGCAAACATTGAACAATGTTTTGCATATAAAATAAAAATTTAATTAATAGAAACACTGCATTAACATTGATATTTTGAAAATAGTCACGAGTTTTCAAAATTTTGTCATATCGACTATCATATATCGGTACATAAAAAATTTCTTGTGCATATATAAGCATGTACAATCGTCAACGAGTGTGGTTCAAATATTTAACGGTTTTTTACATTTAAAATAAAAATTTATTTAATAGACACACTACATTAATGTTGATATTTTGAAAATCGACTTTATCATATATGTATATAAAAATTTGTTTATGCAGATATAAGTACATAAAATCTACAATGGGTGCGGTGCAAACATTGAACAGTGTTTTTCATATGAAATAAAAAGTTATTTAATAAAAACACTACATTAATTTTGATTTTGAAAATAGTCAATGGTTTTTAAAGTTGTATCATATCGACTTTCTCATACATGTATAAAAAAAATGTGTTTATGCAAATATAAGTACATAAAATCTGCAACGGGTGCGATGCAAACATTGAACAGCCTTTTGCATATATTTCTTTTAGCTGAATCAAGAGGAGGACATGCATCAGGGGGAAAACATAGACATCCCAACAAGGTTGACACCTCTAAGAAATCCCCATCCTTTGCCGCCTGTCTCATAAAATATTATTAAAAAAAGAGGAAAAATATATAGAAGAAGGGGGATGGACCTGACCCTCAAAAGTGAAACAAAAATGAAAAAAGAAACCAAGGAAATCGAAAAGTCGGCAAACCATAGCGGTCCAAAAAGAAATCATCTCTAATAAATGTAGGTAAAAAATTCCACCATAAAGAGCCTTGGAGAGAATTACTATGATTAGCAAGTTTGTCCGCACAACTGTTGCCTTCCCGAAAGATAAGAGAAGAAACAATCTCCGACCCAAAGAGCTCGCAGGTTAGGCTGCAGCAAGTCTCTTGAATATTCCAATAAAAAATTATCATTGAGGAGTGGGGGATTGAGCACCCTTAGAACTGGTTTTGTAGGCATCTCTCTTGAGTATTTGCTTCTGCTTCTTTGTCAAATAGGGCATGAATAAAAAGTTATTTAATAGAAACACAACATTAATTTTGATTTTGATAATAGTCGTGAGTTTTCAAAATTTTATCATATCAACTTTCTCATATATCTAGATAAAAATTTGTTTTCACATATATAAGCAAATAAAATTCATTACTGGTGTGACTCAACTATTTAACAATTTTTTTTATATATAAGAGAAAAATATTTAATAGAAACATTACATTAATACTCATAATTTTCATTTAATATCTATAAACATTCTACAATCTTAACGATCTAATTATTTTTATATAATTATAGCAATTTTACGTGACATTTTGCACGAGCCTTTTACTAGTAGTATATTAATTAAAGTCGTGTAAAAATGCCTTCTGTTTTTTTATAGAACCATTGTTTATTTTCTTATGAAAATATACCTTCCGTTGTTTTTTGATGGTAGACCCTTTTTTTTAGGATATTGATAGAAATCAGGGTTGTGATTTTTCCGGTGAAAAGGGTATTTCCCACTAAAGTCTCTCTCATTGTAATCATCGGCCGATGGTAGAACTTTTAATAAGTTTTTTATGCTAATATTTTAATAAGTTTTTAAGGAACTATATACCTTCCGTTGTTAATGATACATATAACAATTGAGATTAATTAGAATAAACTATTAGAATACATGAACTTTACAACGTCAACCAATTATCATAAGTAATATTGACACATCGTCACAAGTAAATTAAAAATGGAAAAATCTAAATAAAATTTGTAATAACCATTTTTGTTCACTCGTTCCACTATTTTTGGTTTTGACTGATCCCTTGATTTTGTTCTTTGTCATCATCTACCTTGTACCTTCAGATCTTTATGCTACTGCCTCATTTCACCCTTTTAAACCTAGTTTCCATGGTGATTGAATGAGAACAGGGCGAGCTTCACACTTCACTAAAAGCTTCATCTCGCTCCCTTCGATTCTCTGCAAGATTAACTGCTCAGCCTCTCTGTCGACTCCTCCCTGCATCTTCTTCCATCGCATTCGATCAATATCGACGATTTTGTCTTCTGATACTTGTTCTTATGTTTCATCCTTAGAAAAAGATGTATTGTTATTCTCTCTCTCTATCTTCATAATCGCATCTCATATTCACATTCTATATCTATATCATTGTCCTTTATGGATTCCTTCAATTAAAGTTTCAATCCTAACTTTCTGTGTATGAATATTTCAATTCAAGGATTTGTAGACATATATCCAAAAAAGCACATGGATTTAATTGTTGTTCATATGCATTGGTTTCTATATCAAAATAAATAACAATTGTGCATATGATTATATTGAATTACACCATTTTTTAAAATTATTATTGGTATCATTATGTCAGTGTCTGCATTATGTTTGGTGTCCGTGTTTGTGCTTTGTAGCTTAAGATAAAGTTATGGATTTCAAGTTTTGACACAAATTCTCATAAACTTCCGTTATTTATTGTTGATTGATTTTTCATATGATTGCTTTACAGGTTGTTAAGAGCCAATTCCATATACTAATTTGATTGCTATTTGTTCAAAATACTTTTTGAGGAATAATTATTTCCCACATTGAATCTATCTTTTGGTAACTATAGTGTTCCTGCTAAGTGAAAAATGGTACCAACCCCCTGAGCGATGTCTAGACTCAAGAGCTTGGCTAGGGTTTTTCTCTGTGAAGTGAACGTGATGCCTTATGAGACGTTACAGCCCCTTTTATACGTCCCCCGGCCTAGGGAAGTGAGGGCGGTTCTTACGGGATTCCCCAGCCACCTGGAGCGGTGACTTGGTCTTCTTTCCAAGGATCCCGGCCCACAATGGGAACGTGGGGGAAAACCTGGTAGACGGGTCAAAATGGGACCGTTAGCTCGGGTTTTGACGGGGTCAACCCGCTTTGGACGCGTTGTGGTGGCACTTCCCTTATCCGAGTTGTTACAGCGGGAATCCGACCTCGCCCACTAGGCGGGCACGTGGGGAATGAGGTCCAGCTGGCCGGGGAGGCTGCCACATGTAGTGAAAAGAATAAGATGACGGTACACAGCCCCACAAGCACAAGTCTCGAACAGGC
Organism: Medicago ruthenica; assembly: GCA_018208015.1. Classification (NCBI taxonomy): domain Eukaryota; kingdom Viridiplantae; phylum Streptophyta; class Magnoliopsida; order Fabales; family Fabaceae; genus Medicago; species Medicago ruthenica. The sequence continues at coordinate 60,514,885 of CM031378.1, read as the reverse complement.
GAAGTGATTAACGAGATGCTCGGTTTTAGCTTCGTGGGCGACTACAAGATTCGCCCTGCGGAGCCGAGTGAGTGTCCGCCATATGGCGACGTGAAATACTAGCCTGTAGTGAGAATTGGCGGCCTGCTGATTGCTTCAGTGGTTGTTCCCCATCCTAATGTCCTGCGGATGCCTACACCTTATCAGCGCGTGAATCATTTAATTGGAATCCAACGGTGGATAAGTAGCGACCGTTCGTACCATCATCTGAACGGCTGAGGATCCGCCTGCTTTTCCTTATTTCAATGTAATCTCAGCCAAGCAGAGCTGAAAAGACGGGCCTTTTGCACCGTTCGATCTCGTGTCTTTTCAGACCGTGCACGTGTAACACCCATATAGAGATTGCCTAGGATCTCTTACGAGTATTAAAATTTCGTACTGGATACATTAAATACAATACAGAAAGTTGGCTTAAAGATAATACAATACACAAGTCTTTGATACAATCCGAAATCTGATACATAACATCCTCGGTATCATACATCATAGTACATTATTTATGTACAACATCCATAATAATAAAAGCAGCACGATCAATCCAAAGCTTTCTCTTTACCTTTACGTCGTGCTTCCTGTGAACCTGCACCAGAAGGAAAGGGATGAGACATAATGTCTCAGTGAGCTCCAGCCTTACCTACTGTTGGCAACCACGGGGAACCTAGGGTCTCCGTGCCTACTTTTGGCAATCTTGGGGATACCTATGATCGCCAAGCTTTAACCTTACCCATAGAGGGCTACCTGACTGATCCTGCTAAACTGGTGATCAAGGGGAAACCTAGGATCACCGTCTGATAACTGCTACCTGATATCTGATAACTGTCTGATAACTATTCTCTGCCTGATAGTATAATAAAATATCAACTGATACATTTTATGTTAGTTGTTAGCGTTGAACAAGCAATATTATCTGAGTTCATTTTACGGAATGCCCCCGGGTGGAGTAACCCCGAAGCACATTCCCCTGATAACCGGTGAAAATTCCTATCATATCAGGCTAACACCGGACTCCTCTTGTCTAAGTGTGTGGTTATCCTCGCGGAAGATTCCTGGCCCGTTCCAGCTGTATCCGGAACCCCCCGTCCTCTCTAACTGGTCGAGAGCACAGGAGACACACTATAACTATGTGTGGTTATCCTCGCGTAAAGTTCCTGGCCCATTTCAGCAATGCTGAAACCCCCTGTCCTCTCTAACTGGTCGAGAGCACAGAAGACACAAAGTTTATCCTGATTATTAATTATTATTCCTGGTATATAAATTTACATGTCCTGATAAATAACCTAACTGGTAGGTGTATATCTGATACACCATCTGAAACTATGCATATCTGATGTATTCTTATTCTCATCATATAATCTTATGTACTTGAAAGTACGTCTAATAATTTACTAAGAGCTTTTGCTTTTTAATGCATTTCTAGGGGATACAACCTCCCAATACTTAACATATGAATCTATGATCATAGGCTTATCGTTCTCATAAGCCACTGCTTGGTTATTGGAAACATTCCCATAACCGTCTAAACTTTGCCCTTACAATTCTAAACTATTCTAAGTCATTGCTCAATCCTTGTTCCTTACATTTTCATCCTTTTTGGGAGCCTCTTGAATGAGTTAGAATCGTAGTTATTGTTTCTAAAATGTTTACGGAGAAAACGGATGCGAAAAACCATGCCTACGTGCTCCAGAACACCCAAAACAGCTAAGCTGTCATGGCTGTTCTGGGGCTGGTCTCTTGAAGCGAGCTCTAGCGACCATAGGCAGAATCAAAAACGTGCCTGGTCGCTGTAGCGAGCTCCAGCTCGCTGTAGCGACCATGACAGGTCCAGAAACCCAGAAAATGCAATTTTCATCATTCCAAACCATTCTAACACACCCAAGCTTCCCCAAAGGTATAAAAAGGATTTTCTTAAGCATATAAACAATTAAATCATAGCTGGAACAAGGAATTAGCTATTAACATAAATTAAGGCACTTTTCCTAAAATTACTCTAAGTATAAATAACTCTCAAACTTACTCAAAACGGGTTCTAAAACCCTAGGGAGCTCACCTAAGCCTTGATTGGTGCTTATTAGTTTCTGAACATCAAACCCTAACTTATCTCCTTGATTCTTCCTTGCTTCTCTTCTTATTTCTCTTGTTCTAACTTCCAAAAACCAAGCTTGTTTACATGAATTTCACAAGATTGAGGATGAAGGCTTGGTGGTTGATGACAAGAGTGAGGGGGCGTGAGCTAGAGGGAGGGGATGAGAGCAAAACTGATTTTGGAGAGAGTGAAGAGAAAGAAGAAAAATGGTAAGAAAATATCTTGCCTCTTTTTTTAAATAATCCTCCCATTTCAAATATTTACCATATTGTCATTGCCACATATTAAACTTCTAACACTGATAACTGTTACATCTAAGCGGGATATTACAATCTACCCCCCTTAAAGAAATTTCGTCCTCGAAATTTAGAATTTACCTGAAAATAGATGCGGATAGTTCTCTTGCATCTTTGATTCTAGCTCCCATGTTGCTTCGCCGTCGGGAGAACCTTTCCAAACAACCTTAACAATTGGAATCTCTTTGTTCCGCAAAGACTTAACGTCACGATCAATAATTTGATCTGGTTCAGGTTGAAATGTTAAATCTGATCTCAAGTCAATACTGTCCAACTCTACTGGTTGAAAAGGATCGGGAATGAATTTCCTCAGTTGAGAGACGTGGAAGACGTCATGCAAACCGGACATGGCCGGTGGCAGCGCTAACTGATAAGCTGCTGGACCGACACGTCTAAGTATCTGAAATGGTCCAACATACCTTGGACAAAGTTTCTTGGTTCTAAAAGCTCCTCTTAACCCCAACTTAGGTGTAACTTTGAGGAATACATGATCTCCTTCTTCAAATTCCAAAGGTCTTCGTATTTTGTCTGCATAGCTTTTCTGATGACTTTGAGCTGTTCTCATCTTATCCTGAATGGATTTAATTTTCAAAGTAGTCTCCTGAATGATTTCCGGTCCCAAAATGCTCTTATCTCCGACCTCAGCCCAACAAAGTGGGGTTCTACACTTCCTACCATACAAGGCTTCATAAGGTGCCATTCCGATACTAGAATGCTAACTGTTGTTGTAAGAAAATTCAATCAAAGGTAGGTGATCGTTCCAACTTCCTCCATCTTCTAGAATACACGCACGTAACATATCCTCTAATGTCTGAATAGTCCTCTCGGATTGACCGTCTGTTTGAGGATGATGGGACGTGCTCATCTTTAATCCTGTCCCTAAAGCTCTTTGAAAAGCTTTCCAAAAGTGGGATGTGAAGATCGGATCTCTATCAGATACAATACTAGCAGGAACACCATGAAGTTTCACAATCTCCGAAATGAATAATTCGGCATACTGAGAGGCTCGGTAGGTAGTCTTAACTGGCAAGAAATGAGCTGACTTGGTTAATCGATCCACTATTACCCAAATGCAGTCATGTCCTCATTGTGTTCGAGGTAATCCACTCACAAAGTCCATAGTTATCTCTTCCCATTTCCATTGAGGAATTTCAAAGGGTACTAACATTCCTGCAGGCCTTTGATGTTCAATCTTTACCTGCTGACACAGAATGCATCGCGACACAAATTCCGCAATATCCTTCTTCATGCTAGGCCACCAATAATCTCTCTTCAAATCTTGATACATCTTGGTGGTACCTGGATGAATGCTAAAACTGCTCTTGTGCGCCTCTTCTAAAATCAACCTTTTCAACTCTGCATTATTCGGAACATACATTCTTCCTTCAAACAGTAGCGTGCCATCTGGCGCCAAAGAAAACTATGTTTGACCAACTCTCCTTTGAAGGTCCACATCCATACTCTGAGCTTGTGCAATCCTAGATCGTAGATCGCAAGAAATTTCTAACTTGTTCAACAGGATGCCACCTTCCAACTCGGTAACATGGAGATTAAGATCTCTAAACTTTTCATATAACCCACATGTGTGCATCATCACTTCAGCCTTAACTAAAGCCTTCCGACTCAAAGCATCTAATACCACATTCGCCTTTCCTGGGTGGTATTTCAAATCAAAATCAAAATCTTTTAAGTATTCCATCCATCGCCTCTGCCTCATGTTCAAGTCCCGTTGATCAAACAAATATTTCAAACTTTTGTGATCACTGAACAAATCAAACTGTGCACCATACAAATGATGCCTCCACACTTTCAATGCAAATACTATAGCTGCTAACTCCAGGTCATGGGTGGATAATTCTCTTCATGAGTCTTGAGCTGTCTAGACGCATAAGCTATCACATTTTCCCCTTGCATAAGAACACTACCCAGTCCTTTAGAGGATGCATCGCAGAAAACGGTGTATCTCTTATCAGGATCTGGTATTGCCAACACTAGTGCTTTAGTCAATTTCCTTTTTAAAACTCTGAAGCTCTCTTCACATTCTTCGTCCCAAATAAAGGGCACATCCTTTCTGGTGAGGCATGACAAGGGTAAGGCAATCTGAGAAAACTTCATAATAAATCTTCGATAATATCCTGCCAAGCCCAAGAAGCTCCTGACTTCTGCCATATTCTTGGGTCTTTCCCAACTGAGAACGGCTTCAACTTTAGACGGATCAACGGCTACTCCTCCTTGAGAAATAACGTGACCCAAAAACTTGATCTCGGACAACCAGAACTCACACTTGCTAAATTTAGCATACAACTGCTTGTCTCTAAGGACATTCAAAACAATTCTCAAGTGCTGAGCATGTTCCTGAGGATCCTTGGAATAGATCAAAATATCATCTATGAAAATCACCACAAATTGGTCCAGATAAGGCTGAAATATCCTGTTCATGTAATCCATAAATACAGCTGGAGCATTAGTTACACCGAAAGGCATAACTAGAAATTCATAGTGCCCGTAACGCGTTCGAAACGCCGTTTTAGACACATCTGAAGACTTAATGCGGATCTGATGATAACCTGATCGAAGATCAATCTTAGAAAATACCGTTGCTCCTTTGAGCTGGTCTAGGAGATCATCAATCCTTGGGAGAGGATACCTGTTCTTGATGGTCACTTTATTCAGTTGGCGGTAGTCTATACACAGCCTCATGCTTCCATCTTTCTTCTTGACTAACAGAACTTGAGCACCCCAAGGTGACACACTGGGTCTGATAAAATGCTTCTGAATTAACTCCTCGAGTTGAGATTTCAGCTCTTTGAGCTCTGTAATTGACATTCTATACGGTGCCACAGATACTGGCTCCGCTCCCGAAATTAAATCAATAGAGAATTCCACCTCACGCTCTGGAGGCAAACTAGTTACTTCCGAAGGAAAAACATCTAAGTACTCATTCACAACAGGAATATCACTGGGACTTAACTCTGATTCTGAAGCCACAGTGAGCATAACATAAAATCCCTTATCTTGAGCACAAATAAATTGAATTAACTGATGAGTACGATTAATTAATTCAGACAGAGCCACGCCTTCCGTCGTATCACTTGTCGGCATATAAATACTCTTTTCGGAACATCCGATGTACACATGGTTAGCGGAAAGCCAATCCATGCCTAAGATCACATCAAGTTGCTCCATCGGGAGACACACTAAATCAACATAATAAGTCTTACTAGACACAGTGATAGGACAGTTTTCACAAACATACTTTGCCTCAATTTCGCCTTCAGTAGCGGTAGATACTAACATTGGAGGATTCAACGGAGACAAATGTAATTGCAGCGTCTCTACACATTTATATGAAATAAAAGAACAAGTAGCACCGCAATCAAAAAGAACTTGTAACATCCCGCCTAAGACTCGAACAATTATTAATATTGAGACGATGTATCGGAATGTTTTAAGCAAAGGACAATTTGGTAAATTGTCAGTTAATGGGTTATTTATGTGGTAAGTATAATATCCCGCTTATAAGTGACTGTTGTCGATGTTTAAAGATTATAGAGCAAGCAATGGCATTTTAGTAATTAAGTGGCAAAGGAAGATTATTTAAACATGGAAACAAGATATTTTCCCATTCAATCCTCATCTCTTTCTTTCTCTCTTTACAAAAAGAAATCAGCCTCTCTTCCCTCCTTCCTCTCATGTCACACGCCCTCCTCCTCCTCACCTCCCTCTCCATCAATTCAACATCTCTTAAAGAAAGTCTTGGTAGAAACTTTGCAAGAAAGCTTGATTGGTGAAATTAGAACAAGAGGATGGAACAAGAAGGAAAGAAAGACCAAGGTTAAGGTTGGAGAAGGAAGCAAGAAAAGCTTGGAAAGGAAGCTAGCAATGGTTGAGGTGAGTTCCCTAGGGGTTTTAGAACCCACCATGTTAAGTTTTAATGAATATTTGTATGATGATCAAAGTTATGAACATTTGTGCCCTAATCCCTTGTATACTATTCCTTGCCTAATCATGTTGTTATCTACCCTTATGACTTGTAAATTCATTCCCATAAGCTATTTTGATGTTTGGGGATGTTTGGTTTAGCCTAGGAAGCAGAATTTTGTGTGCTGCTGAAGCCAAAATCGTGCTCCGATTTATGGGCATCGTGCTACGATTTTATGTCCTGATTTTCCAAGAACTTTCGCATAAAATCGTGCTCCGATTTCCTTAAATCGTGCTACGATTTTCAGTTTCCTCAGCTTCATTTTCGTGAGCTTTGGCTTGGAAATAGGGAAGGATGAGGAATAGGTATGGCATTAGGAGATGAATACTTATACCCTAAGTTATATAGACCTAAAAAGGGATTGTTAATGGGATTATTTCTTTGTAAGCAAATCCATACACTCAATTAAGTACAAGCAAGCCAAGAATGTTATAGTATTCAAGTTTAGAAACCTACTATAGCTTAAAGAGATTTAAGACGGTACTTATCTTGTGCTAAGCACAAGAATGATATATGTTATAGTTAAGAACCTCTAATAGGTTAAGCTTTAAGAATGCATTAGATATGCACAAGGAATATGAACGTAATAGATATGTTATGAATTTAAGTTAAGAATCTAATGATAAAGAATATGATAACGTGTTCATCAGACTCCGGGATACGCCGGATGGGATTTATCCGAAAGGGCTATCCACACGTAATTTATAAGACGATATTAAACGTGTTCAGCAGACTCCGGGATTCGCCGGATGGGACTCTTCCGAGAGGATTGTCCACACGTATGTTAAAAGATTTAAGCATGTCCAGCAGGCTCCGGGATTCGCCGGATGAGACTTCTCCGAGAGGGTTGTCTACATGCAAGATGTGTCCAGCAGGCTCCGGATTATGCCGGATGGGGCTTCACCGAGAGGGTTGCCTACACAAAGATAAGAGGAGTCCGGTGTTAGCCTGATATGATAGGAATTTCACCGGTATGATGGGAGATGTACTTCGGGGTTACTCCACCCAGATGCACTCCGTAAAATGAACCAAGATAATAATTGTTTGTTCAACGCTAACTTCTAACTTTATGATATGAAAAGATGAATACGAATATGAAATGAATATGTATATTTTATATGTAATACGAGACATGATGATTAGTTCATAGTGAACGAGATGTGATCATAGGATGTCCCCAAGATCACTCCGTATAAGTCCAAGATTAAGAATGGAACATGATATGCAAGAGATAAGACATGTAGCGATCCTAGGTTTCCCCTTGATCGCGAATTATGTAGAGAAAGACGGCGATCATAGGTATCCCCAAGATTGCCGAGAGTAGGCACGGCGACCCTAGGTTTCCCCCGTGGTTGCCAACAGTAGGTAGGGTAGGAGCTCACTGAGACATTATGTCTCATCCCTATCCTTCTGGTGCAGGTTCATAGGTTAGCAAGGGATGTTCATGAAGACGTTCAGGAAGACGCTGGATGGAGTGCAGATGCTCGTCTTGGCAAGCTCAGAAGGTTGATAGATTTTATATATGTATATGAACATGTATTATTATGGCATTGGACAGTTATGTAAATGAGCAATTTGTACTCATTCAGTGGTTTGTATATATTAATTATTGTAAATTTTAATGTATCCGATATCAGATTAATACGCATGCTAAATATTCTAGATAATTTAGTATGGGTGTTACAGAACTTTTACTGGATTTGAACCAAGATAACACATACCGGCAATCAAATCTTCATTAGCCAGAGTCTTAGCGCCATCAAGGGAGTAAACCCTACCTTTACTAGTTGTAGTCCCTTCAGCCACTCCCTTTCCCCGCTTAAAGGGGCATTCTGGCAAGAAGTGTCCGGGTTTCTTGCATCCATAACATACGCTAGCACCTTCCATACACTCTCCTTGATGCAATTTCCCACATGTCTTACAAGTAGGATAAGTCCGTGAAGGATTAGATCGTGGAGAGTATGTCTGCTTCCCTCTCTGAGGGGATCCTTTTGGCTTAAGCTTGTCATGATACTTATCTGACATTCTACTTTTCTTTCTTTCAAAAGCTGTCGCTCTTTCCTTCGAGGTCTTAGCAAGTCCTGCTTCAACCACCAAACTATCATGCACCAGTTCATCATAACTTGCAGTTCTCTGAAGGCTCACTGCAGTGTCGATTTCACCCCTTAAACCTCGTTTGTATTGGTTCATCTTCCAGACTTCATTCTCAGCATACTCATTATATGTGGAATAATAGGACAACTCTTCAAACTTCTTGGTGAATTCAGCGACCGACATACTACCCTGTTTCAATTCCAAGAACTCTTGCTCCTTCTTCACCTTGTACGACAAAGGTAAATATTTTTCCAACATCACCTCTTTAAAATTCAACCAGTTCACTTCTATATCATTCGCTTTCATCCTGCGCTGAGCAGATTCCCACCAATCTTCTGCTGCGCCTCTGAGTTGATTTGTGGCATAGACCACTTTATCAGCTTCTGAACACTCGGCCATTCGAAAGATCTTTTCCATCTCTTTTATCCACTTCCTAGCTTCCTGAGGTTCACCTTCTCCATTAAACTCCGGAGGGTGATGTCTATTATATTCCCGGAAAACCGGAGTACCAATTACGGGAGGAGGTGGTGGCTGCGGATGGAAACCCTGCCCCTGATTCATCATTTCCATCCATTGTTGTTGGGCTTGAGCCTGTTGCTGAGCTTGTTGTTGCATCATCTGCTAATATTGTAATGCATTTTGAGCTTGCTGCTCTTGATACTGCTGCTGCCAGGCCTGTTGCTGCTGTATCATTTGTTCCCACGTATTCATACTTGGTTCTCCACTTTCATCACTGGCCTGATTGGCTCGAGGTCAACCCGGTCCTCTTCTTCTCCCAGACATCTTATCCTAGCTATCATATACAAGTCAAAGTGATCAGTTTTAACTGAATATAACATTTAGAATAATGTCCTGGATCCAAGAGGTCCACATACTTGGGTTGTATTTTAATGACCCAAGGCACGGTCTGAATCGACCTGCTCTGATACCAAATTGTAACACCCATATAGAGATTGCCTAGGATCTCTTACGAGTATTAAAATTTCGTACTGGATACATTAAATACAATACAGAAAGTTGGCTTAAAGATAATACAATACACAAGTCTTTGATACAATCCGAAATCTGATACATGACATCCTCGGTATCATACATCATAGTACATTATTTATGTACAACATCCATAATAATAAAAGCCGTACGATCAATCCAAAGCTTTCTCTTTACCTTTACGTCGTGCTTCCTGTGAACCTGCACCAAAAGGAAAGGGATGAGACATAATGTCTCAGTGAGCTCCAGCCCTACCTACTGTTGGCAACCACGGGGAACCTAGGGTCACCGTGCCTACTTTTGGAAATCTTGGGGATACCTATGATCGCCAAGCTTTAACCTTACCCATAGAGGGCTACCTGACTGATCCTGCTAAACTGGTGATCAAGGGGAAACCTAGGATCACCGTCTGATAACTGCTACCTGATATCTGATAACTGTCTGATAACTATTCTCTGCCTGATAGTATAATAAAATATTAACTGATACATTTTATGTTAGATGTTAGCGTTGAACAAGCAATATTATCTGAGTTCATTTTACGGAATGCCCCCGGGTGGAGTAACCCCGAAGCACATTCCCCTGATAACCGGTGAAAATTCCTATCATATCAGGCTAACACCGGACTCCTCTTGTCTAAGTGTGTGGTTATCCTCGCGGAAGATTCCTGGCCCGTTCCAGCTGTATCCGGAACCCCCCGTCCTCTCTAACTGGTCGAGAGCACAGGAGACACACTATAACTCTGTGTGGTTATCCTCGCGTAAAGTTTCTGGCCCATTTCAGCAATGCTGAAACCCCCTGTCCTCTCTAACTGGTCGAGAGCACAGAAGACACAAAGTTTATTCTGATTATTAATTATTATTCCTGGTATATAAATATACATGTCCTGATAAATAACCTAACTGGTAGGTGTATATCTGATACACCATCTGAAACTATGCATATCTGATGCATTCTTATTCTCATCATATAATCTTATGTACTTGAAAGTACGTCTAATAATTTACTAAGAGCTTTTGCTTATTTAATGCATTTCTAGGGGATACAACCTCCCAATACTTAACATATGAATCTATGATCATAGGCTTATCGTTCTCATAAGCCACTGCTTGGTTATTGGAAACATTCCCATAACCGTCTAAACTTTGCCCTTACAATTCTAAACTATTCTAGGTCATTGCTCAATCCTTGTTCCTTACATTTTCATCCTTTTTGGGAGCCTCTTGAATGAGTTAGAATGGTAGTTATTGTTTCTAAAATGTTTACGGAGAAAACGGATGCGAAAAACCATGCCTACGCGCTCCAGAACACCCAAAACAGCTAAGCTGTCATGGCTGTTCTGGGGCTGGTCTCTTGAAGCGAGCTCTAGCGACCATAGGCAGAATAAAAAACGTGTCTGGTCGCTGTAGCGACCATGACAGGTCCAGAAAACCCAGAAAATGCAATTTTCATCATTCCAAACCATTCTAACACACCCAAGCTTCCCCAAAGGTATAAAAAGGATTTTCTTAAGCATATAAACAATTAAATCATAGCTGGAACAAGGAAATAGCAAATAACATCAATTAGGGCACTTTTCCTAAAATTGCTCAAAGTATAATTAACTCTCAAACTTACTCAAAACGGGTTCTAAAACCATAGGGAGCTCACCTAAGCCTTGATTGGTCCTTGCTAACTTCTAAGTTCCAAACCCTAGCTTATCTCCTTGATTCTTCCTTGTTTCTCTTCTTATCTCCTCTTGTTCTAACTTCCAAAATTAAGCTTGTTTTGCAAGAATTCTCACTAGAATTTGGATGAAGTTTGATGGGTGAAGACTAGAGTGAGGAGGGCGTGAGTTTGAGGGAGGGGAAGGAGAGAATTTCTGGTTTTGGAGAGAGTGAGGGAGAGAAGATAAATGAACAAGTAATAATACTTTGAGCTAGTGTGATGTGAATTGAAAAAATAGAGTGGGAGTCCCAAATAAAATAAAACACACATTAGTAGTGTTTAAATTGCGGTATTTAATTTTAAATACTTGATAATGATAAAAATAATAGTAATTATTATTTTTATTCATGAATATCACTTTCCATAAATTTAATTTATGTTGTTTGTGATAAGAATAAGAATTCAAGTGAGTTTCTTATATTTCCTTCATTCATATCCAATGAGTCTGTTTCCTTCACTTTTGTGGATTTATTTCTTTTTGATCTTATCCACAAATGTTGTTGAATTGATTAGTGGTTAAGTTTCCTTTTGATCTTATCCATTAGAGTAACTGTTGCCGCTATTTTAGCTAAAACAGTTACAAAATCTCTATATAAATAGAGGACTCCTCTCAGTTCAAAAATCACACCAAAGAGTTATATTGAGTTGTCGAGAACTCTTTCTATCTTCTCCCTCCAGCTTTAGTTAACGTAACGCGAGCTATTCTTCTCCTCATCTCGTTTTTCTGTCCCTTCAGAATTAAGAGTGTTTTTAAGACCTTAGTCCCTATTTGGTATAATGTCCCTTCGGAATTAAGAAAGGTCTTATGAACATAGTCCCTTCGATAATATATGTCTCTTTGGAATAAAGAGTACTTTTAAGATCATAGTCCCTTTTTGGAATAATAATGTCCCGTCGAAATTAGGAATGAACTTAACAGTATATAAATATTCTTTCAAATATTTTACTACTTTTGGAGGAGTTAAAAATCAAAATGATGGTATCACCATATTTGAGTGGTCATGGTATCATATTGATATTTTGGAGAACTTAAAGGTTAGAATGGTGATAAAATCATATTTGAGTGGTCTTATCACCATAATTGAGTGGTCACAGTACCATATTAGAATGATTTCAGTATTAAAGAGTTGTCTTAGTACCATATTGGAGGAGTAAATCTCGAACGGTTTTCTACAGTGCAGTAGTTAACTGCACATTTGTAGTTGTGCTTGTTTTATCCTGGAGGCGGCATGGTTGATAGTCTGTCTTGCACAATTTTGGGCAGTGCCACGAAACGTCTTAAAGAGAGCGACCTGATCGTGACTCAACCTAGTAACAACTTCAGTATATATTCTCTTTCAAAATAGAATTTGGAAATCCAAATAAAAAAAGTTCACTGATATGACTACTTAATCAATCTGTAGTTGGTGAATTAAGTGAATGGTAAATAAACATTAGCGACATGTGCCATGTTTGTCGTGATTATGATATGTTCAAAAACACACGCTACTGCTGGAAATAAGAAAGTGTTGTTAGATTATTCAAACACCACTAAAGTTGTTGGCATTCGATGTATGGAGTTACCGTTCGAGTCTGAAAAGAAAATTATTATCTAGGACGTGATGTATGCTCCAAGGATAAGAAAGAATTTGTATTTCAGATTTCTACTAAATAAGACTGAGTTGACTCAGCCTTAAAGATAGACTTATGCACCATGCATTCTTGTGAGGAAAAGACTGCGCTTTTGATGGTATGTTCAAAATTAAATTCTCCTTCTATTTTATAAGTTGTGTGATTTTAATATTTGACATGTCAAAACTTATCATGTGAACAAGCGTTTAATTTTAAACTTTAGTAACTTGGACTGAATTCCAAAGTTATATTACTAGAAAATTTTATGGCAGTCAAGATAAATGAACCAAAAGTTCATATAAATTAGTGTTTAGAGAATTTGAACCTCTAAACTTAATAAATTATGATATGTGCGAACTTGATGACACATAAACTAGAAAAGATAAAAATATATTTTATCAAATTTATTGATGACTGTAAATTTTGAAAAATAAAATTGATACGCTTGATATGTTCAATTTTTATAACAAAAATTGAAATTTATGTTGAATAGAGTACCCAAGTCTAAGAATAAAACTTTCTACTTATGATGTTTTGAAGAAAAGACAACCCAACTTGTCTTATTTTTGAGTTTGGGATTGTCTGGACTATATTTGGATTTTGGACCACAAGAGAGTTGAACTCACTAGTAGATCCTATGAATATGTATTCATTGGGTATGTTATAAATAGTGAAGCATATAAGTTTTATGACCTAAATGCTAAAGTCAGCGTAGAATTAAAGATACTGATTTCTATGTAAATAAATACTCATTTAAATAAAGAATAGTGGGGCACTAGCACGCCATTAGTGGGGGCAAAATAATTTTCCTTTTGAATTGAGAGCTAGTGGGGGCACTACATCTGATCACATTCCAGTAATCAGAAACAGTTATGAAAACATCAAACGAGATGTTATAAAACCTCGAAGAGGTAAGAAAACTATAATTGATAAAGAGTATAAATCTAATTATATGGTATATATATTGGAAGAGGATACATCTGACTTTCAAGAAGCTTTGTCTTCATTGGATGCTAACTTTTGAAAAAAAAAACAGTAAACGATGAAATGGATTCTCTAGAGTCTAACGAAACACGACTCTTAGTTGACTTGCCTCCTAGTTGCAAACTAATCGGTTGTATTTGGATTTTGGAAAAAGAAACTATAACCTGATGGTTCGGTTGCTAAATACAAGGCTCACCTTATAGAAAAAGGTTTTAGGGAAAGAGAAAAAATATAGATTTCTTCGACACTTAGTCACCAGTCAATCAAATCATATCCATAAGGGTGCTAGTCCCTTTAGCCGTTGTTCATAACTTGATAGTACACCAAATGGATGTGAAATTTGCCTCGTTAAATGGTGAACTAGACGAAGAAATCTATATGGAACAACCAAAAGGTTTTGTGATTCAGGACAAGAAACACAAGGTCAGCAAGTTAGAAAAATCTTTGCATGGTCTAAAAATAAAATCCTAAGAAATGACATGAAAAATTTGACAACCTAAAGATATCAAATGAGTATAAAGTGAATGAAAGTGACAAATGTATTCACTACAGATATGAAAATATAATTTGCACGATCATATGTCTATATGTAGACAACTTGCTCACATTTGGACATTTGGTTCAAAGATTCATGTTGTAAATTATGTGAAATCATTGTTTATCAACAACATTGATAAGAAAGACATATACAAAGTTGAAGTAATTCTTGGTTTCAAGATTACTAGATCAAAAAAGAGAATTTTTTTGATCAATCTCACAATGTTGAGAAAATCTTAAGAAATGTCATTATTTGACTGGAAATTTGCAAGCATACCTTATGATCCAATTGTAAAACTCTTCAAGAACACTTGAGATGGAGTTAGACAAATAGAATATGTGAGCATCATTGGCAGTCATATGGTTTTCCATTGACTGTATTAGACCCGACATTGCATATGTCATGTCGCGGGACTCTTGTGCAAGTTTACCGGTAGACGGATGAGAAACATTGGTATGCTATTGAAAGAGTGATAAGGTGCCTTAAGAAGATTATGACTCTAGGATTACATTATGAGCAGTATTCTATTGTACTTGAATGATACAAGATACAAAATATAACATCCTTTAGATGAGTCTTAAGTGACCAGTGGCTGCACATTGAGCATCACTGGAGAAGTTGTTTGTTGAAACATATGATATTGACTCAATCCACTATGGAATGATCTGAGATGAGGACACTAGAGAAAACTAGTGATGAACCAAGTTGAGAAAATGCTTGCTAGTTGAGATCCCCTAGTGGGTAAAACTGTTGCCAAGAGTGTTAATTCATTGTGATAGTACTGCAACTATTACAAAAATTGAGAATCGTTACTGCAATGGTAAGAAACGATAGTTAAGGCACGAACACATAACAATTAGAGAGCTAGCTACTCTCAAAAGGAACAATTAAAATAGATCATGTACGTACTGATAAAGAATTAGTCAATCCTTTGATGAAATGAATTACTAGAAAGAAAGTCATAAACACATCCAATAAGATGGGATTAAAGTCTAAATATCACAAGTGATGGTAACCCGACCTAAATGTCTGGAGATCCCAATAAATAGGTTCAATGGGTAATAACAAGTCATGAGTGATAGAACATGCTATGAGAAAATTAAGAAAACATGAATCCCACATCGACAGGAGGATGAGATAATATAAACTCTTAATGAGATCTATACTCTATGTTGAGTGGAGTACATAACTACATGAGTACTCTTGATAGACTCACCTATACGAATGTGGAACTGAGGCCGTTCCTATGGAATTCGAGGTAGAATACCTAGAGCGTACGTTAAAACTAAGATAAACGTGCAAGACTCTATGTCTGAGATAAAGTTCAATGTTGTAAGCAACTCTTGTTGAATCAGAATAGTTTCCGCCATGCAAGGTTCAAGTTGTAGGCGACACCTTTGTTTATTAGCAACCTTATAGAAACGTTTTGACGTTACTATTGAAACCATTTTTTAAATTCAAGTGGGGGATTGTTGGAACATTAGTGTGAAGTTGGAAGGAAATTGAAAGATTAAACACCAAATAATAAGACTTTGAGCTAGTGTGATGTGAATTGAAAAAATAGAGAGTGGGGGTCCTACATAAAATAGAACACACACATTAGTAGTTTTTAAATTGCGGTATTTAATTTTAAATACTTGATAATGATAAAAATAATAGTAATTATTATTTTTATTCATGAATATCACTTCCCATAAATTTAGCTTATGTTGTTTGTGATAAGAATAAGAATTCAAGTGAGTTTCTTATCTTTCATTCATTCATATCCAATGAGTTTTGTTTCTTTTTTATCTTATCCACAAATGTTGTTGAACTGATTAGTGGTTAGGTTTCCTTTTGATCTTATCCATTAGAGTAATTGTTGCCGCTATTTTAGCTAAAATAGTTACAAAATCTCTATATAAATAGAAGACTCCTCTCAGTTCAAAAATCACACCAAATAGTTCTATTGAGTTGTCGAGAACTCTTTCTCTTTCTTCCCTTCAGCTTGTGTGAACGAGTTATTCTTCTCCTCATCTCCTTTTTATGTCCCTTCGGAATTTAGAGTGTTATTAAAACCTTAGTCCTTATTCGGTATAATGTCCCTTCAGAATTCGGAAAGGTCTTAAGAACATAGTCTCTTCGATAATATACGTCCATTTGGAATAAATAATACTTTTAAGATCATGGTCTCTTTTTGGAATAATAGTGTCATTTCGGAATTAAGAATGATCTTAAAAGTATATAAATATTCTTTCAAATATTTTACTACTTTTGTAGGAGTTAAAAATCAGAATGGTGATATCACTATATTTGAGTGGTCGTAGTACCATATTGATATTTTGGAGAACTTAAACGTTAAAATGGTGATAACATCGTATTTAAATTGTCTTAACACCATAATAGAATGATCATAGTATTATATTACAGTGGTTTCCGTATTAATAAGAGGTTTTAGCCCGGAGGTGTAACTCTACTACCAAACAAGAGTACTTTTCATTATTATCATTCCTAATTTCGGTGGACGATATTAATGCAACATATAGACAAGGGACAACACACACCGACGACTTTCAAGTCTCTCAAGTCAAGATTTTTATGACTTTTAGTTTTAACCTTTGGCTCAGGATAATATTGGTTTTTTCTCTTATATATACAAAACAAGATAATATCTTGTTAATACGTACGTGGACAATTGTGTTGCCACGACATGCTGCTGAGGATAAAACTAGATTTTCACTAGATTGTTTCATAAAGGTAATTACGTTTGTATCCCTTCCTTTGGTCCTTATTTTCTTGTAGGTATACTACTTTTTCTACTTCATTCACAGCCAACCTCAAACTCTGCAAATTTTTCATCTGCAGATCTGCTAATTGCCTTGTGTGTCTCTTTTATCTTTGAAGGATGGCTGAACAAATTCCATACGGTGTTGCTACAAGTCTCATTAACAGGTCATTTTCAACACTTTATCTTTTTTTTTTGTGTGTTCAAGTTAAAATAGTTTAACCAACGAACATAAATATAATACAAGCTTGTTTGCTGAATATTTTCTTTTCATAGGTTGGCTTCTGCAGCCTTTCGTGAAATTGGACGGATTTATGGTGTGATGGATGAATTGGAAAGGCTTAAGAACACAGTTGAATCCATAGTCACAGAATTCGCTCCCCCTACTGGAGAACCGCGAATTGGTTCGCGCGAACCAATTCGCGGTGCTTTTGCGAACCGGTTCGTCTAAATTCGTGTAGAATTCCCTGAAAACAGAGTACCGGTGAAGTGGGAGAGCAAACCGTGAAAAGATCTGGCAATTTCAACATCAAGACTTGAGAAAGAGGCCGGTTGTAAGAAAGATTCAGGGGGGAAGAAGAAAGGGGTGAAGAAGAAAGGAGTTTGTGTTGAAGAAGATGTTTTTTTCTGCAATTTTTTTTTCTTTTTCTAGAATAGCTTGCAGAGGAAAGGTTAAGAGAGAGAAGAAGAGAGGTACGGTTGATTTGGTCAAATTTGGTAAAGTGAAGTTATGGTTTTGTTTTGTTTTGTCTTTTTCGTTTTCTTTTTCTCGGTAAACATGAGAATGACTTCTAAACATTAATTAATTATTATACTAGTATTAGTATAGTCCTATAGGGAAGTGAAACAATGCATAGGTAAGTGAAACAAATAATTAAATTGTTTTGGAAAAAGTTATTACTGTTAACAATATACATACATTTTCCTCAGAGACAAATACATGAATAAATTTGTCAAACAAAAAATATATATAAAATCTAGTAAGTATTTAAAGCTGAGATTGAATGAGTAGATATTACTATTTTTTTTTTACCGATGATGTATTTTAACTAAATAATTTATTTTTTGGTAAAAGAAAAAGCTAAATAATTTATTTTATTCACAACGTACCGGATAATATATTAGAACGTACCGCGAACCCAAATAACGTACCGACTATGTATACCCCCATCGAACCGAATTCTTCATAACTTACGTACCGCGTACCCGAACCCGTACCACGTACCGGAGGGAATTACGAACCTGGTGACTATGGTTGAATCCATCAAAGCTGTGCTCCTTGATGCTGAAGAGAAACAAGAGCAAAGTCATGTTGTACAAAACTGGGTTAGAAGGCTCAAAGATGTGCTTCTTCCTGCTGATGATTTGATAGATGAGTTTCTTATTGAAGATATGATACACAAAAGGGATAAAGCTCATAAGAACAAAGTGACACAGGTTTTTTATTCCTTATCTCTAAGCAGAGCTGCTTTTCGCCATAAAATGGCTCATGAGATTGAAAAAATACAAAATAGTTTTAACGATGTTGTGAAAGATATGTCTGTGTTGAATCTTAACTCCAATGTTGTGGTGGTTGAGAAAACTAATGATGTAAGGAGGGAAACTAGTTCTTTTGTGTTAGAATCAGAGATCATTGGAAGAGAAGATGATAAAAACAAGATTATAAGCTTGTTGAGGCAATCACATGAAAACCAAAATGTCTCCTTGGTTGCTATTGTTGGTATTGGTGGTTTGGGAAAGACAGCTCTTGCTCAACTGGTATACAATGATGGTGAAGTGAAAAATTTGTTTGAAAAGCATATGTGGGTATGTGTCTCGGATAACTTTGATGTCAAAACTATTCTGAAGAACATGTTGGAGTCATTAACCAAGAACAAAATTGATGACACATTATCATTGAACACCTTACAAAATATGCTCCGTGACAATTTGACTGGTAAGAGATACTTGTTACTTCTTGATGACGTTTGGAATGAGAGTTTTGAAAAGTGGGATCAGTTGAGACCCTATTTGATGTGTGGTGCTCAAGGCAGCAAGATTATAGTGACAAGTCGCAGTAAAATTGTGGCACAGACAATGGGTGTAAGTGACCCCTATGTTTTGAGTGGTTTAACTCCAGAAGAATCATGGGGTTTGTTAAAGAATATTACCTTTCGGGATGATGCCGTTGGAGTGAACCAAACTCTTGAATCAGTTGGTAAGAAGATAGCAGAAAAGTGCAAAGGAGTTCCATTAGCAATTAGATCATTGGGAAGCATATTACGAAGTAAAAGGGAAGAAAGGGAGTGGATCGATGTCTTACAAGGTGACTTTTGGAAATTGTGTGAGGATAAAGATAGCATCATGCCAGTCCTAAAATTGGGTTACCATAACTTATCACCTCAACAAAGGCAATGTTTTGCTTACTGCTCTTTATTTCCTAAGGATTGGAAATTTCAGAAGGATGAGTTAATTCAAATGTGGATGGCACAAGGTTATCTTGATTGTTCAGTTGAAGGCAAATGCATGGAAGATGTTGGCAATCAATTGGTAAATATATTCTTGACGAAATCATTCTTCCAAGATGCAAATTTGAATGACTATGGTGATGTAATTAGTTTTAAAATGCATGATTTAATGCACGATCTTGCAACACAAGTAGCTGGCAATGATTGTTGTTACTTGAATAGGAAGACAAATATTAGTCTAGGAAGACCTGTGCATGTATCAGTGCAATGTGATGCCTTGTGTTTGTTGGAATCACTGGATTCAAGTAGGTTGCGGACTTTGATTGTGTTTGGTTACAGTATAGTGGAACTATCATTTATTCCAAATTTTAAATACTTACGTGTCTTGAAGCTAGTGGGTCCTCATAGCAAGCTAGTTGGTTCCATTGAAAAATCGAAGCATTTAAGGCATCTTGACTTGTCAAAGTGTGATTTACGAGAAAGTCTTTACAAATCTATCAGCAATCTTGTTTGTTTACTTACAATAAAATTGTTAGAGAATAGAAATGTTGGACTTTCTACAAAGATTTTTCAAAATTAATCAATTTGAGACACCTTGAGATAAATGATTGGAAATTGAAAGACGAGACACCATCTGGATCTAGAAAATTGAGCATACAACAACACAAGGGTTTGACTTTGTCCAATTGGATTTCTCCACTCACAAATATAATTGAAATATCTTTTCAGAATTGCAAAGGTTTCCAACATCTCCCACCATTGGAACGTCTTCCATTCCTTAAGTCACTTGTGTTAGGGTTCCTTGATGAATTGGAGTACATATATTATGAAGAGCCTATTCTTCATGAATCATGCTTCCCATCTTTGGAGAGTCTAACAGTTTCGTATTGTGAGAAGCTGAAGGGATGGAGAAGGATGGGAGATGATTTGAATGATATTATTAACTCTTCACATCATCTCTTGTTGCCTCACTTTCCTTCTCTTTCTCAATTGAATGTTATTAATTGCTGGATGTTGACTTTGATGCCTACTTTTCCAAACATTAAGACATTGGTATTGATGAGTTGCAGTGCGGAGATATTGGAAGCAACGCTAAATATAGCAGAGTCACAATATTCAAATGGCTGCCCTCCTCTTTCCATGCTCAAATCCTTGCAAATTAATAAAACCATTATGGGTATGGAAAAAGCCCCGAAGGATTGGTTTAAAAATCTTACTTCTCTTGAGAATCTTGAAATCAGTTATTGTGATGAGCTAAAGGTATTACCAGATTGGATATGCAACATCTCATCACTTCAGCATCTTACTGTGAATAAAATTGCTCAACAATTACCCAACAAGCATTAATAGAGTTACAATTACCAATACATGTATCAAGTGGTTGTTTGCATCTTTCCAATGAAGGCTTTTCAATTCCTACCTATCCAATACACGTATCAAGTGACTACTTGCACCTTTCCAATTGCATTCAATCTTATAAATTGCAAATTTCTCACATCATTCATATGTGCCTCAATTCAGTCCTACGTTTTATATCATTGTCTTGATAGAGTGAAAATTTTAATTTCATTTCTTCTTCAAATATTTGTGGTTTATGATGGTCTCGAGCTGCAACCAATGGTTGAGTGGATAATTTCAATTTGCGACAACGCTCAACAAAGAGAAATTGATGGTTAATGTGGTGGGTTTCGTAATTTTTTGCATGGGATTTACTTCATGATTTTTTTCCAGTGGTACTTATGATTTTTTACTGTTTGGTTTCTTTCTTTATTTCTGTGTTTTTGTTTGGGGAAATAATTAATAGTTATTCGCTTGGTTAGTCTAATGGTTGCTCACCTCTTCTTTGGAATTATCAACTAAAGTTTTGATTGAAGCAAAGAAGCCACTACTATAGTTTGTGCCAAAAAGGTCAAGTACTACTGGTGTAGCAAACAGATGTTACAAAATAAGGTCAGAAAACGTTGATGGACGGGGTTGTGATCACCAGAAAATGACACTTAATAATGGCTTGTTACATAGAATTCATCAAACACGAAAAAGTTTCAAAATATTTTGCTATTGCCAAAGAAGTCTAGACCATTGTGTTGTATTATTCACTTTTTGTTTATTGGTGTTGATTGAATTGGAATACATCCTAAAGCATATATGTCGTGTCATTTTATATATTCTCTAATAATAGCATTTATTTAGTTGTATAGATGAATCTATGGAGGCAATTCATCATGCTTATACCATAGGTGATTCATCTTATAATTATGGAAAGAAAAATAAGGTTTTTTTTTAAAACAGCATGCTAGTGTTTTTGTCACCACAAATTTTGGTGTTTATTTTGCAAGTGGTGGTGTTGGTTTTAGAATATATAAATAGTTCAATCTCAATTTCAGCTATAAACATTATGTTTTAGAATATTAATAGATAAATAAATAGGTAGTCAATCTTACAATATTTATTCTATATCATTTTCTTATAGATTAATGTTGTGCTTCTATATTTGTGTAAACAAAGGTTCAATTGTCTGATATCTTTCTCGGTAACTTTTTTTTAAAAGGATCTTCCTCACTAACTCTCACTACATTATAGAGCATGAGTACTAATAGTTTTCTTCTATAATAAATACATGAGGTTTGGACCGTAGATCTCACCATTTAGGCCTTGAGATCCTAAAGACAAGAGTTTGAACCCTTGGAGTAAGGCTGGGCGCCCTCCAAGGGGGCGCAGGGCCCACTTGACAGTCATAAATAACCTTAGGTGACCTCCCTAAAAGACACCTTCAGGGAGCGCCCTCAGCAGCTGACGAGGGCACCCTAGTCATGGTTTTGGCCCTTTACGATTTGGGCCCAAAACCATGGCTAGATAGGCCCAAGTAAAGGCTACAAATAGTAACCTTGGGATCATTCCCAAGGCATGACCTAAACAGACTCTGAAACCCTAGTTTTCATACATTGTACTCACAGCCAGTACAGTTGGCGCCCACCGTGGGGCTACGGTAAAACTAACCTAGCCACCGTCTCCGAAAGAAAGGCAGTTGATCCACGGCCTCTGAAAATCACCAGAACGCCATGAATCCGCAGTGTTTCTCAGGAGCAACCTTGAAACCTCCGAATCCGTCGCGATTCAACCCTAAATCTACCCCTAACTCTAATCAAACATTCAACCCGTTCTTTGTTCAAAACATCAATCCTCCCCCTGAGATTCGCGATCCTAACCGTTAATCTTCAACCACCAGCCTTAATCTTTATAACCGACCCAAACGATCATCATCGTCGCCATAGATGGCGGACCCGACGGTCTTGGAAGCCCTACAGCAACAAATCCAGCAGCTCCGCGACCACAACGTAGCTCTACAAGCGACGATGGAGACAATCTAGCAACAACAACACGCTGAAGGGAACGGATCCCAGCAAGACGAGTCAATAGACCCAGATCCATAACCACTTTCCCCCAAAGTGTGGAACGCGCCGGTCCCGGAAAACTTCAAGCCACCCTCTCTTTCGTCTTTCGACGGAAAGAGCGATCCAGTGGAGCACGTAACAGCTTTCAACACCCAGATGACCATCATCGGCGCTACTGACTCCCTCAAATGTAAGTTGTTGGCTGGGACCTTCAAAGACGCCGCCCTCAGGTGGTACATGAACTTGCCCCGTTTCTCAGTCGTCAGTTACCAAGACATGACGCGCAAATTAACACACCAGTTTTCGGCTAGTCGCCACCGCAAGGTGTCTTCTACCAGCCTCTTCAATGTCCGTCAAGGGTTGAATGAGACCCTCCATGAATATCTTGCAAGATACAACGATGCCACAATCAAAGTCGTGAACCCGAACCAGGAGCTGTTCGTGGGAGCTTTCCAAAACGGCCTCCGCGCCACACAGTTCAACGAATCGCTGGCACAAAAACCGGCCGATTCCATGGAGGAGATCACGTCCAGGGCGGAATGTTACATAAAGGGAGAGGAGAGCAACGCTGAGAAGAAAGCAAGGGATTCCAGGGAGCGTGCCCCCAGCAACTACGAACATCGCCGCAATTATTATCCACCCGCCCACAGAGACAGAGCGCCATACAGACGTCATACCCAAGATAGGCGCGCACCCCTGCTGGAATCCTTCACGGCTCTCAACACTCACCGTGAGCAGATCTGGAGAGATGTGTACCATTCTAGACTCATCCCTGAACCCCCACCGCCGAGAGGGAACATCATGGGAAACGACAAGGAAGCATGGTGTAAGTATCACCGCATAAAGGGACATACTACAGATGATTGCATCCACCTAAAGAGAGAGATTGAGAAGCTGATTCAGAATGGTAGGCTAAGAGGGTACGTGAAGGAAAACGGAGAAGGAGACAGGCGTCCCCCCGAAGATCCGCAAAAGGAGAAAGATGTGGCGAAGGATGGTGAGCGCCACACTTTGAACACCATATCCGGCGGCTTCGCCGGAGGAGGCGAGTCCAGCACCTCCCGAAAAAGATATGTAAGGCAGGTAATGCTGGTCGATGACCACGCCACGACGGAGCGCCGGACAGACATCACCTTCTCAGGCGAGGACCGCAAAGGAGTGATCCCCCATGATGACGACCCCATGGTCATTACTGTACAAATCTTCAATTGGGATGTCAAGAGGGTGTTGATTGATCCTGGAAGCTCCGCAAACATCCTTTATTACTCTGCTTTTGAAAGAATGGGATTGGACGAGGACCAGTTGCAACCCTTCAAGGGAATCCTGGCTGGCTTCACAGGGGAGCAGTTACACGTTCGTGGATACATCACCCTGAAAACAACCTTCGGCACAGGTAACAGCGCCAAAACAATCAGGATTAAATATTTAGTGGTAAACTCGTCCTGTTCATACAACATCATAATAGGCCGCCCGGTTTTCAACGTCCTTGAAGCTTATCTTTCCACTAAGTTCCTCGTCATGAAATATCCGCTGGACAATGGACGGGTCGGCACCATCAGAGCAGATCAAAAAATTGCTCGAGAATGTTATCACAATAGCTTGAAGCTCCAGAGAGAAAAGAAAGGAACCAACAACCCAAAAGCGCACCAAGTGAACATCGTTAGCACAAGTCTAGAAGAAGAATGTCAGCAGGAACGCACAGAAGCAGCGAAAGGTCTAAAGGAAAGTTTGATGGATGAAGAGCTGAGCATAACAAAGCTCCTAAAGAAAAATCTGAATCTTACCGTTCGTCCGCCGACAGATATGCTTAGCGGCTGTCCCGCCGAAGTGTGTCGTCGCCCCGCTCTGTATCCAATCCAGCAGACAGATGTACTCGAGCCAGTCAGCACGCCCGCCGGGCATACTAGAAGTTTCACAGAAAAAGCTAGCAAGACAGACATACCAAAGGCAGCAAGCGTGATTATGAGATTTCACAAACCTAAGCATGTCCGCAATTCAGCTACAAAGCAGGGAGAAGCTCGCCACAACAATTCAAAGGCAAACTAGAGGGTCAACAAAACGATTTTAATTTTTACTTTGACTTTTATCTAACGTATTGCAACATTTCTGTACAACATTAAAGAAAAAGGGGCACTCTTTTCCCCCGCAGTAGTGGGGGTTTTTAATGAGGCCCCGCTTTTTTATTATTATTATTATATATATATATATATATATATCACTTGTTTTATATTACTCGCATGACCTGTAACAGATCAACAACGCCAAGTCTTAAATGAGATCGCCATCCGATTTGTGAACCCCAGCGAGGGTTGCCACCTAATTCCTTAACCCCAATGAGGGCTCTAAGACGTCCTTGTTAGTTGAGTAACAAAAGTAAGTATTTTTATATTATCGTCTCCACAGGGATTAGTGCGCTATCTCGAGCCGTTCAACAATCGTTATCGTTTTGAGTCAGGGGTTTGTAACTTGTTTGCATCTAAACTATTGGAATCTAAAAGCGGAAATAAAACTACAAGTAATAGGGAATAAAAGCGTTGGAATCGGAGTTCATCAATCTTGCATCGAATATAATCTAAAAATCATGCATATGAATTCTAGCGTTTTAGCGAGATTATCACGTATCACTCGACAACGTCATTCGTGTCCAAATGACGTCGTGAGATCGATCGTATCGTTTGATCGACGATTTCTCAATCTATCAAACGATCCGAAAGCATTACGTTCCAATACTTTATGCGATTATCAAAACCAAATTCCATGTCTAGAATTTCTTATTTTGATAGAAGATTATTCTCACCAAAGATTCAAACGTATTCGTCAATAACATTTAAATCAAAACATGATAATGAATAGCAAGAATAACTCAATATCACATAAATTGCTAAAATCATATATTTGCATAATCAAGTATTACATCTAAGCTAGATAAAGTACCTCCAATCCCAACAAAGGGGAGTTACTTGTTCATTTTCATGACAACTATACAAAAGTTTAAAGAAAGATGAAGATCAAAACCTAAGTTCTTGATTTCCCAAAGAGCCTTAGTTGATTCCACACTCCAATCACTCTTGTTCCTTGAAGATCAAAGCTTCTAGCCCTATTTTCTGTCTAAAACTAAATCCTAAAATATTACTAAAAAGCAATAATTCTGATTACTAACAAAAAAGACTGAAACAAAGCTTATATACTAAAAGCTGAAAATGACATCTCGCTCTGCGAGCTTGAATTCGCTCAGCGAAGTAAGCTTTCTCTGCCGGTGGTTTTAAGCCACGTCTTCAAATAGCCTTTAAACCGCCTTGATTTCGCTGAGCGATGAATAATCTCGCTGAGCGAAATCAAGCTCCCCTGCTCCTCAAAATCCCTGCCTGAGCTCACCAAGGACTCGCCATTAGCTCGCTGGGCAAGTTTATCAGATTCTTTTAAATCAAAACATGATAATGAATAGCAAGAATAACTCAATATCACATAAATTGCTAAAATCATATATTTGCATAATCAAAGATTACATCTAAGCTAGATAAAATACCTCCAATCTCAACAAAGGGAGTTAGTTGTTCATTTTCATGACAACTATACAAAAGTGTAAAGAAAGATGAAGATCCAAGCCTAAGTTCTTGATTTCCCAAAGAGCCTTAGTTGATTCCACACTCCAATCACTCTTGCTCCTTGAAGATCAAAGCTTCTAGCCCTATTTTCTATCTAAAAGATATAACTATATTACTACTAAACTGTAATAATAATGTTCTTTTCAAAAAAATATGAAACAAAGCTTAAATACTAAAAACTGAAAGTGACATCTCGCTCGGCGAGATTTTTCTCGCCCGACGAGATTCGCTGTCTTTGCCAGTGGTTTTCAGCCACGTCTTCAAATCTCCTTAAACCGCCTTGGCTCGCTGAGCGAGGGTGAATCTCGCTGAGCGAAATCAAGTTCCTCTGTTTCTGAAAATCCCTGCCTGAGCTCGCCAATAGCTCGCTGGGCGAGTTTATCAGATTCTTTTCTTCTTGTTTCTTTGCTCAAATCATGTCCTGGCTTGCATTTTCCTGCACAAATGGATGGGGGAAGAAGTAAAAGCAATATTGGGCATTTGATC
Organism: Medicago ruthenica; assembly: GCA_018208015.1. NCBI lineage: Eukaryota > Viridiplantae > Streptophyta > Magnoliopsida > Fabales > Fabaceae > Medicago > Medicago ruthenica. The sequence continues at coordinate 60,487,867 of CM031378.1, read as the reverse complement.
AGTGATTATGAGCTTTTCCCATGATAACTTGCAAAACAAGCTACTTAAGTGCTTAAATCAACTATGCTTTTTAACTCATTTTTGGCACTTATCACACTCCCCAACTTAAATCTTTGTTTGCCCTCAAACAAAGGACTCAAACAAATGGAAAAATCAAGGCTTTGGACAAAAGTACAATACATGCAAAGAAATGAAAAGTTTTCAGATGACATAATTAAAATGTGGATTGTGCAGGCAAGTATGAAGTTTCTCATTAATCTAGATAAATACTATGAATGCGACATAAGTCCTAAACACAAAATTCAAATCATACAATTCAAATCAATAACATAATTAACAATGAACCACACCTAACACACTTCTTTGAAAGCAAATAAAACAAATTGAATTCATGAAGTGAGGGTTTTGAACACTCATCCGGCAAATCTGCTTACATCTTGATTAAGTTATGTGTTCATCCAAATATCATCTCAAAAAGCACAAAAGCATAGATCATAAGGTCTTTTAGGGTTGTAACTTGGCTTGGTTTCCAAAAGGAATGTCATATGTGGGAAAAATTGAATTCAAAAGGCCAAGCATAGAGGAACATTCTTTCTATTTACACAACTTCCTCCAAAATCTCATTATCAACCCTTGGTGATATACAAATATAACTTTGATCTTGACAACTTTTTCTATTTATTGAATTTTTCTCTTTTTTCTTTTATTTTTCTTTTTCTTTCTCTTTTTCTTGTTCTTGTTGTCAAGATCAATTTTCAAATTTCACCGGTACTTGACATACACTACCTCCTTTTTCTCCCCAACTTATACAAAATGATACCCTAATTGAATGTTCCCTTATCATCAGGCAAGGGACAAATAAACATGATGGTTTAGGGTTCAAAATGAAGGTAAGAATATAAGAATCCTATAGTGATTTAACTATGAACTGGATTTTGAAAAACTTGGGCAAATTCACTAAGCATTGTGCTTATGAATATTGACAGTTCATAGTTAAGGATTCTGATTCATTAGACTCAAATGGGGTTATCAGATGCTCGCTCTCTCACCGGGTTGGCTTTTTGTGGTCAAGTGTTTATACTCATTTTCAAAACAATGCCTTGATCATTTCTGTGCTTTCATTCAATTCAAAACAATTATCAGATTTAACATAAAACAACCAAGTAAAACAATGAATGCCGATCTCCTGCATATATGTAAAGCACTTGAGGATTCCTCACATTTAGGCTAGTTCTAAGTGGTTCACATAATAAGCATGTTATCGTGTAAAACTGTATGAGATAAATTTTTATGCAAAATACTCATTTCAAATTCAAGTACACACCTAGAAAAGCAAGAAACAAGTACCTTGGCTTTGCACTTTGTCATAAATTGTATAACATAATCACACACCTGATACTTTGCTGTTAAAGAGCTTATTAGTAAGCCTCGCTCAACGAAGTAATGTCTCGCTCCGCGAGAATGACAGATTTCAGAATTTTCAAAAATGCAGCATTTCAAAAGACTTGCCTCTTTTAGCTTCACCTAAGGTTTCTAAAAAGCATTAATAAAGCATAAAAACTTACAAAATTGGGTTGCCTCCCAACAAGCGCTTGTTTTACGTCGTTAGCTCGACGCCTGATTCGTTATGGTGGCCAAAATGAGACGGAACGCACATCAGCCTTTGTATTCCTTTGTTTTGGGAGGAATTCCATGAACTTGAAGTATAGCTGATGTGGAGTCCATAACCTCCCTATCCAGAGTTTGTTGAGCATGGAACATATGTCATCTATTACAAACTCAAGTTCTACCTTGCTCACTTTCATCCCCTTCTTTTCACAAGTTTCTTCCTTGTTAAGAAACTGTTCCGTTTTCTCAATATCCATCACTTCTTTACTATCAACAGTTTTGGCCTCTTCAGAATCTAACCACTCTTGAGGAAGTTCTACTTTGTGTGGTATCTCTATTTCTTCTACTATTTTCCTTATACCACATCCTTCAAACATTGTCTCTTCCACACTCTCATCAACATCGTCTTCAACAATCTCTCCGAACTCCAAAGTGGATTGATTGTTGGTCTGAACATCCATGATTCTTGGTAGAAAATTGAATTGAACTTGCAAAATCTCCAATTGACATGATAAAGCTCTCAATCTATGGTTGGTATTTTGCATGTTGATCATGGATTGTTGCATGAACATATTCAAAATATTTTCCTATCTTGACATTTGTTCATCTTCAGACGGATATTGTTGATACTGTTGATATGATTCATACTCGAATGGAGTATAGAAGTTGAAATAATCATGATGATCAGCCATGATTTCCTTTATGTTGAGAATCTGAAACGAGTGTGACTAACAAGAAAATTTTCTTTGTATAACAAAGAGGGTTAATGCACACAGTTTTATAATGTACAAAAGAAACGAAGAATATTAACAAGATATATACAAATGCTCAAAACAATACAAATTATTGCGATGCTCAAAATATCTAAACACTAATCCCCGGCAACGGCGCTGTTTTGTTAGTTGCGTAACAAAAGTAAGTATTTTTATATTATCGTCTCCATAGGGATTAGTGCGCTATCTCGAGCCGTTCAACAATCGTTATCGTTTTGAGTAAGGGGTTTGTAACTTGTTTGCATAAAAACTAATGTAATGTAAAAGCGGTAATAAAACTACGAGTAATAGGGAATAAAAGCGTTGGAATCGGAGTTCATCAATCTTGCATCGAATATAATCTAAAAATCATGCATATGAATTCTAGCGTTTTAGCGAGATTATCACGTATCACTCAACAATATCCTTCGTGTCCAAATGACGTCGTGAGATCGATCATATCGTTTAATAGACGATTTCCCAATCTATCAAACGATCCGAAAGCATTACGTTCCGACACTTTGTGCGATTATCAAAACCAAATTCCATGTCTAGAATTTCTTATTTTGACAGAAGATTATTCTCACCAAAGATTTAAAAGTGTTCGTCAATAACATTTAAATCAAAACATGATAATGAATAGCAAGAATAACTCAATATCACATAAATTGCTAAAATCATATATTTGCATAATCAAAGATTACATCTAAGCTTGATAAAGTACCTCCAATCCCAACAAAGGGAGTTAGTTGTTCATTTTCATTACAACTATACAAAAGTGTAAAGAAAGATGAAGATCCAAGCCTAAGTTCTTGATTTCCCAAAGAGCCTTAGTTGATTCCACACTCCAATCACTCTTGCTCCTTGAAGATCAAAGCTTCTAGCCCTATTTTCTATCTAAAAGATATAACTATATTACTACTAAACTGTAATAATAATGTTCTTTTCAAAAAAATATGAAACAAAGCTTAAATACTAAAAACTGAAAGTGACATCTCGCTCGGCGAGATTTTTCTCGCCCGGCGAGATTTGCTGTCTTTCCCAGTGGTTTTCAGCCACGTCTTCAAATCTCCTTAAACCGCCTTGGCTCGCTGAGCGAGGGTGAATCTCGCTGAGCGAAATCAAGTTCCTCTGTTTCTGAAAATCCCTGCCTGAGCTCGCCAAGGACTCGCCATTAGCTCGCTGAGCGAGTTTATCGGATTCTTTTCTTCTTGTTTCTTTGCTCAAATCATGTCCTGGCTTGCATTTTCCTGCACAAATGGATGGGGGAAGAAGTAAAAGCAATATTGGGCATTTGATCAGTGATTATGAGCTTTTCCCATGATAACTTGCAAAACAAGCTACTTAAGTGCTTAAATCAACTATGCTTTTTAACTCATTTTTGGCACTGATCAAAGAGTTAAGTGGTACTGAACAGAATGCTCTGAACAAAATGATCTGAACATTTTTATCTCATTGTCATACCCCATTTTTTGGCTCATATTTTTTCTTTGTTTTATCTTTTATTATTTCATCATTATTTTTACCTTTTATTATTTCATCTTTGTTGTTGGATTTTTATTTATTTATTAATATTTATCACCATTAGCATTACTATCATTTTATTAATATTATCATTATCATTATTATTATTAATGCTATTGTTATTGTTTTTTTCATTAATAATATTATTATTATCTTTTTATCAATGTTTTATTATTATTATTTATTATTATTATCATTATTTTTAATTACTAATATTATTATTTTTTTCATCATTATTATTGTTATCACCTTTATTATTATGATCATTACCATCTTTGTTATTATCATTATTACTATTATTATTGGTTTTTAATTGTTTTATTTTAAAAAGAAAATAAAAAAAAAGAAAAGGGGGAGTTCGCAGAGCAAAGTCATGGTCGCTCTGCGAACTCTGCGATTTTTTGCAGAATTTAATTCCTTTGATTTATCTTTCTCTTGTTTTCTTTATAGTTGTTATTATTATCACCTATCATTATTATTGTCATTATTGTTATCAATTGTGGCTGATTGGATCCAACAAGCAAGAATTGAGGCATGTGCCATTAAAGCCAAGGTAGGAAGGTTTTTCTTCCAAGCCAAGCAAGTTGACTGCCCTTGGGCAGCTCTTATCCCTCCCAATTGACCTGCTACTCACCCTGAGCTTGCCAGCCAGCAGCTTGCTTGTTTTCCTTCCTTCTTTCTCCCCCAAAAACCAGTCAAACACAGCTGCACTTCACTTGCCCAAAAGCTGTTTTGCTGCCCTGTTTTCAGCTGCCTTTCCTTCCTCCTCACACCAGCCCACATGCTCCTTTTGCTTCCCCCAACCTCTGTACATGGCAGTGCACGTTTTCCTTGCTTGACCTCTCAAGATTGCAAGGATTGATCCCAAGAACAGCCCAATTGCAAGCTGCCCTGTTTTTTCTCATCATTGCTATCAAAGAGCAGCTGCTTGGATGGCTGGATTTGGCCAAAGTCTTGACCAAGATTGCAAGGCAATGTCACCTCTTCACCTTTGCATTAAATGCAAAGCAAAATAGCATGGTCTTTAGCCCACAAATCAGCTGGATTCTAGAGATTTTCATCATTGCAATTGATTTGGTTTTGGCCTATAAAAGGAATGCTATGCATAAGGATTACACACAATTGAAAACACCTGAAAAATCATTGAATACCCAGCAATTATAGAATTATTTAGAGCAGAAACACACTACTTCCAGCAAGGAAAAAAACCATTCCAAAGCATTGGATCATCAAACATTCAAACCTTGCAAAACTACAATCATTCAAGCCACTTCCTATCTCTTGCACAACAAGCATTGCTAGGAGTTCTGTAAGTATTCTAAAATCTTTATCTTTCATTTTGCATTGCTACTTGCATCTTTAATTTTGTTTAAACTCATTTTGTACAAAAAACCCCTTTTGAAACTTCAAAGGAATCTCAAAGTTGCAAAACACCAATTTGAGTTGTTTTAAACCTTTTCTTGCTAAATTCTCAAGGGTTTTGATCCCCTTAAGGTTCTGAAGATTGTTCAGAAGCAGCTTCTGAACAGAAGTTCAGAAGCAGCTTCTGAATTCAATTTTTCGCAGAGTTCGCAGAGCAAAGTCATGGTCGCTCTGCGACCATGACAGAACTTGGGTTCGCAGAGCCAAGTTCAGGGTGCTCTGCGAAAGTTGCAGAACTCAGAACCTGAGTTCAGGCTTCCAAAAGCCAATTTTTTGAGGTTCTAACTAATGATTCAGAACCTAAGAGGGTTAAAACTCATTTTTGTTCAAACCATACCAAGTTTTTGCATGATGTTGGAAACTTCACAAGTTTTGAGCAATAAGTCTTGAGTAACTTGCGAAACAAGTTACGTTCGTTAAACTTTCAAAAAAAACTTGAGCAATAAGCTAAGTTCATTATTTTCAAAACTAAACTTGAACAATAACTTTGTTCATGATTTTCAATCAAAACATGAACTTGAGCCGAACTTGCTCACTTTTTAAAACCAAACTCAAACTTGAGCCGAACTTGTGCATTTTCCAAACTTATGCATATTTTCAGGAATTTGTTCATCTTTCAAACTTGAATAACACTTGTTCTTGAGTTCCAATAACTTAAGCAACAAGCTATGTTCATGATTTTCAATAAACTTGAACAACAAATTTGTTCGTGATTTTCAACAACTTTTCTTTAAGTTTTTAACCAAGTGTTTTGTTTCCTTTGAGATTTCTTTGAGTTTCAACAAAACAAAAACTTGAATGAAAAAGGAATGGTTTGACGTATGTCTCTCCATTCCCCGGTTGCACGAATGCTTGACGTATGTCTCGTTGTTCGGGCAATCGTCATTCCATTTTCAACGCGTCCAACGCGCTTAACCCTTTTATTGGTCCTTCGTGACCAATCCAACCGTTCTTTGGTCCCCGTGACCATTTTAAACTTTTTCTTGGCCCTCGTGGTCAATTCGAACCTTTTCACGCCCGAGCGCATTTTTCAAACGGATATCATCGCCCGAGTGCGAGTCCGTCTCTTTTTTATCAAACCCTTTTTACCTTTTTTAAGCTACCCTCATAACGGTAGTAGGTAAAAGGCTTTTTATCGGTCTTTATTAAGCTATCCAAATAACGATAGTAGACCACGATTCCTTTTCAATCAAACTTTTTCGCTCGGGCGCGATCAAATCTTTTTCATAATTAAAATCAATCAACATACAAACTTTTTCTACCCAAAGAACTACGTAAGCTTTGAATTCTCCATCGCACCGGGAGATACGTAGGAGCAAGATTCACATCTTGTCAAGCCCATTAATAAAAAACTTTCTTTTTTCCCTCTTTATCATATTTTCTTTTTCCCTTTTTTTAATATATATTCAAGCACGCAAGCAAAACTTTGAAAACATTCTAGCCTAAGCTAACTAGGAGGTTCCCGTTGAGTACAACGGATGTGAGGCGTGCTAATACCTTCCCCTCGCATAATCGACTCCCGAACCCAAAATCTCTAACTTTAAGGTAATTTCGAACTTTTTTCCTTTTTTCCCCGAAAAATTAAAAGTTCAGTCGTGATTTAAAATTAGTGATTCAATGCTTGTCAATAGCTTGATATCCGAAATTCGACGCGACACTCATATTTTTCACTCTTGTGTCTTAAAAATTCTTGAATTTTCTTTTTGTTGATGACAAAAGGGGGAGTAAAAGGTAACAAGTATTTCAGGCTCTGAGCTCAGAACTTAAGTTAATTTCTGATAAGTAATTAACTTAGGAGAACATTTTCTCATCTCTTAGCCTCTGAATTAAATTCTATGAGATAAACTGAATCTTCAATTCTGTGAATTAAACTGAATTTAAATAACTTGGATAAAACTCAAGGGGAGCTTACAAACCTCACCTTGTGAATTATCAGACTTAGGGGGAGCTTACAAACCTCAGACCCTGAAGTCAGTTTGTTATTTAAATCTTGAATGTATTTACACTTTGATTTTTCATTTGTTTGATTTAAATGGAATTTAATTAACCTGGATAAGACTCAGGGGGAGCTTACAAACCTCACCTTGTGGATTATCAGACTCAGGGGGAGCTTACAAACCTCAGACCCTGAAGTCAACTTGTTAATTAAATTAACAACAATTTTCTATTAATACTTATGTTTGTCATCATTAAAAAGGGGGAGATTGTTGGAACAAAATGTATGAACAACTCTCTTTTGAGTTTTGATGATAACAAAGTGATTCTAGTGTGCAGAACCATATACTTAAAGATTGGTATCTAACAATGGTTATGAAAGAACAAGTTAAGAGCAAGAAGGAAAATATAGAAGCTTGTGTTGCAAGGCTGAAGAAAATCAGCGTCCGAAGAAGAGCTTCTGAAGGCAGCGTCTGAAGAAGAGCTTCTGAAGGCAGCGTCAGAAGGCTGCGTCTAAAGGCAGCTTCTGAAGACAGCGTATGATGAACAGTGCGTCTGAAGGCCAGCTTCTGAAGACAGCGTCTGATGAACAGTGCGTTTGAAGACCAGGTTCTGAAGAAGTGCTTCTGATGAACAGTGTCTGATGCCAGCTTCTGAAGAACAGACTGGAAGTCTGAGTTTGAAGGAAACGTAGCAGTCAACAATTGCAACTGTGAACAGTGAAGTACTGTACGGTCAGAACAGATCTATGCAACAGTTGTCTCCTTGACCAAAACATTCTCCCTGTTTTAAGGAAACAATTAAAATTCCATTCTTTGTTTTCTGTGTTGCGCACACAATGTCAGGAAGGAATTAAATGCTGGACTTAGCTTCTATTGCAACGGCTCTTTGATGATATTTGGCTCTTCTCAACAGCTCTTTAATTCTCTATAAAGGATTGAAGGATTGAAGAAGAAGAATAAGACTCATAAGACTGAAAACGCATTGCTCTGTTTTCTGAAACTCAGTTCTGCCAAATCTGAATGTCATCAAAATAACTTAGAAATTCTTACAAACTTCTTATCTTAGAATTTCTTAAGTAAAGAGTCTTAAATTTGTGATGTATTTTGTGAACAACACTGATAGTATATCAAGTGTTCAACTCAAACTTATTCTCTTGTAAAATAAGTTTGATTCAAAGTCTTAGACTGTGTGTCTGAGCAAGAAAGTCTCTTACTTTGTGTTTGAGCATAAGAAGTCTCTTACTTAGTGTTTGAGCAATTGGAAGTCTCTTACTTTGTGTTTGAGCATAAGAAGTCTCTTACTTAGTGTTTGAGCAATTGGAAGTCTCTTACTTTGTGTTTGAGCATAAGAAGTCTCTTGCTTTGTGCTTGAGCAATTGTAATCTTTGTGATTATAGTGAAAATCTCTTGTAAGTGACAAGGGGACTGGACTATTTCCGGATTGTGGAAGAAACCAAGATAAACTGCTTGTCTCTCTTTCTCTCTCTCACACATTTACTTTATATCCGCTGCAAAACACTCTGAAAATAGTTTCAGAATCTGATCTACATCTGATTCTGAACTAACCTTAGTTTTTGAGAAAGAAAAAAATAGCCAACACAATTCAACCTCCCCCCCCTTCTTGTGTTTTTCTCACCTTCACTCCCTTCACACCCCGCGAAGGAATTCACTATGTTAGAATCTTTGTTACAAGCAATCTCACCACAAGACCCCCTAACAATCTTTCTAACATACACAAGATAGCACCCCACTATCTTTACAACAATTCTCACCAACAATGGCAAGAAAACTTTACAACAATGTAATTGAATAATAACAAATGTATGACTGTATATTTTTATCAATATCACTCTTAAACAAATGGACTTAGTGCTCAGAAAAACTTTTCTTTATGAATGAAAAAGAATGAACAAAGTTTTTCCAAGAATGAGAATTTGAATGCAAGTACAAGTGATATTGAATTTCACCATTGAGAGTTTGAAAATTGTTGTGTGTCTATTTTAAATTGCTTTCATTCTCAATTGAATTTATAGAGGCTAAAAAGAGTTAATAATGAATAGAAACATATTTGAAATGGCACATATTCATAAAAATAGTATGAAATTGCACTTGAAAAAAACTAGCCGTTTATCCTTCAATTAAAAAGAATAGTCGTTGACATGGAAATCAATTATATGGAACTAGCATTTGTAATGAAAATAAATTACATTAAGGCTTTTTTAATCACACGTACAAAACAAAGTTCTCATAATTTCTTTGCCAATCTTTAGCCATTGGAAAAAAATATCCGGTGCCACACTTTGATTTATTAGGCAAAATATTTTCTTTAAAAAAGCTAACGGGAATAAAAAAGATAAATTGCCATTTTAATTCTCAATGCATGCTAAACATTATTTTTATGCTAAGCAATTATTGTAAAATTTCTATAATAAATTATGGTTTTTCATGCAAAAATATTTTTTATGCAAAATCACATTTATATGAAAACATTGTGAGTGTGTGATTTATTTTCAAAAGATATTTAGGCATTGCTTCATATGGGGACTTAGAAAAATGTTTATAATTATTTTCTGAGCATTATAAGTTGTTCATAAGTTAAGAATGATAAATCAAAAAATAATTTGTCATACTTACAAAGTGTATAACCAAGAAGCCTAAACACTAATCTTCATTCTTAATCTTCATCTTGTGCCTCCATAGTTTTTCTTCTTTTGTGATGTGAGTTTATTATCATCAAAACTCAGCCAAAGTTAGAAGAAAATCTTCTTTACAATCTCCCCCTTTTTGATGATGACAACCCAAATCTTTGACATTGATGCTTAATGAAACCCCCCTATCTTGTATATATCCCCCTTTGTTTTGCAATTGGATAACCTGAAACAATTTAAGCACAAAACACAAACATACACTTTCTCCCCCTTTTGACATCATCAAAAGGAAGAAAAAGAGTAAAATCCAAAGGGTCATAATATAAGAGAAATAATAATTTTTATGTAAAAATAGCTTATCTTCTTCACAAATATTCAATCTTTCATGCATATAGATTTTTGAAATCTCATATCTATGTCTATAGATCAATTATTTTTGTCAAATAAGTATATTCTAATAACACAAACTTTTATGACATTGCACACTTGCTATTAAAATATTTAACAAGATTAATATTATGCAAAATTGAAAATGCAATTGTAAACCTTTAATTTTCCATCACTGTGCACATGTTCAAATTCAATACATCAAAGGCATTTTCCATAATTTTTAAAATGATTTTAAACAGTAAAAAAAAATTCAAATTAAAAAAAAACGAAGCATCAAACAGTACATGCATCGCTTGATATTATTAACATTGTTATGTTATAGCCCTGAACAAACACAGCATGATGATTATAATTTCAAATCAAAATTGAATAAGTGCTACTCATGCACACATAAAATTCAACCCATAATGAGAAACAACTATCGAATTTTATAAGCATATCATGTATTTATTTGAACGAAATGTGTACCTTTCACCATCATCATGAACATGTATGAATGTCCATCTTTCTATCAAAGTTGTAGCATTATTTAACCACAAATAACTCATAAATTGAATCATATCATATGATCTTGTATCTTGAAAAATCAATTTTAATTTGACAATATTTACATATGATCTTCAAATACCTAGAAAAAAATTAATAACACTTTCTAGGTACCCATTTTCCTTTGGGTCCTTGTGGGTTAATACTTTTCTTTACCCAAATAAATTCACCATAAGGAACTCCAACGTTTCTTATGTAGCATGTATTTGGAGTATGACCTTTTATATTACAATAAAAACATGTTAAATTATGAACATGATGTGAACCAAAATTATTTTCTTTGTAGAAATTATTCTTAACATTTGAATTATTTTTCTTAAAGGAATTGTTAGAATAATTTCTTCCTTCAGAATTAATTCTTTGATTCACATTCTTGGAAGAATTAACAACATGCATTTTCTTGGTTTCTGTGTTGTTGGAACTTGTGCTTGCTTTAACAAAGACCGTTTTATTGGTGTTTGGTTTATCAAATTTAGAAAAATCAAGCCAAGTTTTGTTGTTTGAAAATCTTTGTCGGCTGAGCACATTTTCCAAATTGTTGTGACCTTTTTCAAAAATTTTGATTACTTGATTTAATTCAACAATTTTTGTCTCATGTTCTTTACATTTATTACATGAAGAACCTTTAACCTTTTCTAATTCTACTTGTGCATCAAAAACTTTTCTTTCTTAAGATACAATTTGTTTCTTTTGTTTTGCACAAGTTTTAGCAAAATTAATACATTCTTCATGCAATTCATCAAATGCATTTTGTAATTCCTCATATGAAGGTTGAATTAATTCAGAATCACTTACCTCTTGTTCATCATCGGAGTGGTGTGACGCCATTAAAGTTAAATTTGCACATTCATCATCCTCTGATTCTGAAGATGAACTTATATCGTTGTCATCCCATGCAATGTAGGCCCTTCTTGGCTTGAATTCTTTCTTTCCTTTCTTCTTTGCAAGGGTTGGACATTCTGCCTTCATGTGACCCTCCTTTCCACATTCGAAACATGTGAAATTCTGTTTTGATGTAGAAGCATCATTCTTCTTGTGAGATTTTCTAAATTTAAAATTCTTATTTTTCTTAAGAAATGTTCCAAATTTTTTCATAAGAAGAGTAATGTCCTCATCTTCATCAGAACTTTCATCTTGTTGAACACCATTGGACTCTGCCTTCAAGGAGATATTCTTATGTTTCTTTATTCCTTCTTCATGTTGTTCTAGTCTTGCAAGTTCAATTTCATACTCTTGTAATTTCCCGAAAAGTGCTGCCAACGACATGTTTGAAAGAATTTTCTTTTCAGATATGGTTGTTACTTGTGGTTTCCATTCCCTTGTGAGTGACCTGAGAATCTTCAAATTTATTTCATAGTTGGACAAGGTTTTTCCAAGGGCTGCAAGATGATTGAAAAGATGTGAAAATCTCTTCTGCATGTCTAGAATCTTTTCTCCTGGTTGCATTCTAAACATCCCGTACTCTTGAGAGAGGATATTCAATCTGAAACGTTTTACTTCTTCCGTTCCTTCATGTGTTGTTTCCAAAGTGTCCCAAATTTCTTTGGCCGTTTTGCAGTTAGAAATTCTAAAAAACTCATCCATCCCAAGAGAGGATGCAAGAATGTTCTTTTCCTTTTTGTCAAATAACACCTTTTTGCAGTCATCATCATCCCATGATGTTCGTGGTTTGACACCAGTCACACCATTCACAATTGTACTGGGAACATAAGGACCATTTTTTACAGCCTCCCAAATTTCTTCACCTTGCCTCAAGAAACATTTCCATTCTAATTTTCCAGAAATCATAATGATCTCCGGTGAAACATGGTGGTCGATTTGAGTTAGGACCTTCTCCTAAAAACGGTTTAGCGGAAGCCATTTTCTGGATCAAAGAAGCAAGTTATCTTTACTCTTGCTCTGATGCCAATTGAAACCTAAGAGAGGGGGGGGGGGTGAATTATGTTTTAGACTTTTTCGGATAATTTTTGTGAGTTTAGTGTTCTTGATAATTTTTTCGGAAAGTTATTATGAAAGTCTGAATGGAAATGCGGAAAAATAAAGAGTAAGGGAAAGAGAAGGAACACAAAGAAATTATAGTGGTTCCCCTATAGGTACATCCACTCACTTCACACCCCGCGAAGAAATTCACTATGTTAGAATCTTTGTTACAAGCAATCTCACCCCAAGACTCCCTAACAATCTTTCTAACATACACCAGATAGCACCCCACTATCTTTACAACAATTCTCACCAACAATGCAAGAAAACTTTACAACAATGTAATTGAAGAATAACAAATGTATGGTTGTATATTATTATCAATATCACTCTTAAACAAATGGACTTAGTGCTCAGAAAAACTTTTCTTTATGAATGAAAAAGAATGAACAAAGTTTTTCCAAGAATGAGAATTTGAATGCAAGTACAAGTGATATTGAATTTCACAATTGAGAGTTTGAAAATTGTTGCGTGTCTATTTTAAATTGCTTTGATTCTCAATTGAATTTATAGAGGCTAAAAGAGGTTTAGGAAGCAATACTATTTTTTCAAAAAGAGTTAACGATGAATAGAAACATATTTGAAATGGCACCTATTCATAAAAATAGTATGAAATTGCACTTGAAAAAAAACTAGCCGTTTATCCTTCAATTAAAAAGAATAGCATTTGTAATGAAAATAAATTACATTAAGGCTTTTTTAATCACCAACGTACAAAACAAAGTTCTCATAATTTCTTTACCAATCTTTAGCCGTTGGACAAAAATAGCCGGTTCCACACTTTGATTTATTAGGCAAAATATTTTATTTAAAAAAGCTAACGGTAATAAAAAGATAAATTGCCATTTTAATTCTCAATGCATGCTAAACATTATTTTTATGCTAAACAATTATTGTAAAATTTCTATAATAAATTATGGTTTTTCATGCAAAATTATTTTTTATGCAAAATCACATTTATATGAAAACATTGTGAGTGAGTGTGTGATTTATTTTCAAAAGATATTTAGGCTTTGCTTCATATAGGGACTTAGAAACATGTTTGTAATTATTTTCTGAGCATTCTAAGTTGTTCATAAGTTAAGAATGATAAATCAAAAAATAATTTGCCATACTTACAAAGTGTATAACCAAGAAGCCTAAACACTAATCTTCATTCTTAATCTTCATCTTGTGCCTCCATAGTTTTTCTTCTTTTGTGATGTGAGTTTGTTATCATCAAAACTCAGCCAAAGTTAGAAGGAAATCTTCTTCACAATAGCAACCATCCTCTTCAAATAAAAAATAAAAAAACTTATAGCAACTACTAATACAGGGTCCCTAGTCAACATCAAATATGGGAAAATTTTGACCTTCACTTAGTGTCTCCAACAACACGGTACTAGTCCTCTTGAAATTCATAAGAGGTGGTTGTGCCTTTTGAAAATTGACATCCACATCAACATTAGTCCCCTCAAAACAATTTTTATTTTTAGGACACTATATTTCATAGCACAAGGCCATCACATGGACTATACTATAACATCCTCATTTGTATCAATAATATTTCATTCCAAATAGTCTCGTAATGATACATATATGGAATCATGCGAATTAAATACCACACATAAATAGAAAACAAACCATACATGCTTTGACTAATGACACTCTAAAAGAGGTGTGAAATTGTCTCATTATGTTTCCCACACAAAAACACACAACAGATCACAATTGATTACCTTTTTAAAAGATAATTTTTCTACTAGTAGTTTTACATGTAGAATCCTCCAAGCATAATGGATGTGTCCTGGAATACTTCTTATTTTCCACAATAGTTTCCATACTTCCTGATCAATGTCATGTGTCGAGCTACGTGAGACAGCTACTTTACGCCTTTCCTCTAATAAACGCTATGAACTATTCACAAAAAAGTAGCAGATCCTGAAGCACCCCACACAAACTCGTCTTGTAATTAAGAGAAAGACACCAGTAATTGAAGGATTTGTTGAGCATCAAAACGGGGAAAACATTCATTAATGAAAGGAGCATTCCGACAACGAATATCGTGAGAAATGAGGTCTGAGACAAACATAATATCACAATTAGGAGTTTTAGGTGACCAAATCTTGTGACCATTTTGATAAGGAAGTCAATTGTCCTTCCATGAATGAATTAGATGATCATCCCCTACTCTCCAAATATTTGTTTTCTCAATAATATTCACAAGAGTTCGTAAAATACTTCTCTACGTATAACTTGGACAATAACCAATTGAATCTCTCAAGAATTTTCCTTTGAGGAAAATACAATGCAAGCTTAGAGAAAAAATTGTATAATATACTCAAAATTGCAAGTTTTTGCCATTGAATATTATAGAGAGAACATGGCCGAAAATTTGCTTCTAAAACTTTGTCATTTTTACAAAAATATACGGAATATTGCACTATGAAGGTTTTTTTTTTTGTTTTGTTTTGAAAAAGGCACTAAGAAGGTTATTAATCAGATGACAAGGTAAAAATGTTTAGTTATGGTTTCAAAAATACTAAATACATGTAGCTCTCCACATATCAATATCATTATCAACAAAGTTGTAACACTAAATGAAATTATTATTACAAGAAGAAATGTGAACATTTACATCATTAGACTAAATCAAAACATGGCCTCCAACCCTACCTAGTGGTTAAACAATTGACTAGTGAAAATTGGTAAGGTTACCAGCTAGAAATGATTTAGTGAAACTAGGATCAAACACATATAACTTTGTTTCCATGAGAAATACTACCTCAGATTTGAAAGATACAATGAGCTTTTTTAAAGCTCTAACTGTCTGTTTTCAAAATAACAGCTTCATTGTCTTTGAATAGCCTTTTGAAAAAGGCATGCCGTTTGATCATAAGCTTTGGGCCAATATCCGTGAATTCATTTTCCTTGCATTTCCTTATTTTGATATGAAACAAAATACCCTCAAAGTTTTTGATAACTAAGATACTCGATTGAGGGATGATTTCATCACTTTTAACGGGTTCCAAGTTAGTTTTCTGAGTGCCTTCTTTTTAATCTGTCATAGCTAGATTAACTAATTGTTGTATCATAAACTTTGGTATATGGCTGTATTTACCATAACTAGTCTTTTTCATTTGAATGCTACTACGTTTTCTATCTTTCTGGCCCAAAATTATCTTGCCTGCTTGATTAAATCTAATCCATGTCCCCAACAGGTTGATGGAATTTCAGACCTTTTTATTCTTCCTTTTGTCTTTGCAGTTCGCTATTATCTGACCAATCAAACCACAAAAAAAAAGTAATTTTTTTATAATGAAAGTCTCTAAATGATACTATCGGTTGGGCAATCTTACCTATTCGTATTCCGTCTCAAGGGTTTCTGAAATCCAACTTAACTTTGATCTTAAACAACGCAATATTCTTTGGGAATTAAATTAAATCAGCTTCTGCGCTGTCACCCATTTTTTCATCAAGTTACCTACCCATTTGTTTTTGTTGGGGAGATTGGGGAGCACCGGGAGCATAGATGGCTAAACATTTGACATTGACACGTATTGGAAATATAGATTAGTTGCATATTAGGCTTAGTAGGTGGTAGTATAAATAGTTTGTAACCTCCCATTAATGGATAACTTCCTCATTTGTAATACGGACCCATTAATGGATAACTTCCTCATTTGTAATACGGAAATGTTTAATATCGCGACTACCTTGATAGTGAATATCTCGAGTCTATAGTTCCCCTATTTTATCTTATACAACTTTCAAATCAATTGGGTGAGTAACTCCTTACTTTTATCTATCATATAAATGTTCCCCCAATCATTGCTTCTAAATTTTTATTAATCTTATTAAAATAATTTTGTTAAGTTAGACCCAAAGAATAAAAATTTGGTATATTAGAAGTTACCGCATTGTAACTTATAATATAGAAAGTGTACTTCACATAGGCGAACCTACACACTTTGATATTAGTCTTGAAGGAAGTTATCCTTTGGAAAACAATCAACTTAATTTTTTTTGAAGGATTTTAAATTAGTTTAATCTCAACTTACCATGGCTTATGTATCACATACAAACGTCTCTCAAAACATACAAACATGCATCATACATAAATAAATGTGAGGTGGTTATGGCCACCTAATACGGTAATTCTCTCAAGCCAATGAGAGAATCTTAACTAATCTTATGAACAGTCATGCTTCTCCAAGCTTGACCTCTAAAGTTGTTGTCAGCTATGTATACTTTTGCCTTCTTGCCTTCTAATTATATTACATTTAAAAAATACTCGTTTTACATACAACGGAGTGTATGATAAGAGAATGTACATACAAAATTCAAGCGAGAGCAATGACATGTAGGCTGTATTTTTAAATTTTCAAAATAAATTAAAATTAAAGGATTAAGGCCATGACCATTCACCAATTGTTAACAATAATAAACACACTTTATTATTCTGCTAAAAAACACACACTTTATTATTACTAAATTATTTAATTGAAACTATTTAAATTAAATAATAAAATTAAATTTGGCGATTGATGACACTATGCAGAGGACGACTCAAAACCATTGATTCATATATTATTTTGTGCCATATTACATCAGTTAGAAAGACTATTGAATCATATATTATTTAGAGGACGACTCAAAACTAAATATGCTCAAACAGGAAAAACTATTTGGGTTAAACCCAACTAGCGGAATGGAGAACCATTGTTGATGTTGTTGAAATCCAAAAAGAAATCCTCTAACATATTTGACATGTTTGGTATCAAAATGTCGTCTTCGTTCGAGCTTTCAATAAATTCTGTTTCTGTATCAGGGATTTCTGATTCATCTGAAAAAACATTAGAATTTTCGCTCTCTAGCTCATCAAACTGCAACATAATCATGTTAGGTGAATCCAATTTTCCAGCATTTTTGATAAGTTCAGTTTTAAGATAAGGCATTTTTGTTTCACCAGCAAGAACCTGAGCCTTGCTGCTCCCTGGCTGATCAAGCTGTAACATTACAACATCCAGCTTCTCCAACAACATCTGATCCTGAATTTGATGACATATTCCGGGAGGTACCAACAACGGAATTCCGATTATTTGCTGGTTTTTTGTGATTGTGTTCTCCTAGATACTACTCCGTCCCAAAATATAAGTAAAAATGAGTCAACATAAGTTGATGTATTTGGTACAAATTTTGAACCAAATACATTAACTTTTGTTGACCAATTTTTGCTTATATTTTGGGACGGAGGGAGTACGTCACTTCATAAGTGTCCTCTCCAGTTTTTATTTTTTCCACTAGTTTTTTTTTGCTAAACAATCATTGCAACTGCTACAATTGAAGTAGCTCCTGCAAAGTCATTCATTGTTTGTTTTTATATCAAACATCAATAAATCGTAACATTTTAATAGCTAAAATCATATAAACACATATGTAAATAGGCGATTCTTTCAAAAAAATCTTTACAATCCGACTCCGTCCCACAATACGTGAAAGATTAATACATATTAAAAAATACTGTAAATGTAAGGGAAAATAGGAGTTTTACAACTCTAAAGTGAAAGATATACATGTGAGTGATGCACTTAATATTCATTAAATTTTACAATTGTAAAAAAAAAGTGAGATTTAAATATGTTTTTGTTCCCTAAAAATATATATATTTTTCTAAAATTTAGTCTTTCTAATTTTTTTAGCTTTTTCAAATATACCACATTTGTTGTTTTGTTTAGTCCCTACAAAATTTATTCATATTTGAATATTTGATTTTAGCCCATCAATATAAGGGATAAAATTAATATTAAAGGAACCAATTTTAACATAAAACAAAATTGCAGGAACTAAAACAAAAACCAAGCATTAAAGAACAAAGGTGGAATATTTGTGATAGTCAAAAACAAAAACAAAAAATCAAAGAGTTTAAAAGCAAAAAATGATACATATACAAGGTCTTAAAACATATTACAACAACAACTAATCATCGTTACATAGAAAATTGAAAGTGACATTTACTTTGTAAAAAAAAAAAATATTATTTTGCAAATGTGTCTCTCATTGAAAAGAAGAGTAACAATTTTTTATTCTTTCGAAATTGAAAAGAAAATGCAACCGCTATTAAGACCATATTTGTCACATTTAACTAAAACTCTTTTCAATGGGAATGATCAAAATGCATGTGGTCACTAATTAAAACCCTTGGTTTGGGTGTGGGGTTGTGTATTAGGTAACAAAAATATTGTGTTAATATGAGAAAAAAGAAAAATATGATAACGTTAGAGTTTTGAATGAATAAAAACCTTGGATGTGGAGACCCTTTAATGGGTTTTTGTCCATATTTTCTCCATCTCCATGAATCTTCTGAAATCTTATCTGCCTTCACATAGCTCACCAATGTCACTTGGTTATTATTTTTTCTACAAGAAAAGAAAGGTAAGATGATTTTTGGTCAAAGCGAGTTATGTAAAAATATTTTAATAATTTTAATAAAATGAAATCTATTTACATATAAAATATATTAAATTTTAGGAATCAATTCTTTACCTTTTTCCTGATTTAAATTTTTTATGTTTTGGGTTTGTATTTAGTAAAGCTGTAGAACTGGTTTGGGGTAATAGAATCGGTAGTTGATTGTGATTTCTCTGAGGTTCTTGTGGAACTAATGGATGGTTGAGTTCAGGATGAAAATTGGTGGTTGTCGCCATAATGCAGGAAATAGAGTCGAAAACAGACACTTGATTTTGGTTTGCTTGAACCTGTTGTTGTTCGACGAGCATTGGGATATTAAAAATGGTAGGATATTGAATGAATCCATTTTCCTCATAGTTAGTCATGGTTGTGGTGGTAGGAATGATAGGGTAGTGGTGGTTGGGGTGTTGATAGTGGTTGTGGGGGTAGTGAAGATGATGGGGGTACTGGTAGTGGGGGTAGTGGGTTTGGGAGTAGTGATAGTGGAGATCGGGATAGTTGTTGTGGGATTAAATTGGAGTATCCATTTTTCTAACTCAGTGAACTCACTTGGTTGCATCTGTTGTTGTTCAATGAGTGTTGGAAAATAAAAAAATGTAGAATGTTGATTTGATCCATAAGAACTAGTGTTAGTGATGGTACTGGTGGTGATCTGATTAGGGATGGTAATGGTCGAGGGGGTGGTGATAATGGTGGTAGTGGTCGACGAGGTGGGGATAGTGGTGGTAGTGATTAAGGGGGTTGGGATATCGCTGGTAGTAGAGATAGGGATAACTTTTGTGCGATTGGAATGTTTGTTTTTCTTTAGGTTACCATTTGTGGTGGCAGCAACCCCTTCATTGTTTGGGAATTGGCTGAGTGTGTTCTTTTTAGTAACTTATCGACTTTTTGGTTGTAATTTTGTTCTGCTTCTTCTGCATATCTTGTGCTAGGGAGCAGAATCTATGGTAATATATCTAATTTTGGCTTGTTCAAAAAAATTTGTCTAGTTCGATGAAGTCATTTGGTTTAAGTGGGGATATTGGGATTGTGCTATTTTCTTGGATAAGTGTAAAATCATCAAAGCAATATGGTGTGGTGTTGTGAGGGGATATGATGTTATTTGTGATGGTGTTGGTGGTGATTGGTAGGGTTGGCGTTGCAGTTTCACAAAAGGTGGCAGGAGCAGTATAGGTGGTAGCTTTGCAGCTACGCACAATAGAAAAGAGATCCCAATCATTATTTTCCATGAGAGAGAGAGAGAGAGGGAGAGAGGAGCAAGCAATTTGATGGTGGAGTGTGAACAAGTTGAAGACTTAATAGCTATTTATAATAAGGAAAATAATACATTTAATGAAAAAACATAAAGGGGATAGATATTTCCATAGACAATTGTAATGTTAAATTATTTATGATCTTCTTTTTAATTATTTTACTAATTTTTTTTAATTTATTATTATATATATAATGATAAAATAATTATTATGAGTCTGATTAATCTGATGGAGGAGAGTCAGATCAAAAGAGATAGAGGAAGACCTAGAAAAACTATATCAGAAACTATTAGAAAAGATTTAGAGGTTAATGAGTTGGATCCAAATTTGCTTATGATATAACGTTATGACGTAATTTGATCCATGTAGCAGACCCTACGTAGTGGATAAGACATTGTTGTTGTCGTTGTTGTTGTTGACAAGTCTTTTTAATCATGAGTAAATCACATATTTAGTTGATTAGATTATGGAATTGATTGTTCATAAGACCTATCCAACCTAACAATGCGTACATTGTTATGCTTGATATTTTTCGTGGTTATTCGAGATCCAACCTGATATCTCCTATTTATGTGTGAGTTTTCATTTGTTCTGAGAAATGTAGATTTTCTATGCATGTGGTTTAAGAAACGTAGATGTTTATTAATTTAGTGTCACACTCTTTCATTTAAAAATTGATATGAGTCACACATGAGCACATGGATGAGATGGTAAGGGATCTGTTTAAGCTTAAATGAAGGTCTTGGGTTTGAATCCAACTCTAAGAATGCAGCTGTGTTAAATCTCTTGAGGGTAAGATTTGCATAAATTGAGGTTCTACATGGCTCGAGGGATTAGACTTTGTAATTGTACGTAGAGGATACCCAGTTCACACAAAGTAAATTTGATATGAGTCAATGAATACTTACTGCAGTTTGTCATGATTCATGCATCCTCCAGGGCATGCCTTCCATTTGTGTCGCAATCCCTTTATGATGCATTTTTTTTTTCTTTTTTGACTAATTATATGTTTCCAAATATCGGTTTCTGAATTTAATGCACACTTTTCTTTTAATGAAATTTGTCGTAACTCTTAATATTATTGCATTATTATATATATAAGTTGACTTTTTTTATCTTGTTTTTCAAACATTAGAGTAATATTTTATATTAATCGTCTAAAATCCATCTTCTCTCTAAGTATCTCTTCGTCTTTCACCGAAAAGAGGTGGTGTTGGGATGTTTTTTGACACAGAATCACCTGTATGCATTTTTAATATAAACTCGTAATAGACCCGTGCATAAGCATGGATCGGGTAATATTACGGTAATTATATAAAAAAACTAATTATATTCTTAGTATTGTGAAATGTTTAAAGATATTAAATAAAAATTATCAACATTAATGTAGAGTTTTTATTCAATATTTGTTTATTTTATATGCAAAAATTATCAACATTAATTTAGTATTTTTATGTGTTCATATATCTCTTGAAATAAATTTTTATGTCTCTATATGAGAAAGTTGGTAAGATAAAATTTTAAAAATTCATGTGTATTTTCAAAATACCAAAAATAATTTAGTGTTTCTATTAAATATTTATTTATTTTGTATAGGGTTAAATATGTTTATGGTCCCTATAAATATGTCAACATTTCATTTCAGTCCCTCTAAAAAATTTCTTCGACTTATGGTCTCCCAAAAGTTTTCCATCTTCACTTTTGGTCCCTCTTTTTAAGTAAACTCATATGTAGATTTCATATTTTTAAATAAAATTTTGCATAAAAAATAATAATATTATAAGAATTTCTCCCAAAAAAATTAGAATTTTTTAACAAAACATGAATTAAATATGAATTTTTATATTTTTGGCGGTTAAAAATTTATATTTAATTTATGTTTTGTTAAAAAATTTTAATTTTTTTGGGAGAGAATATTCTACACATTTTTGCACAATTTGATTAAAAAATACAAAAGTTGAGTTAAAAATAGGGACCAAGAATAGTGATTGAATATTTTATAGGGACTAAAAGTTTAGGGAAAATTGTATAGGGACTAAAACGAAAAGTTGGTATATTTATAAGGTTCAAAAATATATTTAACCCTTTTATATCTTTTAAAACAAAATTTTTATGTATATATATGATAAAGTTTATATGTTATGACATGATGTGATATGATGTTTCTTATCCATTTATTATGTTTTTTAGTTTAGTGTTTAGTAGTGTTAGACCGCTTGGAGCAAAAGAATTCAAAAAAATCAATGGTTTTGTTTTTATATGTTCATGACATGATTTTCGGAATCGTGGCACGATTTTCATCTCAGCGTGGAGCATTTGCTACTGTCCTGTAAATCGTAGTACAATTTTGTGAGTGCCAAACCAGGAATTTGAAATTAATGCAGCATCGTGGAGCATCTGCTGCTGACTTTGGTGCTATGTTTAAATATGTGTAGTTCTTCATGGTTGAATATTTTGGTTGAGTGAAGAACTTATCTTCGTGGTCCATTTGATTTTAGCCAAAAATTTGCCAAAGGGGGAGATTGTTGGATATCTGAATGTTGGCTACATGTTTGGTAAAATCAAAATGTACAAGCAATGTGTCTTCAGAAGCTATTTTGTGTCATCAGAAGCTGGAAATTGGATTTCACAAGCTGGTACTGTTCATCAGAAGCTGAACTGGTCTTCAGACGCTGGTACTGTTCATCAGAAGCTGAACTGGTCATCAGACGCACTGTTCAGACGTTGACTTCTGTTGACCTTCAGAAGCTGCCTTCAGACGTTGACTTTTGTTGACCTTCAGAAGCTGTCTACAGACGTTGACTTTTGTTGACTTTCAGAAGCTGTTTTCAGAAGCTGAATTTCTGCGTTTATTCTGTTAATTCCTTCAGTATCTTTTGAAGATTTGTTTGAAGATTTATTGAGGCTGTTGTTTCTAGAAGTCTGATTAATTTGTGTGAAGATCTTTGTTGAAGATTGGTTTCTTTTATTGATGAATATATTTTCAAAGGAATCTTTGCAAAATATAATTCAGAAATATACGTGCTTCTATTTGCTTCTAAAATAATTCTGGGAGTATATATTTGAAGATTTGGTTCAGAATTATGTATGTGCTGCTGAAGACTATTTAAGGAGGACGCTGCAATTGAAGACGTGACTGAAAAAAAAAACCAGAAGTTTACATTAAAAGAGTCTTAGAGTTTTTGAGTATGTGAGCTGTTGCTCTGTTTTGTACACCACTCATCTGTTAGAGTTTGTTTAGTGTGTTTTGAGTTGTAATTCACTTCAAGCTTTTAAGCACAAGTGACTTTGTTGTTTTGAAGTGTGACTTCGTATTTGTTTGTTTAAGTGTCTGATAATCACTGGGTTGTGATTACTTGATTGGGAAGTAAGTGGGTTCTTATATCTAGGAGCTCCTAGGTAGAAGTCTATACGGGTAGTAATTAAGTGATAAGGCTGGAAAAACAGGGGTTGTGTCTTGAGTCTTAGAATTAATACTACTTAGTGGATTTCCTTCCTGGATTGGTATCCTCCAGATGTAGGTGAAGTTTGCACCGAACTGGGTTAACAAATAATTGTGTTCCTTACTTTCTGTCTGTTTATGTTTCTGCTTCTGAACTATAGTTTTTCAGACTCTGTTTTTAGTTCAGAACTAGTACCTGCCAGGAATTTCAATTGTAATATGTTAGAAGTTTAGAATTTTAAAATAGTGGTGTACAAGTAATAGGGGGATTTAAGTGAAGTAAAAGTGTAGATAAAATAATTGTGAGACAATTGTGACTAAGCCCATTAGTGGGAGTAACCCTAGAAACCTATTATAAATACAATAGTTAGTGGTGGTGAATTAGGTTATTCATTATATCAGAAAACTTTTGAGAGGCAAGAGAGAGAGAGAGAGAGAGAGAGAGAGGGGGGGGGGGAGAGAGAGGAGACTTGGTGAAGAGGAAAGCTAGAGAATCAAAGGAGGAATGAGAGGATTGCACTAGAAGTAGCAGGAGAAGTGAAGAAATTAAGGTAAGAAGGGAGATTATGATTAACATATGGATTTAAGAAACAATTGGTTGTTTGGGAGCTTTTAGCTTATAACTTAATTTCATGAATTATGATTAATTGTGTTGATATTCGTGCTCTTTGTTGATGCCTGAATTAAGTATAGGTTAAGTTGTTGATTTCATGCTTTTACTTCATCAAACTCATGTTGATTATGTTAATTGTGAACTTTGTGAAATTTGGTGAAATTGATGAGAAACATGATAATTTGTGTTGTTTATGATTAATTGAGTTGATTATGAGTATGATTATGTGCTTGGGTTATGAAATCATGAAGTTATGTTGTTTGGGTTAAGTTGGGATTGTGGTTGTTGTTGTTTATGTGAAAATTGCTTAAATTGGTGAATTTGAGTGAATTGTTGATTTAATCAGTTTTAAGTTGGTTCATGTTGTTAATTAAGTGATTATGAACATGTTGATATGATTAGAAAGTCAGAATTGTTGTTGTAAAGTTCTGTTTGAGATTTTAAGTTGTTTTGGGAGAAAACGGGTTTTTGAGACGAACTTTGATTTAATCCGATTAAGTTTAGTTTAAGTGTTTAATATTAAGTTGTTTTAAGCCATGTTAAGTGGTAGGTGATAGGGTGTGTCTTGTTTAAGGTGTTGGGAGGAATTTGGTGCGAATTGGATCGAAAACGATATTGAAAAACGGTATTTCGCAAAAACGGAACGAAGAAAATATGTCACCCCTGACCTGCATGAGGAGCACAATTGTGCGCCTATATGGCACGGTCGTGCGTGTCTCTGCTGCCTGGGAGGGCACGACCGTGCTCTTTTTGGCACGACCGTGCCATCCTGCCTGAGTTCTGTAACCCTAATTTTATGACTTTTTGAGGTATCCAATAACCCTAAATGGTTCCCAAACCTTTAAACATGATTAGCACGATTGTAATGAAGATTTTTATGATTGATTAACTTAGATGTAAGTATAAGAAGACTTATAGGTTAATTGATTACAATTGGACTTGTGAATTGTCTTGAAATTGAGTTATGATGAAACCATTGAATTAATAAACAAGTAATGGGTTAGGGTTGATAAGAATGAAGATGAATCAACATGTGAATGATGATATGTATGATGTTATGGTATTGATGATGCTATTGAATGATATGTGATGATGATACATGTTATGTATTAAGTGACGATGTTTAATTAAGTAATGATGATACATGTTATGTATTAAGTGACGATGTTTAATTAAGTGATGATGATATATGCTATGTAATAAGTGACGATGTTGATTATATGAAAGTTTATATGATAAGTGACGATGTTAATAAGCGACGATGTTTAATCATATGAGAGAATATATGATAATGATGATGATGATGATGATGATGTTGTTGTCGAGTCTTATGTGTACTTGATGTGAGTCAAATATATGATCATGCATTCATTCATGAGTCAAGTCCAGCGATGATGTTAAGCGACGATGGGATCACTCAGTAATATATCTCTGATATCCAAAACCCGGTACCACATTCATTTAGAGTGTTTAGGCGCATTACATGCACTTGAGTCGTGTTTGGTAATGTTTTGGCGTGAACTTGTGCTTTTATGTGGTAAATTCTTACTTGATGAGTTCTTGTGATTTGTGATTGAATTGTAAATGAATTGATGATACTTGATGAATCTTGAGTGTTTGATATATGATTGAAGATTGCGATTGAGATTATAATTGAATATGAATGTGATATGTATGTTGAGTTATGTAACCAGACTTGTTTATTTAAATGTATATGTGATGATTGTTGATGTTGCTTGCCTGACATACATGTGTTTATTATTCTCTTATGTTGAGCATATATCTTACCCTCTAGTCATTTTGTGTCGCCTTATCCGTGGGCTCAATCCTTGTGGATGTAGACTTGCAGGTTGAGGAGTAGCTTACTCGTGTGTATGTCGAGGATGGTGTTTGCCTACTTGAGCTTATCTGCTTTGGAGTCTAGCTTAGGAGCTCTGATTAGGATTTGGGGTTTTGTTTATGTTATGCCATGTGATCTTAGGATCAGACTTTGTTGAGATATTATGTTGATTTTTATGTTATGACCGAGACATGACATTCGTTTGATGTTGATTATGTTTTATTCCGCTGCGATATGATTAAGTTGATGAAATTTTATAATGACTATTTGATATGAGATTTATGTTAAAGTAGTAAGGTTTCAATGTATGATACATACATGATTTATCTTTATAATTATGTTCTTGGGGACTGGGGCTTTACAATAACCATGCTTTAATATGTTGTATGTCTATATGATTATGATGTTGTTGCTTTGCCTGAACTTACATGTGTTTATTAATCATTTATGTTGAACGTATATCTTACCCCCCCCCCCAGTGGCTTTTTGTCGCCTCATCCTTGTGATGTAGATGTGTGGGTTGAGGAGTAGCTCTTGCTTGTGAGTTGATGAGGACGACTTGATGCCTACTCATGTTTATTGCTTTCTCGGTGAGTCTAGATTTAGGAGCTCTGATCTAGGACTTGGGGATTTTACCTTTTTGTTGTTTTGATGCTATGAGATATTTATGATCAAACTGATATTTTTATTATTATGTTGAAATATTATGTTATGATCCGAGACATGACATTTGATGTTTTATGATTTTATGTCTGTTGTGCGATGATTATAATCGATGAAAATTTTATATTGGATTATTTATATGAGATGTATGTTGAATAGTGAGACTTTGATGTGTGATAATCTATGAAGCCCGGATACTCCAAAACGGAGACGTACCCGTATCAGATACGTATCGGATACCGATACTCCACGGATACTCGCGGATACGTACCCACAAAGTATCGGAATTAATTATTTTAATTTTTAAAAAATATTTTATCTGATACTTATAGGATACTTCATAGATACACTATGATACTTATAAGATACTTCACAGGTACGTATCCTAGAAAAGATGAAGGGTAAATAAGTGAGACAATGTTGTAAAAATTCAGTAGAGATGTATATGATTCAATTTTAGATATGCATCAGTAGAATTGTTTCTCGATGAACCACTTAAAATTATATATAATATGGTTTATAAGAAAACTTTACATACATATAATAATGAAGGGTAATCTATGCTTATTTTCTTTAAGTATTTTACACACATATAAGTTTTAGTATAAAAATTTTGTTAACGTATCTTAGCCGTATCGTATCCTAAATTTAAAAAATTCCGAGTATCCACGTACCCGTATCGTATCGTACCCGTACCCGTATCCGTATCCGGGCTTCATAGGTGATAATGTGTGATTTATCGCTTTTTAAATTTTCTCAGAAATTGGGGTCTTGAAGTTATCCTCGACTAACCTTCATTCGACTAAAGAAAACTCAGTTGAACATAAATTCGGTTACATGTCATTCTTAGCTGATAACTTATTTATTTTTAAGTGTAAATAGAGTGGAACCACAAACATCCCATAAGTCTACGTAAAGAGAAAATAACATCAAACAATAGTCATTTTGTTTCTTTCTTTAATTTTTTAATCCTCCACTATATTTTTAGCATCTAATGATGGAAACAAAAACAACCTTGAATCAGCAAGATAAAATTAGGTCACTCACTTTTTTCAAGCAAAACTATGGGCGCATTATCTATCTATCTGTAATGAAAGTCAATTGATGGATGGTGGGGACATGTTGTCTAAGGACCCTACTCATATGACACGAATGGAAAAAGTGTCATGTACTGGCAAAAATCACGGAAAGGTACACTTATGATGGACTATGGTACCGCACAAACAATATCAAGATTCAAAATAGCTTGAAGCTTATTCACGTAGAAACCCACTTCCACAGTGAAATTAGGTCATGACTCTAAGTGGGTCATAATCCATCATCACTTTTTTGAACTACTACAGCTTTCTTTCGTGTCTTAAAAATTCGTGACCGTCTAAGTGGCCAACATTAATTCCCCACTGGCTTAAAATATCCGTTTTTTATAACATATACTACTCCGTCCCAAAATATAAATAAAAATAAGTTAACATAAGTTGTTGATGTATTTGATACAAATTTTGAACCAAATACATTAACTTTTGTTGACCAATTTTTGCTTATATTTTGGGACGGAGGGAATATTAAAGAAATGATAACTAATGTCTTCAAATAGTACTTGTTAAGGAAATTAATATAAAAATATTAGAAAAAGTTGTATATTCAATTTTTTGAAGTCAAAAATTTGTTGTTTTCTTACAATAAAAATTTTCTACTTTTACTTTCTTAATTAATATCTCTGTATCATTAGTTAGCATCCTATATATTATAGGCACAAAAGTATACAATTGTTTGCAAATGGTTAATTTTATTGAAAACTTGTTGAAGATATGAGAAGAGTTTTGTTTTTGAAAAATTTTAACGAGTGTTCCGGGGCACTCTTTTAAGACCTTTAAATAGTAACTTTTTATTGAAATATGTGTAATCAGTGCATTGAAAATTGAAAAGTTTGACATTTTTCAAAAATAATTACTTAATTTAGAATATTTAAAGAGTGCCCCGAAATCACTCGTTAACAAGACCTTTTGTTTTTTTGGCATACATACAAGGGGTGTCTCATCCTAATCAGATTTTTCTTTTTATACGTAAAAGAAACAAAATAAAATTGGGACACTTTAGCCTATATTATTTAAAAATTGATATGTGACGTCTTAATCCATTGTGAGTATATACACTGTCCCCATATTAGGTATGTGTCATGTCCCTGAATTAAATATCAATATAGTGTTGATAATAATTCCAAATGAACATTTTAGTTCATATACCAATTTAAATTCTTAGATTTTGTGTTATCTCTCAACGACCTCAATAAGATTTACCAATTAATTCATAACACATACATCAAAAGACATGCACACATTTTGTTTTTATACACCTCTCACTCTATTCAATCAAACAATAACTTGAGCATCAGTGCTTGCAACTATATATCACCCCTTATGTATATTTAGGGGTGGGCATGGTTCGGTTCGGGATAAAAGCTGAATCGAACCGAACTGAACTGTTTGATAAATTTAAAATAACTGAACCGAACCGAACTGTTTGGATTTTAAACTGAACCGAACTGTTCCAAACCGAACCGAACTGTTTCGAACTGAACCGAACTGTTATTATTTGTACCATTGAAAAAAAATATAAAAAACCAAACAAAATCGAATTTTAGAAGGTAAAACCGAACCGAACTGTTTCGAACCGAACCGAACTGTTTCGAACCGAACCGAACTGTTTTGAACTGAACCGAACTGAAACAGTTCGGTTCTAGAACTGTTAGTAATGGTTCAGTTTTTTTTGGTTTGGTTCGGTTCAGTTCAGCAGTTCGGTTCGGTTTTTTGGTTTTTTTGCCCACCCCTATGTATATTACTACTATCATCTAATGCAGTACGCCACCACCTCATAACTATATCTAATATTCCCCCGGTCCTTATTATGAGAAGAAAAACAAAAAAACATTAAAATCAATACAATCATTAAATAATATAACTTTTTTAATATTTTTACAACTATACCCTCATAAAAAATTGTGAAACATTAAATACATTCACAAATATTAAAAGGACAAACATTAAATTAGGGGTAGAAAAGTCTTTTAAACAATAACTTCACCTTAAAAGTTGTGACATTTTCTTATAAATAGGAACAAAATTTTTTTTGAAAATTTTCTTATATATAGGACCGGAGGGAGTAATATATTATCAATTATCTCAACATCAAGTTTGTTCCTATTTATTCTACTACACAAGTATCGCGCCCTCCATTTTTTTTGTGGATATACAAAATGAAAATAGTATTGCAAAGTCAAACACTTAAGTGTTAGGGTCAGATTTCAAATCTTGATCATAGATCCGACCTATTAATTTTGACATTTTTGTTAATCGAACTATTTTATTTGTATATTAGGTAAATCCCATTATTTTAGTTGACATTGTTGATGATTTTGATGGAATGCCTAACTAGTTACGAGTTACCACCTGGTTTAATCAATCATGATTTCAACACGACGGTGGCACATTCTAGTTGGGGCTAGGAGACAGGCATCCAATATACGATCATTTTGAGTGCTCATTCTTATTCCTGATAGGACTGGATCCTAATTTTATTAAAGATTTCTTCATCCATATAGATATTATTAGATTTTGTCTTAACAATTTATGGTAAAAAACATTAATTGATTTGAATTCCAGGACGCAAATGAGTGCCTTTTTGATTTGTTGCATTTGTCCCCTTTATGCTTTACATAGGTCTGCACTATTTAGGAACATCACCAATTTGCAATTATTAAGGCACACGAATTTTTTTTTAACAGCTAAGACACATGAGTTTACATGATAAAATTCAAAACTCACTCTCTCAATGTTCCATCTTGATCAATCGTTAGAGAATCCATTTCTTACCCTTAAGAGCTTTTACTCTGTTGGTTTCGAACTGTGGATGGGAAAGTGGAGATTGTATAAATCTAACCAATTAACCCTTAAGAGCTTCTAACATCCCAATCAATGAGTTAGTTTTCTCATAAATAATATCACCAACCATATATTATTATGCTAGCTGTATATATAGTGTGCAAAGAAAGCAAAACTTATCCATAAAAAAATAAAATTTCAAAGCCATGTCCAATAAATGAATAATTAATTAATAAGCAAGAAAGCCAAATTTCTTATTGGATTATAGGGACAATTGAACGTACAACTTTGTTCTATCTCAATGCTTTAGAACATAAAATCAATTATATTGTGTTAAGTAAAACAAAAAATGTACAACTCTGTTCTATCTCAATGCTTTTAGAACATAAAATCAATTATATTGTGTTTAGTAAAACAAAAAATTGTCATGTGATGCCAAATGTCTAAGATTATAAATCTATTATATTATTTTGTGAAACAAAAAAAAACGAATGTACACATTATTGTTTTTTTTATATTAGTCGTTAAAATAACAACTCTTAATTTTATATTTTACTCATTTTAAAGGATTCAAATAAGTGTGGTGTAGATGCAATTTCGTTATTTTAGCTTTTTTTCTTCAAATCACATCGATATTATAAATCAATTATTTATATCCAGTGTCGAATATGGTGTAAATCCTTTGGCTATTACTTTTTCCACCCTATGTGTTTCTCACGCGCCCTATTTTTTTTCTAAAATATCCCTCAAATTTTAGAATCTGAAACATTTCGATATATAAAAGCAAGATCAGCAACTTCCCTCATTTTACAGTTTTACTTTTACATTTCACTTTCTCTCTCTCCCTTATCCCAAAATCCAAAACCCACAAATTGGTCCAATCTTGGAGTTTTTTTGCTCAAACTAATCACATTTGAAGCTTTATCAAACACCAAAGTGAAGGTTAGGTCTCATTCCCTCTACAAGCAAGCCTTTGAATTCTATTTGTTTTCTGAGAACTGTATATGATCGGATAATAAAATCCAAACTGTATTGTTGCAGTTCATATTTTATAATCTGAAGTGTACCAGTAGGCAGATTTTTTGATAGTTTCGTGGATTAATGTTGATTGTGTGTTACCTGATTATGCATGTTATAGGTATGGATCATGTCGAGCGCACCAGTGGTGATGGAGAAGCGATGCATGCTTCTGTTAGGAGAGAGCGTTTGGAGAGGTTGCAAGCGAAGGGGAGAATTCCCAAACGTGGCAGGGGCAAGGGAAGGGCACGTCGTGCTGATGCTGATGGCGAGGGAATATCTCAGGGGAACTATACTGAGCCTGAGCCACAGTGCGAGCCCCAGATGAAGATGGAGGAGCAGGTGGAGGGTGATGCTGAGGATCAGGAGGTGGTTGATGATGAGCAACAGAAGCGTGTGCAGCCGGAGCCAGAGCTAGAGGAACTTGATGACTATTTTGGTGGCTCGCACGATTTGACTGTGCTGACGAATTACCATGTTCACATGGCTAGGATGGCGGCTGATGGAGTGGTAAGACACTACACCTTTTATTTAATGAAAATTGAATTTCTATGTTGTTTTAATGATTGTAAATTGTTGTTAATTTTTGTCATGTATTATTCCGATTACTGTGAAACTCATGTTAATTTTTTGTTTTTAATTTTGGAATGGCATGACAATTTAAAATGTGTAAACAATGGGAAGAAGATAAAGGCGATACATAAACCAAACAAGACTCTGATGGCAACATTGTGGTTTATGGATGGCTTGAGAGCCACCGTTCTTCAATG
This sequence comes from Medicago ruthenica, assembly GCA_018208015.1. Lineage (NCBI taxonomy): Eukaryota > Viridiplantae > Streptophyta > Magnoliopsida > Fabales > Fabaceae > Medicago > Medicago ruthenica. The sequence goes on along the minus strand of CM031378.1, from coordinate 60,455,134 downwards.
GCTGCAGGATACCAGCTACAACCACCAAGGGCTTTGTTATGCATTTGTGGAGAGATGGCACGAGGAGACATCGAGATTCCATCTTTTGTTTGGGAAGATGACAGTGACATTCGATGATGTGTCATGTTTGCTGCATCTCCCCATCGAGTATGCTCTTGTCCACGAAAGTATGCCAATGAATGATGATGTTGAGCTGATGATGGAGTTGTTAGGGGTTGATGCGGGAGAGGCATGGACCGAGGTGGAAAAGACAAAAGGTGGACATGCACGATTTAGCTACTAATCAGATTGGGAGTAGAGAAAATGTTTAATTACTACCAATATTTAAAAAATGAATAGTAATAATCAGAAACCTTTTTTTATTCATTCGTTTAAACCTCGCAATATCTTACATTGATTGCACATTTTGACCTTAAGTTGCTAGATAAAAATAATAATTTAATGATGCTTATAATTTTTATGAATTTTTTCTGATAAATATAAAGAAGTTACTGAGATTCAAATCTTCATTCATCCACATTAACAATTTTTTTTAATCGACCACATTAACAATTGAAGGATGATATTTGTGGAATAAACTTCAAAGCTTTATACATTTTTTTTTTCTTGAGCTTCTTTCTGCATATTTGGAGCATTCAAAGAAAAGGGGAGGCATGAAAGAAGCTTTTGATAATGTGCTTAATTTGTGAGAGGCAAAAGAGACTTTGGTAGACAAAATGTTTGTATTGGGAAACGAAGAAAACTACTAATTAGATTAGGAGTAGAGAAAAAGTTTAATTACTACCAATATTTAAAAAATGAATAGTAATAATTAAGAAACCTTTTAATGATGAGTAAGTTGAAAATTTAGCATTAACCCCATGAAATTTGTGAGATTATGAGTCTAATCAAGGATAATTAAAAGAATTTGATGGCTATTAACTTTCATATAGTAGTAGTAGATAGATATCATTAACCCATGAAATTTGTGAGATTACGAGTCTAATCAAGGATAATTAAAAGAATTTGATGGCTATTAACTTTCGTACAGTAGTAGTAGATAACATCACTCTATGCAAGACCTGACGGACACTATTGGCCCCATCAAAACAAATGGGCCGCAGGGAAGAGAAAAACAAATTGGATTTTTGCTTCCGAATATACTAAAATTTAAAAACCATTTAGAGCTGAAACTAAAATTTAGAAACCATTACGATTGAATAGAATGAAATATAATGGTAATCAAAATCTACCAAGACCTTCTACCTAACCTATTCCTTTTTTTTTTGCTCATTTTTTTCTTCTCTAGCTCTTCTAATTCTCATAACATGTTACCACCATTTTCTTCACAAAAAACATGTTACCACCATTTTTTACTCAAAAACAATTTCCTAGGAAAATGATAAAAACATAGATACATTGATACAACAAAACGGTGGCAACATATGATGAGAAGAGTTGTAACACAACACGACTAATTATTTACAAATACAAAGGAATCGGTAGTTGCGGTGGCTTTAGCGGTGGCGGCGGCTTCTCGACAGTCACAACAATGTTTTCTGGCCGTGAAGGTTGACACGGACATGGCATCGCTATGAACTTTGGCACATCATCCCCTGGCATCATCACTGAAAAACTTTCTCCCCTGTTTTGCTTCAATTCCTAATCAATATTCCACCAAACAACATTAGAAACTATATTCTAGTATGTGTCACAAATTTTCTAACAAAAATTTCACTTAAATCCTCTGTATCAGCCACACTGGTGTAATATAAACCGCAGAATTAGTAACTCTGCAGTTTATACTACACCGTGTAAGGAATGCAGAGGGTTAAATTTATATTAGAACTCTTTCATTTAAATTCAACGACTATGTAAAATGTTATTAATGTGATGAGAATTAGAAAAAAGTCTAAGAATAATGAAAGTGAAAATTAAAAGGGTTGTTTAATACGTACGGTGGAGTAAAGTTTAGATTTATTTGATGAATGACTTTGAGGGTCAGAATCTGAGAAAGATTGGCGTAAGGAACGGACTTTGTCCCAATGGTAGCAACAAGAGAGGATACCACTCAAGCTAAAAATAATGATCAAGAGAAGGGCAGTGCCTAAAGGGAAACCAAGGGACGGTCGAGATGCATCCACGTGGGATGGTGTAAGATGATCTTGGCTCTCCATTGTGTGTATTTTTGTTGATGATGTTTTCTCTAGCTCCTCTTACACTCATATGTTTGAGGAACACAAAGAAGGAAGGGAAAGAAAGAATCACTTTTGGAATGTGAATTTGGAGGGTATAGTGTGTGTTTGTGTTGGTGGTGATGGTGAGGTGCTTATATAGAGTGTGGAAATGGAAATGGGATTGGGTGGTTACGTGTAAAGATGGGATTATTAAGTTGTTTACTATCTTATGTCATGTGAAGTCCTGCCCATAGTACGGAAATATTGTAGGGTCCATGTTTGGTGTTAGTTTTTCAATTTTGTTTCGGTGATTGTTGAAATTAGGAATTGAGAAAGTGTTGTTGACAACCATTACGTGCTAAAATATATATCAAATAAATTGTTTTTTAATTACTTATTAGATACTAAATGATTTGAAATTGTTTAGTTGCACCAACCTAATTAAATAATTTAGAGAGTCTATGGTAATGTGACAAACTAAAATTTGAAGTTGAATTAAGAGATATCTATATCTTAGGTATAACCGAAAAATGTAAAAAGAAAAAGTTAGCTATCGGAGACATTGACGAAAGGAAAGGTTAAAGAGATTTTTATTGATGGCAACTAATCATGTTGATGGAGTTGTTGGTTGTGGTGAATGTCCATCGTCAAGTTGGAGTTGTTGGTTGTGGTGGACGTCGTTCGTTGAGAAGATGATCGATAGATATGTGGTTACTCTAAATGTTGGAACATTGGTGTGAAGTTGGAAGGAAATTGAATGATTAAACACCAAGTAATAAGACTTTGAGCTAGTGTGATGTGAATTGAAAAAATAGAGAGTGAGGGTCCCACATAAAATAGAACACACACATTAGTAGTGTTTAAATTGAGGTATTTAATTTTAAATACTTTATATTGATAAAAATAATAGTAATTATTATTTTTATTCGTGAATATCACTTCCCATAAATTTAGTTTATGGTTGTTTGTGATAAGAATAAGAATTCAACTGAGTTCTTATCTTTCCTTCATTCATATCCAATGAATTTGTTTCCTCCACTTTTGTGGATTTGTTTCATTTTGATCTTATCCACAAGTATTATTGAACTGATTAGTGGTTAAGTTTCTTTTGATCTTATCCATTAGAGTAACTGTTGCCGCAATTTTAGCTAAAACAGTTACAAAATCTCTATATAAATAGAGGACTCCACTCAGTTCAATAATCACACCAAAGAGTTCTATTGAGTTGTCGAGAACTCTTTCTCTCTTCTCCCTCCAGCTTGTGTTAACGAGCTATTCTTCTCCTTATCTCCTTTTTCTGTCCCTTCGGATAAAAGAGTGTTCTTAAGACCTTAGTCCCTATTCGGTATAATGTCCCTTCGGAATTAAGAAAGGTCTTAAGAACATAGTCCCTTCGATAATATATGTCCCTTCGGAATAAAGACTACTTTTAAGATCATAGTCCCTTTTGAAATAATAATGTCCCGTCGGAATTAAGAATGATCTTAACGGTATATATAAATATTCTTTCGATATTTGGAGAAGTTAAAAAGTTAGAACGGTGGTATCACCGTATTTGAGTGGTCTTAGTACCATATTGATATTTTGGAGAGCTTAAATGTTAGAATGGTGATAACACCATATTTGAGTGGTCATAGCACCATAATAGAGTGGTCACAGTACCATATTAGAAAGTGGTTTCAGTATTAAAGAGTGGTCTTAGTACCATATTGGAGGTGTAAATCTCGAACGGTTTTCTATAGTGCAGTAGTTAACCGCACAGTTGTAGCTGGGCTTGTTTTATCCTGGAGGTGGCGTGGTTGATAGTCTGCCTTGCACAATTTTGGGCAGTGTCGCGAAACGTCTTAAAGAGAGCGACCTGGTCGTGACTCAACCTAGTAACAACTTCGGTAGATAGTCCCTTTCAAAATAGAATTTGGAAATCCAAATACAACAACTTGGAAATCCAAAAACAACACTAAACCAGTGTGTTTTGTTTATGTGAATGTAGTCTAGTTTTACGTGCTTACGAAGGACTTAAGTTAGTTAAGAAGAGAGACCGTAATTTGATGGAGTTTAATGTAGACTCCAAAATTGTGGTGGATTGTTTGAAAGGTGTGACTACTTGCTTGTGTTTCTAGTGATAGAAGTCATGTCCAACAATTCAAAAAGATGTGGTGAAAGCAAAGCATACTTTTCGCGAAGACATTCAATGTGTTGATTTCATGGTTAGCTAGAGATATCACTTTGATAGAATTTTGTCATTTATAAGTTTCATTTTACTCTCTTTAAATCTCCATGCTTGTTTAATTGCTTTCTAGTTATCTTTTTATTGGGTTTTGGCCCCTTCAATTAAAAAAAAATAGAAAATTTTTTATTATTAAACTCTAATTTAGAAGTGTTTGCTTGAAGTGCAAGTGATTTTGATTCTTCATTCTTATGTGTGGTTACAAAAAGTGATTATTTAAATACTATGGGATGGAAATTAAGAAAAAGTAAAAAAGAAAGATGAAGAAGAGTGGCAGGCAAGAAAGTAGTGGAAACATGAACGGTGAAGATAAAATGAAAAACAAATACGGCCATTGGAAAGCATGAAAAGCTGTTTCTATTTAGCCGCTTTATTTTCCTTTCTTCATTTTATTCTGTCCTTTCCCAACTTCCTAAATCTCAGTCTCCCATGCTTTTTATTTATTACTTTAGTGCTGTCAGAATCGGATATGGCAAGTTACATTAATTTTCTGATTTAATAATTGAATGTGTTAGTTAATGTTAATTTACTTTAACCTACCTAACCTAACCTACAAGGAACATCCAAGTAGTGCTATGCTAGTATATATATAAAAAAAATGAAAGGATAAAAACAAAGTTTGGGTTCGTTGAACTTGCTACAGATAAGATAATTTAGATAAACTTTAGTTTTGCAGTGATCACTGATCAGTCATGTTACATATCGCGCTGATGCGGCAATGATTCGTCTCTTCTGTCTCGTAACCGATTGTTTTGCTGGTCGCTGATAGCCATTCGCCAACAGAATAAGAATAGAATAACTTATAGTTCATGTTAAAATTGTTGGGTTGGACATCTTTATTTTGATTTATATTTCGGTGTGTTTATCACTTCTGATCTTTTCGATGAAGATCAAACTCCAGTGTGGAGAAAGCTGAGCTTCTACGGTGGAAAAATGGGTGAATGAAAATGTATCTTAGGTCACATTGAATCACTCTTATATAAACATGGAGGTAGTTAGAGATGAGATGGATAACAGAGATTGGTTCGAGACGCGCTCCTGTGCGGTGATCTACACAAGACTACGTGTGCACCCTCGCCGTATTTCATTTGTGTGCTCTTAGATTTTGAATCGTTGGACTGCTTATTATTGGACTTTTGCCGATCCGAAACTGCTTCATTTACGGATAAAAAATAATATAATTAATATGACAGACATCACTAATACATATAAAATTATATTTATTGAAGTGAACAAGGTTAAAGATTAATAGTAGGTTTAATTGTATTCTTTTCTTTCTTTTTTTTTTTTCAATGGAAAGTAGTATGATTATATTGGAACAAAATGTATGAACAACTATCTCTTGGGTTTTGATGATAACAAAGTGTTAAAAAGAAAATTGGAATTGATAATGCTTAATTATAAGTGTGCAGAACCATGTTCTTAATGTTTGGTATTTAACATTGGTTTTGGAAGAACAAGCTAAGAGCAAGAAGGAAAGCATAGAAGCTTATGTTGCAAGTATGAAGCAAAACTGTGTCTGAAGCAGCTTCTGAAGGCAGAGTCTGAAGACTGCGTCTGAAGAGTGCGTCTGGAGACTGAGTCTGAAGGTCAACAGAAGTCAACGTCTGAAGACTGAGTCTGAAGGTCAACGAAAGTCAACGTCTGAAGGCTGAGTCTGAAGGTCAACAAAAGTCAGCGTCTAAACAGTGCGTCTGAAGGGAGCGTCTGATGAACAGTGCTTCTGAAGGGTGCGTCTGAAGACCTGAGTTTGAAGAGAGCTTCTGATGAACAGTTCCTGAAGAAGCTTCTGAAGTCTGACTCTTTAAGGAAAAGCAACTGTCACTGTCAGCATTTAATGTCTGTACAAGTCAGAACAGCTCAATGGAACAGTTGCCTCCTTCAAAGAAACATTATCCAGTTTTTAAGGAAACTATTCAAACTTTGTGAGCTCTGTTTTCTGCTCGTTACGCACACAATTTCAGCTGGACATAGCCTCTACTTTGCAACGACTCTTTGCTGGAAATCTGGGCAATCTCAACAGCTCTTTTATTTTCTATAAAAGGGTGAAGATTTGAAGAAGAAATTGCCAAGACTCAAGAAACTGATAGACTGAATTATGTGCTCTGTTTTGCCGTCAAAATTCGAAAGTCACCAAAAACTCTTAGAAATTCTTACAAACTTTTCATCTTAGAATTTCTTAAGTTTAGAGTCTTAAACTGAGTTGTATTTTGTGAACACCTCTGATATTTTATCAAGTGTTCAACTCAAACTTATTTTCTTTGTAAATCAGTTTGGTTCAAGTCTCAGCATGCGTGCTTGAGCAATTCAGAAGTCTCTTACTAAGTGTTTGAGCAACTAGAAGTCTCTTAACTTTGTGTTTTAAGCATAGAAGTCTCTTGCTAAGTGCTTGAGCATTGGAAGTCTCTTAGCTGTGTGCTTTGAGCAATTGTAATCAGTTGATTATAGTTCAAATCCCTTGTAAGTGACAGGGGGACTAGACTACTTCCGGTTTGTGGAAGAAACTAGTATAAAAACCATTGTGTCTCTCTTTCCCTTTCTCTCATTTACTTTACCCGCTGCTATAACACTCTGAAAAAGGTTCAGAATCTGATTCTGAACTTATCATAAGTTTTGAGAAAGAAAAGAAACAGCCCAAACAATTCAACCCCCCTTCTTGTGTGTTTTTCTCACCTTCAGATTATAGCATTTCATTAGTAATAATAGAGTTTATACAATGAGGTACATGATAATAAACTTTGGGACTAGCGGATAATGTGGCAACCCTAGCAAGGGAGTGAGCTACCTCATTTGCTTGTCGTATGTTGAACTCGACTTTAGAGTTTGAGGGATATGTGTTAAAGAGACTTTGGCATGCTGAAATCACTTGACCAAATTCTATGATATCAACTTGGCGATGGTCGAAGGCATCTGTTGTAATCTTTGAGTCCAAGGTAAAGTCGACGTTGTCAAATTGCATATCACATAGCCATTGAAAGGCGTGGAATACGCCCAGAGCTTCTCCCACGGGAACAGAACACATGGGAGAGAGAAATACGGTCTTAGCCAGCATAAAAGTTCCTTCATCATCACAGATACATATGTCAATATATGTTCTATGCAATTGATCCAAAAACAAAGCATCAACATTACATTTCAGACGACCTCGTTGTGGACGCTGCCACCTAACCGAAGCCATATCACTCATTGTTGAAGTAGAAGAAATTCGAGCATCTTGTCTTACCAGTGTTGTTGTTGTCGTCAAATCATTGCAAACTGAATTTGTTGAAGTGCTGTTGTGACTAGCTGCCGGAATAGTAGTGTTAGCTGCATACCAATCCTCCATAAGGTGACAAGCTCAATCGACTACATGAGGACATGTTTTTGTGACATCTTCCCAAAGCTTGAGATTTCTATGCTTCCAAAGGCTCCAAAAGACAGTTGCAAATCGTTGGCCAAATTCTTGTGAGAGCTGATGTAACAATTCAAAGATGGCATCAGTTGCTGAATTCTTTTCGAGAAACGCCTCATGAACATCATTCCAAAGACCAGTCCTACGCCAAACTTTCACAATGAAAGGACACTCGAAACAAATATGAGCAAGGTCCATGCAAACCATCACAACTTACATAGTTTGTGAGACATTGCATTCCTTTATCTTGAAGCTGAACTCGGGTAGGCAAACACCCACGACACATTCACCAAATCAAATTCTTTACTTTTGGCGGCACTTTGAGTCTCCGAATACCGAACCAATATCCCGGCCTCCGAAGGTGAGAAGCATCCACCAATTCTTCCATACACAATTTGTAAGCACTCTTGACGAAATATAAACCATTCTTTTCAGCTTTCCAAATTAACCTTTCATCCACCACCTGATCAAGTAACAACGTTCGAAGAATAGAATCAGATATATCAAGGCTAAAAACTTGTTGAATCACTTCCTGGTTCCAGACCTTCGATAAAGAATTCATCAGACTACTCACATAAACTCCCTCACAAAATTTGCCCCCACAATACTTCCATCTATGTGATCCCCATTCAACAACCATGGTTCATCAAGTATAGATATGAAGTGACCCGTACCAATACACCAACGTGCCCGCCGCTCACTATGAAATTCTCCTTCAAAATACTTCTCCATACATAGCTCAGATTGTGACCCAAATTTGTCGTCAAGTAGCTACGGAGAGGAAAATGTCGAGCCTTGTAGATACGAGAGACAAGAGAATCAGGTTCTATCTGGAATTTCAAACCTTGTTTCCCCAACATAGCCAGATTAAAAGCTGTCAAATCTTTGAATCCCATACCTCCATGGTTTTTATGCATCGACAGCTTCTCCCAAGACATCCAATGAATACCCCAATTATTGGGGGGCCCATGACCCAACCAAAATGAGTTCATCATCTTCTCGATAGTAGAAATAAGAAAATTAGGTAATAGAAAGATACTCATAACATATGATGGTATAACCTGCAACACGGATTTGATCATGACCTCACGATCTGCTTTAGATAAACATTTACTGCTCCTGGAATTTATCTTCTGCCAGACACGATCCTTGATATACAAAAATATTGTTGTACGATCCCTCCCAATCATTGAAGGAAGACCCAAGTACTTTGCGGTACCTAGTACAGCCTGAACTTCCATAATATTAGTGATCGAATTTTTTAAATCATCAAAAACTAATGGCTTGACTAGAGGTTGCTTCATACATTGTTAGAATATTCTGCATCACCTAAGCTTGGGGCTCTTCTGCTTTAAAGAAAAGGTAAAAATCATCAGCAAATAGTAAATGAGACACTGGTGGCGCACCTCCATGAATGGTCGTAGCCGTAAGGTCCCCTCTGCTTTAGCTCTTCTGATAAGAGAGGAAATACCTTCCGCACAAATGATAAAAAGATAAGGAGAAAGAGGACCCCCTTTGTCATACCCCAATTTTTGACCTAAAATTCCTTTTTTTACTCGCCTTTTTGGTTCGGAATTTTTCGTCGTCTCAGACGAAATTTCGACAGAGAGGTATTTTAAAATACCTCATTTTTTGGTTTCATTCGGGTCCATCTTTTTGTTTTTGTTATTATTTTTTCTTTTAAATATTTTTAGTGTTTCTTTTCATCATTTTTATTGTTTATTGGTTTTTCTTCTTTTTTTTTAATAGTTACCTTTTTTAATTTTTATAATCTGACTTTTTACAATCTGTTTTTTTTTTTATTTTTATAATCTGACTTTTTTAATAAACTTAATGCGTTTTAATGTGTCACTTAATGGGTTTTATTCAGCATTATGGTCATTGATAGCAATTAGTGTATTTAACACTGAGCAGTGATCAATCAAAGGGGGGAAGGGGCCAGCAACACGCAAGAAAAAGAAAAATTCATCAGAAACATTTTTTCCAAAATTCACTCAGTAACCAACACACTCACGCACAACCAAACCCAGCCACACTTAACCCACTCTACAGTCGCGGCCTCTATCTCCAACCACCACAATCAGCCGCAAAACACACACTCCCACACACATCCCCTCACCCCTCCACACGCCCTTCACCAAACACAACAACAGCAACAACCACACGGCCAGCCTCCTCCTCCACTGCCCAAAACACGGCCTCCCAACCACCCTAACACCACACGGCCACCACCAAATCCAAAACGGCCTCCAACCACCCTTAAAACCACCACACACTACACGGCCCCTTCCCTAACCACCATTACACAAGCCATAACACAAAACGGCCTTAACACTAATTTTCGAAAAACTTTAACCTAGATCTAGGTAGGTTCATAGGGAATTTGGAAAAACTAGTGTTAGATTCATGGAGAGGAAAGAAAAAGGTTGCAAGAAAACGTTTTTTTTTTTTTAAAAAAAGGAGATTTTTTTTCTCCGGCGCGGTGGCGCCGCCCCCTGGGCTGGCCGGCCGCCGCGCCGGAAACTTGCTCCGGCCACTGTTCATTTTAGAGAGAAGGGAGAGAAGTCTAAGAGAGAAGAGGGAGTTAGAGAGAGGAAGAAGGGTTAGAAATGAAAATTTTTCTGAAAAATCAGATTTAAAACCAGCCCCAAAGCCTAGGCCCAATGCGGCCCAGTTTCCATTCCTTCTGGTTTTCTTCTTCTGCTGTTCGCACCCCCCTCTCTTGCTTTAGCACCCCCCTGTTCCCTTTTATTTTTTTTTATTTTCTCTTATCGTTTTTTGCATTTTATTTTGTTATTTCCCTATGTATTTTCATGCATATTATTCCATTGCATTTACATTATAGTATTTCATGCATTTTTTTTATTATTATTTTCCTTTTATTTTCATGCATTTTCATTTTATTTTTATTCTTAGCATATTTATTTAATTTTTAGTGCATTTGCAATTTTTATTTTTGTTTATTATTTTGCCATTTCTTAGAATGTATTTAGGTTATTTTCATGCATATTATTCCATTGCATTTACCTTATAGTATTTCATGCATTTTTTTATAATTATTTTCCTTTTATTTTCATGCATTCTCATTTTATTTTTATTCTTACCATATTTATTTATCTTTTAGTGCATTTGCAATTTTTATTTTTATTTATTATTTTGCCATTTCTTAGAATGTATTTAGGCACAATGTAAATATCAATGAGAATTTGCACTGACACTCACTTTATTTATTCTGCTTTATCCCTTTTATTTTTTTTTATTTTCGCTTTACAAAAGAAAAATACAAAAAAATATTAGGTTAGTTTAATTTCAAAAGGGTTTCGTGGTGATCCGACGTCACCACGGAATTTCCTCGCGTTTAGCTTTTTAGTTATATTTTTTAGTCTTAGTCCATATTAAAAAAAAAAACAAAAACATTCAAATAATCAAAAATCACAAAAAAATCTTTTCTTAAATAAACCTTGATTTTCAATCAAGTGTCCGTTTTTTCTCTTTTATTTTCTTTAAATAATCATTAATCTACTTTAATTACACTTTAATTATTTTCAAAAATAAAAAACACAAACCAATCACATTTTGCCACTTGGCCTTTATTTTGTCTTTAAAACCTTTTTTTCAAAAAAACTAAAAAACACTTAAACAAATCAAACGGCATTTTTACCCCGAACTACGAGGTTTTGATCCCTCACGGGTACGTAGGCAAAGGACCTTGTCCTTCCAAATCATAAAAAATACAAAAAACATTTTTATTTTTTCTCACTACTCTAATTCATTCTTTTCTTTCTTTTAAAAAATAAGCAAGTTATAGCCCAAAATAAATAAATAAAATCAAGAGGTTCTCGTAGAGTACTACGAACGTTTAGGGTGCTAACACCTTCCCTAAACGTAACTAACCCCCGAACCCTAATCTTTTAAAATGCGGTAATTTAGAACTTTTTCCCACCTTTCTTTTAAAAAATTAAAAGTTCAGTCGTGAATAAAACTAGTGAGTCAACGCTAATCAATAGCTTGATCTCCGAAAATCACCGCGACAGAAATGGCGACTTCACTGGGGATTCCCTAAGAGGGTTGAGCCTAACTTGAATTTATTTAATTATTTTGTGCTATAACTTGCTTAAAATAAAAATGAGAGTGTAAATATGTGCATATGTGTTTTTTTCCTTTTACGTGAGTGGTGAGATAAGTCCTACACCCGGACTTGAGGGAAATATAAGATAGGATGGTGGTATAATCAAAGTGTCTTTCCGAGAGTGAGTTTCGGATGTGGCACATGTGATATAACCCCGCTCAATGGAGGACTCTTAGAGGTAATACTATGTCAACATGAGTAGTCGTGTTTGACATTGTTATTTTTAAGTGACCTATGAAGTTGAGGACCTTTAGAGTTACCTTTAACCCATCTTGGCCTTTTAGGACGTAGTGCGGTGACTAATCAAGAGTAGTCTTGAATTGGTTGATACGCGATACTACACTCAAACGAGACTTTCCTACAAACGTCGTTGGACCGGGAGTAGTCCCGTAATCCGACAAATACATGTGAAACCATAGTCCTTACCAAATGGCGTGTTTACCCTTGACTCCAACATTTTGGTCGATGACTTTGGGAACTTGGTAGAACCCGTGATACAGGTACATGTGAAACCATAGTCCTTACCAAATGGCGTGTTTACCCTTGACTCCAACATTTTGGACCTAACCTCACCATGTTTTCTCCGTTCTTTAGCATAACCATGCATGCATGCATTCATTCATAAACATTTTTTTTCATCCAATTATCGAAGGACTTAAACAAGTTTTTTTTAACATCATAGAGGAGCACTAGGAAGTACACCTTCAAGAGCCCTGATTTGTTGAATTTAAGGAAGCTAGGAGTCTTTTAAAAAAAATTCTGTTAAAATCTAGCTTCCACTAAAGGACTTTTGAATGGGTCCCTTGGCTTGGTTTCTAAAAAGGGAACTATTTTGTAATGTCTTAATGCTCAAATGAAATGTTCAAACCATGATGTTTACAATTGCTTCAACAAAGTCCTTCGATAACAAACCCTTCTTTTTGCATAAGCATAATCATGCATCATACTGCATTCATAGTTTCCAAATCGAGTCTCATCCTTTGTTTCATCATAAAAAGGTCAATCAGCCGCAGTCAAAGAAAGTGGCCCGGCGCATTCATTACAAATCCACTCGCACCTACAACACTCGTGCAGACAAAAGAGAGAAAATGGGTGTGGTCATGCAAACACAAGGAGGGTTTTGCCGCAGTTGGGTCACTGTTGACATTCCCTCAGTTACTCATGGGTCCAAGTAATGTGTTTTAGTTGTCTTATCTTTTCAAAAATCCTTTCGTTTCGCCCAATACGAAAGTGAAATCATGTAGGGCTCTAATTTTGTTTTCAAGTTACCACTATCAATGAAAAATTGTCGTTTCTTTCGCGACTTTTATTTTTATTTTACTGCTTTTTCTGGAAAATGGTAACACAAAAACCCAAAAAAACATTTTATTTTCTTTTCAATCAATTTCAAAAGGTCTGCGTTTTTTTTACTCTTTTTCTAAAATCAATCATCAATCATATGCAGACTGAAACATCAATAAACCCGTTGAACACTGTAACCCTATTGTCTCTCCCAACTTTGATTTCCCTGTCTACAAAGCTGAAGAGGAAGAGGACGAAGAGATTCCCAATGAGATCTTGCGGTTATTAGTATATGAAAGGATTAACTTGGGTTCAGGAGAACTGCCATTACAATATTCCTGGTCGAATCCCAGATGAATGGTGCCATTGAAGCTGCAAAAAGAAAGCAAAAAAAAAAACAAACAAACAAAAAAAAAAAGGAAAAATACATCATGAAGATATGGCAGAAAATGGTGGTCACCTACAAGGATTGGCATGGGATGCTCCCTTTTATTTTGCACGAGTATTGTACTTCAGTGCGAACATCAGCAGGGGCAACCCCCTTCTCCTCCAGTTATATCAAAAGAGGATGAAACGAGCCTTTAACAAGAAGGTTCGTCCCCGTGAATTTCAAGAAGGAGACCTTGTGCTCAAAAAGATTTTATCCTTTCAACCGGACTCCAGGGGCAAATGGACGCCTAATTATGAAGGCCCATATGTCGTCAAAAGAGCGTTCTCCGGTGGTGCAATGACTCTTACGACTATGGATGGTGATGAGCTTCCCCGTCCTGTGAACGCCGATGCAGTCAAGAAATACTTTGTCTAAAAAATAAAAGAACAGCTCGGTAAGTCGAAAACCCGTAAGGGCGGCTTAGGCAAAAATGAGCGTCTCGGTGGACTGAAAACCCGAAAGGGCGGTCCAGGCAAAAATTAGAGACAGGAAACAGAAAATAATCATCCTGATAGATTGAAAACCCGAAAGGGCGATCTGTGCAAAAATTAAGGATCAAAAGACAAAGTAACTGCATCAGGTTGGCCATGACTCACTTGGGGCACAGTAGCTGTCAAAGAGACTCTAAATCTGAAGCATCCAAACAGTGGAATTCAAAGTTGTTAGGGAGAATAGCGGTTATTTGTGTTCAATGTACCTTCCCCTTATATTTACCATTTTCCAAACTTTGTGAAATCCGTGGAGCCACGCCATTGGCGGGCACCACTCTGTTAAATGAATTTGAGCCTGTGCCTTTTATTTGGAATTCCCATTTATTTGGTTTATAAAATTTCTTCTATTTTTGATGGTAGTACTTGAAGTAAAATATTTTTCAAAAAATTATAAATCTTTTTATTTTTGGAAAGCATAAACAACAAACACATTCTCTCTGAACTCATGAATAAGTGAAGTGCGCGTCAACATTTGTCCCAAGAACGGGTAGACCTTGCAGGTTAAACATGGTCGATTGCTTGAAAAAAAAAACAAAGAAAGAAAAAGAAAAGAGCTCGGTAAGTCGAAAACCCGAAAGGGCGGCTTAGGCAAAAATGAGCGTCCCGGTGGATCGAAAACCTGAAAGGGCGGTCCAGGCAAAAATTAGGGGCACACAAAAAAGAATATATTCCCGATGGATCGAAAACCTGAAAGGGCGATCCAGGCAAAAATTAGGGGCATACAAAGAGAACACATTCCCGGTGGATCGAAAACCCGAAAGGGCGGTCCAGGCAAAAGTTAGGGATCCCAAAAGAAAAAACAAAAGAAAAGCATGACCACAGAAACACCAGGTCCTTCTGCCAGGTTTTTGGATTAGCATGTCCCCCCAGGAAGTGTTTACTCCCCATCAATGTTTTGGATATGTCCCCAATGACATCATCCACAATGAAGGTTGCTGAGTGTTTGTATTGCGTCGTCGGTCCACTTTCCATCTTACCTGTCCAGTCTTGTCTCATCAAGTCCATCAGTTATACTATCCCACAAGTCAATCCTCCATACAATCATACAAGTCGTATTGTCTTACATACATTTATACATTCATGCATATACACATTCATGCATACACAACATGCACATAACATCATTCAATACATGGTTGCATTAACCACCCTGAGTCTTGCTTTTCATGTCGATCAATCATGAACAATTTGTAACTCTTTTTTCCCCAAGTGTCACCCCCAGTGTGTCTGGTCCAAAGATGTCACCCTCTTTTCGCCAAGTGACAGTTCTTTAATGAACAACTTGTGCATACCTTTTACCATCGTGTCGTCAGTGGCAAGTTCGGCTACATCCCAAGCAACTGACATTTATCTCTTACCTTCTTTAAGTTACCCTCACAATGGTAGTAGGTAAAATATTTCGTCTGCCTTTTTTAAGCTATCCGCACACCGATAGTAGGCAATGTCTTCTCCTTTTATATTACCTCTTTTAAGCAATCAATACACGATAGTAGGTAATACATGTCATCTGTCTGTTTTAAGCTATCCATACAACGATAGTAGACAGTGTCTCCTTTTATATTACCTCTTTTAAGCTATCAATACACGATAGTAGGTAATACATGTCATCTGTCTGCTTTAAGCTATCCATACAACGATAGTAGACGGTGTCTCCTTTTATATTACCTCTTTTAAGCTATCAATACACGATAGTAGGTAATACATGTCATCTGTCTGTTTTAAGCTATCCATACAACGATAGTAGACGGTGTCTCCTTTTATATTACCTCTTTTAAGCTATCAATACACGATAGTAGGTAATACATGTCATCTGTCTTCTTTAAGCTATCCATACAACGATAGTAGACGGTGTCTCCTTTTATATTACCTCTTTTAAGCTATCAATACACGATAGTAGGTAATACATGTCATCTGTCTTCTTTAAGCTATCCATACAACGATAGTAGACGGTGTCTCCTTTTATATTACCTCTTTTAAGCTATCAATACACGATAGTAGGTAATACATGTCATCTGTCTTCTTTAAGGTATCCATACAACGATAGTAGACGGTGTCTCCTTTTATATTACCTCTTTTAAGCTATCAATACACGATAGTAGGTAATACATGTCATCTGTCTTCTTTAAGCTATCCATACAACAATAGTAGACGGTGTCTCCTTTTATATTACCTCTTTTAAGCTATCAATACACGATAGTAGGTAATACATGTCATCTGTCTTCTTTAAGCTATCCATACAACGATAGTAGACGGTGTCTCCTTTTTATATTACCTCTTTTAAGCTATCAATACACAATAGTAGGTAATACATGTTATATGTCTTCTTTAAGCTATCATCTTTGTTGATAGTAGACAGTGTCTCCTTCTTTTACCTTTTTTTTAAGCTATCGTTTACACGATAGTAGGTAACATCGGTCTTTGTCTTTGTTAGGCTATCGTCCTGAATCAATGCGATAGTAGACATTTCCTTCCCCAGTGAAACTATGTTATCCCCCAGTGGAGTCGGATCCCTTGCTTTAACAAACTCGGGTATCCTTTTGTTTTGTTTTACCCCCAGTCGGGTCAGCTTCGCCGTCTTGCATTTGCATTTGCATCACGAGCATCTCACATTTTTTTCTTTTAGGTCCAAAATTGGCGTACTCTGTATTTAAGTCCCTTCGACCCGTCGAATCCAAGATTTCCTCTTCAGATCTCCGGTCGAAGAGACTTAAATAGGGGCATCTGTCATACCCCAATTTTTGACCTAAAATTCCTTTTTTTACTCGCCTTTTTGGTTCGGAATTTTTCGTCGTCTCAGACGAAATTTCGACAGAGAGGTATTTTAAAATACCTCATTTTTTGGTTTCATTCGGGTCCATCTTTTTGTTTTTGTTATTATTTTTTCTTTTAAATATTTTTAGTGTTTCTTTTCATCATTTTTATTGTTTATTGGTTTTTCTTCTTTTTTTTTAATAGTTACCTTTTTTAATTTTTATAATCTGACTTTTTACAATCTGGTTTTTTTAAATTTTTATAATCTGACTTTTTTAATAAACTTAATGCGTTTTAATGTGTCACTTAATGGGTTTTATTCAGCATTATGGTCATTGATAGCAATTAGTGTATTTAACACTGAGCAGTGATCAATCAAAGGGGGGAAGGGGCCAGCAACACGCAAGAAAAAGAAAAATTCATCAGAAACATTTTTTCCAAAATTCACTTAGTAACCAACACACTCGCGCACAACCAAACCCAGCCACACTTAACCCACTCTACAGTCGCGGCCTCTATCTCCAACCACCACAATCAGCCGCAAAACACACACTCCCACACACATCCCCTCACCCCTCCACACGCCCTTCACCAAACACAACAACAGCAACAACCACACGGCCAGCCTCCTCCTCCACTGCCCAAAACACGGCCTCCCAACCACCCTAACACCACACGGCCACCACCAAATCCAAAACGGCCTCCAACCACCCTTAAAACCACCACACACTACACGGCCCCTTCCCTAACCACCATTACACAAGCCATAACACAAAACGGCCTTAACACTAATTTTCGAAAAACTTTAACCTAGATCTAGGTAGGTTCATAAGGAATTTGGAAAAACTAGTGTTAGATTCATGGAGAGGAAAGAAAAAGGTTGCAAGAAAACGTTTTTTTTTTTAAAAAAAGGAGATTTTTTTTCTCCGGCGCGGTGGCGCCGCCCCCTGGGCTGGCCGGCCGCCGCGCCGGAAACTTGCTCCGGCCACTGTTCATTTTAGAGAGAAGGGAGAGAAGTCTAAGAGAGAAGAGGGAGTTAGAGAGAGGAAGAAGGGTTAGAAATGAAAATTTTTCTGAAAAATCAGATTTAAAACCAGCCCCAAAGCCTAGGCCCAATGCGGCCCAGTTTCCATTCCTTCTGGTTTTCTTCTTCTGCTGTTCGCACCCCCCTCTCTTGCTTTAGCACCCCCCTGTTCCCTTTTATTTTTTTTTTATTTTCTCTTATCGTTTCTTGCATTTTATTTTGTTATTTCCCTATGTATTTTCATGCATATTATTCCATTGCATTTACATTATAGTATTTCATGCATTTTTTTTTATTATTATTTTCCTTTTATTTTCATGCATTTTCATTTTATTTTTATTCTTAGCATATTTATTTAATTTTTAGTGCATTTGCAATTTTTATTTTTGTTTATTATTTTGCCATTTCTTAGAATGTATTTAGGTTATTTTCATGCATATTATTCCATTGCATTTACCTTATAGTATTTCATGCATTTTTTTATAATTATTTTCCTTTTATTTTCATGCATTCTCATTTTATTTTTATTCTTACCATATTTATTTATCTTTTAGTGCATTTGCAATTTTTATTTTTATTTATTATTTTGCCATTTCTTAGAATGTATTTAGGCACAATGTAAATATCAATGAGAATTTGCACTGACACTCACTTTATTTATTCTGCTTTATCCCTTTTATTTTTTTTATTTTCGCTTTACAAAAGAAAAATACAAAAAAATATTAGGTTAGTTTAATTTCAAAAGGGTTTCGTGGTGATCCGACGTCACCACGAAATTTCCTCGCGTTTAGCTTTTTAGTTATATTTTTTAGTCTTAGTCCATATTAAAAAAAAAAAACAAAAACATTCAAATAATCAAAAATCACAAAAAAATCTTTTCTTAAATAAACCTTGATTTTCAATCAAGTGTCCGTTTTTTCTCTTTTATTTTCTTTAAATAATCATTAATCTACTTTAATTACACTTTAATCATTTTCAAAAATAAAAAACACAAACCAATCACATTTTGCCACTTGGCCTTTATTTTGTCTTTAAAACCTTTTTTTCAAAAAAACTAAAAAACACTTAAACAAATCAAACGGCATTTTTACCCCGAACTACGAGGTTTTGATCCCTCACGGGTACGTAGGCAAAGGACCTTGTCCTTCCAAATCATAAAAAATACAAAAAACATTTTTATTTTTTCTCACTACTCTAATTCATTCTTTTCTTTCTTTTAAAAAATAAGCAAGTTATAGCCCAAAATAAATAAATAAAATCAAGAGGTTCTCGTAGAGTACTACGAACGTTTAGGGTGCTAACACCTTCCCTAAACGTAACTAACCCCCGAACCCTAATCTTTTAAAATGCGGTAATTTAGAACTTTTTCCCACCTTTCTTTTAAAAAATTAAAAGTTCAGTCGTGAATAAAACTAGTGAGTCAACGCTAATCAATAGCTTGATCTCCGAAAATCACCGCGACACCCTTGTCTTAAACCGCGACCCGGAATAACATGCCCTACCGCTTCATTATTATTAAGAACTGAATAATCAACTGTCTCGACACACATAGTCATCTAATGAATCCACTTATTATTGAACCTCATCTTAAGCATAACCTCCTTCAAATAATCCTAATCCATCCTATCATATGCCTTACTAATATCAAGTTTAAGTGTAACACAATCGTCTGTTCCCCTTCGTTTTAGTTTTCATATAGTGAATAATCTCAATAGCTACCATGGCATTGTCAAGGATTGACCTACCCGAAACAAAAGCAGATCGATTATAAAAAAATGCATTTAGGTAGAACAATTTTCAGTCTATTAGCAAGTACTTTGGAGATAAGCTTATACAACACATTACACAAAGATATAGGGCGCAAATCCTTCATAGTAGGATGAATGTTACCCTTTGAAATGAGAGCTATATTTGTTGTATTTAAAGAAGTCGATTGACCTGTTTCTAACCACTCATAACAATCCTTAAATATATCTTCGTTACAAATGGACAAAAAATGTTGGTAGAACCCCGGGTTATAACCATCAGAACCGGGGCATTTATTTGGGTGCATCGAAAAGATTGCAACTCTTAATTCTTCCTTTGAAAAAGGTGCAGTAAGTATAGCATTATCAATGTTTGTAATAGAGTGTCGAATGACCTCCACCACATGTGCGATATTACTGAGCTTTCCTTGAAATAAATCCAAAAAATAATTCTTTGCTAAATTACACATTCCAGGATTACCAGTAACCTTGACACCTTGATAATTTTCTAGAGAAAGAATGTGATTTACATTTCTCCTTCTCTTTAATCATTCTCATGAATATAGCCTCCTTATTTTGGGATTGAATAATTGATCTCACTTATAACATTCGTTCTAATTTAGGTTCCAATTTATCACTTTTTATAAAAAAAGATGATGATTTTTGGTTTTAAAAATAAAATTTCTGCTCATAATAATCAAAACTGAGAGAACACATTAACTTTTGTAGGGTCAAAACCACTATGTTGTTGTGGTGGTGGCAATAATGGTTGGACAAAAATAGCAACAAATACAATAATTGAGTTATAAAAAAAATTCAATTAAAAAATATACTATTTTCCTGAGCATAATAAATAGAGAACAAAAAGTTCAATTAAATCTTAAAATTCTTAAAATTGAATCGAAAATTGGATTGTAGATCTTATCCTTTAGGCCTTTAGGCCACACGAACAAGGGCTTGTACCCTTAGAATCAGGCTGGGCGCTCTCCAGAAGGGTACAAGGCCCACCTGACAGTCACATGATTTTGGGGGCCCAAAATCATGGCTGGATAGGCCCATATTGGGACTATAAATAGAACCTTGGGATCAATCCAAGGGGGGACCCTAGTTTTTCAAAGAACAGTGGCGCTAGAAGGAGGGGAATCTCCGTAACCCAGAACGGCCACCATTCCCCTCTCTGAACCACCCAATTCACAAACCCACCATCACCCGCCGCCCACTCCGCCCACTCCTCCTCACATCCACCACCACCACACTCACCTTCCCATCTCTCTCCTCCGTTATCATCTCCTTCCTCACGCTTTCTCTCTCCACAGTCTCCGATCTCTCCCGTTCGATGCGAATATCGCTACTCTTCTCCCTGGTCACTCCCTCACCGTCACAACAACTTCCAACCCTTCCTCGCCCTTTCGGACCAGAGCCTAAATCTGGCGCCTTAGACCACTCTTCCGGAACAAGTTGTTTTTCATCAAGAAAAATCTCCGGCGCCGGCGTTTTTGGATCGAAACGGTTAATCACCGATTCGTCGACGTGGAAGTATTTTTTATTTTATATTTATAATTAGTTTAAATAATTTTTTAAGATGTTTTGACTTTTGATTTGCATCCATTGATACTTGTTTGACAGCTTTTAATACCATTCCTACTGTGATTTTACTTTTTAAGGCAGTTTGGTGCTTCAGAGTTCTCTGAAAATCAGAAGGATATTAGGGACGTTGAAAGATTTTCTCACGACGAGGTAAAGTTGTTAAATGGGGAGGCTGTGTTGGCAATTGGTATGAAATTGAGTTTGTTATGAATGTTCTAAAATATGCCCACAAGCTTGAGCAAATAGTTGTGAGTTGGAGAGAAGATGACTCGGTGAATTGGGAGTCTAATCCTGAGTGGTTTGAAAGTGGATGTAAAAGGATGAGGGAAAAGTTGCAAGGCCAAGAAGTAGTAGGACGACAAAAATTTGTGTTCATTGACCGGAGGGAAGGCTAGCAATCTAAACCCACACTTGGAGCAAAAAGTTGTTAACTTTCTTTTGGCTTTAAGACATATGATAAGATTAGTATGCATCAGACTAATCTCTTGTTCATAGAATTAGCATAAGACTTACTTTTAACTTTGGGATGTAGTAATTCCATACTCTTAATTAGGAATTAAGTTTAGTTTGTGTGTGCTTAAAAACTTGGTAACAGGTACTATGTCTTCAGTTCTGTGCACTTTAAGCGCCATATCATTTTGTCTTAGACTATATATGCATTCTATTTGTATGATATTTGCAAACTTGGAAGAAAGAAAACACAGTATGTGAGATTAGAGAAATGCTCTCGAGGGTTCTTCTTTGAACCAAAATTTGAACTTTTATCATGAGTCTCTTATTTTTGTGGTAATTCTACATTGATCTTATCATTCCATATCGTGTGGTATATGGTATTACAGGCCTCTCATCAAATGGTAATATTTGGTATTAATTTCTGTTCTAAGTCTTTTGCATTGATAAATTTGAGACTTTAGCTTCTTTTAATTCAAATCCATGTGAAATCTTGATTTGCTAGTTGGTTCGAAGTGTTATAATATGTGTGTGGGAATGTTTAGTTTGGTGATGGTTTATTTATTTTACGGTGAAATTGATTCTGTGGTGCTGAAAAAATCGCAAATGAAATAATTTTGGGTTTCACTTCTTCACTTGCAGCTTGTTTGATCAAAAACGTTGTTTGCAAACTTGTTTTTGATGTCTGCGGTTCCGAAGCTAGAATAGCACTAGTGTGATAGTGTTAATTAACATCTAACAAGACACTTACTGTCTAAATTCCTACAGTTTATGTCCTGGAATTATATATACATGTGCTCTGCTTTGCTTTGACTCTAATATATGGTGGTGTTGCGTTTGTTTTGGAGGGAGGGTGCAATCTTATAATTGCTGCAACTGGTATACAAAGTCTAAACTGTTGTGTTTATTACTCCGTTTCCAATTATTTCGAACTATTTGGTGGTAAAAATGAGCTGGTGAAGCTCAGCATAACATGGCGTAAGTATTTCCGTGAAAATTGTTGTTTGTCAACATGGCGTAAGTATTTGCTAGTTGTTATTATACTCACGTGATTAATTAATTCTCTACATGCTTTCACTGGGCTAGTTTGAATTCTTGCATAGGTGAGATATGAAGTGTCGCACTTTAAAGATTTGAAGCAAAAGGTGGTGACATAATCCGGCAATATCCGGAGACAAAATGAAGCTTGCACTCGCCAAACCCCAGTGAGGGTTGCACACCTAATTCCTTAACCCTAAAAGACAGGGCTCTAAGACGTCGTGTGCTAAAATGAGATCGCCGCCTAATTCCTTAACCCCAAAGGGGCTCTAAGACGTCGCGAGCAGAAAATGAAATCGCCGCCTAATTCCTTAACCCCAAAAGGGGCTCTAAGACGTCGCGAGCAGAAAATGAAATCGCCGCCTAATTCCTTAACCCCAAAAGGGCTCTAAGACGTCGCGAGCAGAAAATGAAATCGCCGCCTAATTCCTTAACCCCAAAAGGGGCTCTAAGACGTCGCGAGCAGAAAATGAAATCGCCGCCTAATTCCTTAAACCCAAAAGGGCTCTAAGACGTCGCGAGCAGAAAATGAAATCGCCGCCTAATTCCTTAACCCCAAAAGGGCTCTAAGACGTCGCGAGCAGAAAATGAAATCGCCGCCTAATTCCTTAACCCCAAAGGGGCTCTAAGACGTCGCGAGCAGAAAATGAAATCGCCGCCTAATTCCTTAACCCTATAAAAGGGCTCTAAGACGTCGTGCGCTAAAAACTCTTGTTAGGGCTAGCACCCGTGTTGGGCTAGCACCTGTGTTGGGCTAGCACCCGTGCTGGGCTAGTACCTATGGTGGGCTAGCACCTATGCTGGGCGAGCACCCATGTTAGGGCTAGCACCCGTGTTGGGCTAGCACCTGTGTTGGGCTAGCACCCGTGCTGGGCTAGTACCTATGGTGGGCTAGCACCTATGCTGGGCGAGCACCCATGTTAGGGCTAGCACCCGTATCGGGCTAGCACCCGTGTTGGGCTAGCACCTATGCTGGGCGAGCACCCATGTTAGGGCTAGCACCCGTATCGGGCTAGCACCCGTGTTGGGCTAGCACCCGTGTTGGGCTAGCGCCTGTCTTGGGCTAGCACCCGTGTTGGGCTAGCACCTGTGTTGGGCTAGCACCTATGCTGGGCGAGCACCCATGTTAGGGCTAGCACCCGTATCGGGCTAGCACCCGTGTTGGGCTAGCAACCATGTTAGGGCTAGCACCCACGTTGCGCTAGCACCCGTGTTGGGCTAGCACCTGTGTTGGGCGAGCAACCATGTTAGGGCTAGCACCCACGTTGGGCTAGCACCTATGCTGGGCTAGCACCCGCGTTGGGCTAGCACCTCGTAATTTAAAATTTTTTACATAGTTTCACAACCAGTAAGTCTCACTTGTTGAGCAAGAAGTCATATACAAATAATTCCCGGGCAACAGTTTAATCACTTCGACTTGTCCCAAAGCTCGTGCTTGTTGGGCTGTGGACTGTAGATCTTATCCTTTAGGCCTTTAGGCCCCACGAACAAGGGCTTGTACCCTTAGAATCAGGCTGGGCGCTCTCCAGAAGGGTACAAGGCCCACCTGACAGTCACATGATTTTGGGGGCCCAAAATCATGGCTGGATAGGCCCATATTGGGACTATAAATAGAACCTTGGGATCAATCCAAGGGGGGACCCTAGTTTTTCAAAGAATAAAAATGAAGCTGAAGATATTTTAGTCATAGTTAAATAATTCAACTTGTAAAAAAGAAAATAGTTTGATAATTTAAGAAGACTGAATTGAATGACTAAAAGATTGAACCATGAATTAGCTAATTAAGACCATCCGAAAGAGATGTTTCAAATTTCTTTCAATTTAATAAAAACCATTGGATTCAAATTCTTAGTTGTGAATGCAGTGATAATGTTAAAAAATTTGAGAGAGAATTATATTTATTTTATCTTTGAGAGAGAAGTCTAATCATATTAATATCAAACTTGATATATTAGTTTTTAGTTATATGCAGAAAATATCCAATCTAAAAAACATGCAAACTAATTTATTTTGAGTGACATTCTAACTAAATAATTCTTAATTCAGTTTAATTTTTAAAATATTAATTTAAGATGCCAAAGCATTCACTTCATTAGAGGTAGATGCTGAAAAAGGCATTTTCTATGTAGTTTTGTTAAAATTAAACAAAAAATAAGATTCACTCATACCGTCTAGATAATTCTTGTTTCACGTGTATCAGGTTAGGCAAGTTGAAATCTTAAACCTTTGTTAATTAGGACCTTCTTTGACAATTTTAGTGTTTTAGGTTTTATTACTATGCCCAATTATTCTTTGCTTCTTCTGTCTGAAAATGTCTCAAATAAATGCTACGTTGCTTTTGCACTCCAGGTTCTCACAACAAGGAATATCATCGATCCAGCAAGTGATAATTTCTTGGAACCATTGAGGATTTGTCATTTTCTCAATTAAAAGGCTATTTTAACCCCAAAAGAACAAAATTGATGAAGTCATCAATAATTTTATGCTATTCTTTGATTCCTTGTGAATAAAAAACTTGACTTAAAATTTTGATAAACTATAGGAATTATGTCAAAAATGATTATTGTGAGAACCTTGATGTACCGCACAATATTCATACCGTGGATTATTGTGTACAATCATACCTCCATGGTTAGTGAATCACACTGTGAAACTTAAGGTATGTTTCTCATAAATATAGACCAAACTATTCAGACTTATTATATTTTAATTTTATTGTAGGTTGCCTAAAAAAAATGTTATTGTTTGCTATGAATTTTTCTAAAAAAAATAGTTCGTGTGTGGATAGTGATACTTCTTTTATTGAGAGAGATAGTGATACCGATGAAGGCTATAAATACAAATAAATTTAAATGTCGAGAATTCACATTTTTTAAGATATGTAACGTTGATAGCACAAAAGTTATTGATTGAATCTAGAGATCGAAACTAGTTTGACAATTTAAACCGAACAAACACTGTAACAAGACGAGAGAGCAAAACATAGATGCGCAAAGGCGGAATAACAAAACAACATCGCACTAATACGACGAAATCACGAAAAAAAATATATGTAAAAACCACTTATTTAAATAAAAGAGTATGAGAAAAGACGATTAAGATGATGATTTTAGTCTAAAATTGAATCTAAATCATCCCTCCTTAATGTGGATGAAGTAAAAGAAATTAGAGTTATAGTTGACGGTTCACAAAAGAGAAGAGAAAGAAATTTTGTTAAAAAATAAAAATAAAAAATTGACATATGTGGCATGACATAACAATCTTGCTAGACGTATTTATCAAAAAATAAACAATCTTCAAATTTTAATATTTTAATATTTGTTACATGTTGACACCAATAAAAAGAAAACTTCAAACTTAATATTTTTAAAATATTATACTTTTTACACGTAAATATTCAATTTTTAAACAAAAATTTAAATAAATAAGTAAAGTGATAAAACCTCATTGTGTTGAGAATTGAAAAATATAATACGATGAAAACGATATAACTAAAACACCTACTGGATCTGTTTCTTATAACTTTTTTTAAAATAGATTTTTATATTGTAATATGTTTCTGTTATAATTTTTTAATAATTTTTTTAAGAAAAGCTTAAAATGAAAAATTCGTTTGAATATCTTATCTTAAAATGTTATTCTAAGTATTTCTTCATTTTGTTATAATTTTTTTTTTTGGATACTAAAATTTTGAAAAAATCTCTAAAAAAAACTATTTCAAATAGCTTTTCATAAAAATAATTTTTGAAAGATGTCATTTTGAAAAAATATGTGATTTTTGCTATATAAAATCTCAAATAATGAATATTTAAGTTTGTGAATGTAAAAATCTCCTTTTTAACTTATACCAATTGAGTTTGAAATAACTTCTACTATTTTTTTAGTAAATTTCCAAAAAAAATCCATTTAAAAAAATACAAAGAAAAATCCATTTTTTTTAAATCTAAAACAAACGGGCCTATTATCTTCCAATACAGATAAATTTTTCATGTGATGAATTAAGATGTAAAATTGCTATACTTTGAAGTGTACGTTTTTTGTTAAATCATATTTTTCTCAAGATATTTACTTGAAAGAGAGTCGTGACTCCCCTATCCCTATCAAATTAGTTATCACAGTCAATCTTTATGATCAATACATTAGTGTTATACATAAAGGAGCAGTAACACAGTGACCGGCACAAACAAAGGTAACTTCCAAGCATGCAATTGCTAAACTAAAATGTATCATCCAGCAGGCAAGCAATCACTATAAGGCAAAAGTTAAGATCCAAAAAGGTGAATAGTTATTAAATAAGCTATATAACAATGAAGAAGTTCCTTCAAAAAAAAAAACAATGAAGAAGATTAAGTAGAAAAAGGTGAATAGTTATTAAATAAGCTATATGACAATGAAGAAGATTAAGTAGAATAAAGATATAGTTGAGATGCCAATGCTAAACTAAAAGAAATTTGGCAGTGTATACAAATCAAATCATCTAAGTTATGTAATATTTCATCCGTTCTTTTTTAACTGTCACATTTACAACAAAAAAAATTGTTCCTATTTAAGTGTCACTTTTAGAGTTTAAGGTTGTAATTTGTCAATTATACCCTTAACCTCTCAATTATCACAACTTATACATTAATTGCATAGTCCATTATGATAGCCTATTCCAATTCTTGTATTCCATTAGATACCATCTTACCTAGGCCACAAAATGGTTTCTAGTAATAAATGCAAAAAACTAGCGGCTTGTTCTAAGGCATAGAGTTCCACAAATCTGACTCTTTAAATATGTACATTAACCATGCTTGATGTTATTCCATGAAAAAAACACCCAACGTTGTTCCATGAAAAAGGAAATACTCATACATGTAATGGAAAAAACCAAAGAATCCATGAAACAAGAAATGGCTTCGAACAACAATGAAGAAAAAAAAGGGGAAGGTTCATTGTACAACAATGAAGAAAAAACAGTGGAAGGATCATTTGACAACAATGGAGGAAAAACAGTGGAAAATTCATTGGGCGACATAAAAGAAGAAATATTGGAAGACTCTTTGAACAACAATGAAGAAGAAATAGTGGAAGACTCATTGGACAATAATGAAGAAGAATTTGTGGAAGATTTATTGGACAACAATGAGAATGAAGGAGAACGATTTCCAGCAGGACCAGTATTAGATTTAGCCTTGCATTTACTATCATAAAATGGCTGATACCAAGGAAAAGTTGGCTGCATGCTCATCAACTACCAAGGAAAAGCTAGAGTAAATAAGGGTAAAAAGGGAAACAAAGAGCTATTTAACATTTGCCTTGATTGTAGTGAATTGGGAAAAAGCGACAGATATAAAGGAACAAAGGGATCAGTACTAAACTAATACAAATCGAATTCACTTCAAATTGTCTTCGTGAGCATAACTCAGTTGGTAGGGACAATGCACTGTTATATGCAGAGGCCGGGGTTCGAAACCCGGACACCTCAGTTATTTATCTTAAAAGGTGAATTCTAGCCACTAGACTACTTGACCAAAAAAAATACAACTAGATCGTGACAAGCGTGATGCGTGAGTGTTTTATTATTATTATTATTATTATTATTATTATTATTATTATATATATATATATATATATATATTGAAAAGAAACAAATTATATTAAAACAAGAGATCAAACATATATTGTTGTTGGATTAGTCTGGGAACACAATTCATCCAAACCTTATCCAATTCAACATGTGCTAACTGGGCTAACCCATGCGCCACATGATTACTAGTCCTACGATTAAACACAAAAGAACAAGTCCCAAAGCTATTAAGCATATCACAAGCTGCAACAATGATATTTCCCAAGTAAGATCTATTTTCCCCAGCTTTCCCGTGAAGAAGATGTATCACTTTCTCACACTCACTTTCCAGAATAATATCTCTAAAACCATACTCCCTTGCGAGATTAATCGAACAAAAACTAGCATACGCCTCTGCCGTTGTAGCACAACCATACCCACTCCTTAGCCAAGTCGCTGAAACCATCACTAAACCTTCATCATTCCTGATAATCGCCCCTAATTAATCCCCATTTACCGGTTACTTGGAGATTGGCATCGCTATTAATTTTGACAAAACTGGGATCGGGTCGGATCCAGCGCTGAATCAACGCTGAGGAGTGTAATTAGTGTGAGATCTGGAGTTGTGGGTGAAAGCAATCTGAGAAGCTTCGTTGCAGGCTTGTTGGAAATATGCATGACTTTGATTTGCACGTTGGATGATCCAGTCTTCAGGTATAATTTTATTTTCATGAATAGCTAGATTTCGTGCATACCATATGCTGTAGATGATAGAAGCCATATATGCAACAGTATTTGTGTCTTTTGTTTGTATCATATCAATAAGCCAGCTCTTGAAGTCATTGATGTTAGATTCCTCAAAAGTTATAGTCAAATTTGATCCAAACCATACCCTTTTAATGAAAGGATAACCTCTGAAAACATGGTCCACTGTTTCAACTCTGGAATTACACCTAGGACATAACAAATAACAGTGTATACCCCTTCTGTCCAAGTTGCTTCTGACAGGTAGAGCATCATTAATGATTCTCCAGAGCAACACTTTATGTCTGGGAATGGCTTTGCAATGCCAAATACCTTTCCAAACCTTTTCAAGACTGTTATAATTAGAAGTACCCTGCTCTTCATTCCTTTTCCAGTGTTGGATAGCTTTATATCCACTCTTCACAGAGTATTTCCCATGTTTCTCAAACATCCACATCTCATCTGCCATATTAGTGGAAACAATTGGGAGCTGCTCAATCTGAATAACATCAATAGGTAGGAAAATCTGGTTAAGTAACTCTTTGTTCCAACCAAGTGAGTTCCCATCTAAAAGGTCCCTAACCACAAAGTTATTGGAATTCCCTGTACATTGGGTTAGGAGTTTAAACTCAGTTTGAAAAGGGAGCCCCTTATCTTCCCAAATTTTGATGTCTTTACCATTGCCAATCTTCCAGCAACATCCCCTCTTAATGATCCAAATAGCTTTTTGAATGCTCCTCCATGCATAGCTAGGCCTATAACCTGCCTCAGCTTTAAGGATGTTAGTTGATGGAAAATATTTAGCCTTATAACATTTGGAAATAAGAGCTTGGGGATTAGTATGCATTCTCCAGAACTGCTTGGCTAACATAGCTAGATTAAAATCCCTGAGAATTCTAAACCCCATACCCCCTTCATTTTTTGGCTTGAAAAGCTTCTCTTTTTTAACCCAATGCATTTTATTGTGGGTGCCATTGCTACCCCACCAGAAATTACACACAGCTCTCTCAATTTGATCACAGATACTCTGAGGGATTAAAAAGCAGCTCATAATATACACAGGAATAGCCTGAGCTACTGCTCTAATAAGAACCCCCCTTCCTTCAAAAGATAGGTTTTTCTCCTTTCAAACTTTGAGTTTTTTCCAAACTCTATCCATTATGAAACTAAAATCAAAATTTTTTGATCTACCAAAGTGAGTTGGAAGCCCCAAATATTTCTTAATGCTAGTGCTAATCTTGATAGGGAGATGTTGTTGAAAATCTTTTTTGGTAGAATCTTCAATGTTGGGGCTGAAAATCATCTCACACTTGCCCATATTAATCTTCTGACCAGAAGCCAATTGATACATCTCTAAACACTCCCTTATGCACTTAGCTTCTTTAGCATCTGCTTTACAAAAAAGGATATTGTCATCCGTATATAATAAGTGAGTCAAAATAGGAGCATTTGTAGCAATGGAGATCCCGTGTAGGTCCCCATCTCTTTGTTTTCTAGAAATAATACCAGAAAGAACTTCTGCACAAATTATAAAAATGTAAGGGGATAAGGGATCTCCTTGCCTAATGCCCCTATGGGGCAGAAAAGACTCAGTAGGTTGCCCGTTGATTAAAATAGAAAAAGAGACAGATTTTATGCAATTCATGATAAGATTGATAATATTCACAGGGAAACCCATTGCCTTAAGAGTTCTATCAATGAAATCCCATTCTAAACTGTCATAGGCCTTAGCAACATCTAATTTAATGCCAACATGACCTTTCTTACCTGATCTAGGCTTATTTATGTAATGAAATGCTTCAAAAGCAAGTAAAGAATTATCGGTGATAAGTCCTCCAGGTAAGAAAGCACTCTGGTAATCATAAATGATATCAGGTAAAATCTTTTTAATTCTATTTGCTAAGGCTTTAGTAACAATTTTAAGGATGACATTACAAAGACTAATAGGCCTAAAATCAGAAGGTCTAAGAGGATTAGGATTTTTTGGAATCAGGTAGATATAAGTGTGGTTAATAGACCTAGGACTTTCCCCATGATTGAGGATCTTAAGCACAAAATTCAGAACATCCTCACTGTGCGCACCTCGTTTTTTTCCTCGGGGAAAAAGACGCGCAAATCCTCCGAGGTCGTTCGCAAACGCTCGGAGGTGCCTTTGTGAAGCCGCCACCAAAGTTTTTGTGTAAAGGGAACGTTGATAAACCCTTAAGTTTTTTTTTGTTGTAAAGGGAAACGATAATAAAACCCTTTAGACGATGAGGATAAAGATTTGGTCATCGCAACCATTGTCGGGTTCGAGAGTCGATTACGCAAGGGGAAGGTATTAGCACCCCTCACGTCCGTTGTACTCAACGGGAACCTCCTATTTGGTTAAAGCTTGAATTGTTTTTTTTTTTTTATACTTTGCGCGCATGTTCATTTATGTTAAAAATATAATAAAAAGGGGGGAGAAAGAGATAAAAACAAACGAAAGAAGGAAAAAAGTTTTTTTTATTATTGCGCTTGACAAGATGTCGATCTTGCTCCTACGTATCTCCCGGTAGTCGGAGAATTCAAAGCGTACGTAGTTCTTTGGTAGAAAAACGTACATGTGTTGGTTGATTTTAAATGGACGATGTTTTAACCGAATTCTTGCGATTAGAACGTAGCTTGTATGCTCGCACTTGGAGACTTATTAAGCGTTTGTTCGTGAATCACATTAGAATTGTTAAAAGGTACGTCCGTTAGAGTAAAGGGTTGAATTGGTCGCTATGGGACCAAGGGAGGTGCAATGGACTCATATAAGTCAAACATTGACCGAGTGGACTCAAACGAGTCGAGGGGTTGAGTCTAATGGCCAACGGGGGACCAAAAGGTTTGGATTGACCACAAGGGGCCAAGATTTGGTTTGGTTAGGGTTGTACATATTAAAAAAAAGGGGAATGACGATTGTCCGAGCGACGAGACATACGTCACGCATTCGTACAATCGGGGGCGATGGAGAGACATACGTCACACCATCCCTTTTTCATTCATATTTTTGGGTTGAATCCTTTAGAAATCCCAAGGTACGTCAAAACATTTGGTTTGAAAACCCAAAATGGGAAGGTTTAGCAAATTTGCTAAAAAAAGCGCAAGTTCGTCTCATTTTGCGAAAATGCGAACGTAAACGGTGTATGTTCATCTTTGAGTTTTGAACATCATGAACAATATTTATTGTTCAAGTTTAGATTGAAATGATGAACATAGCTTGTTTGTTCATGCTGTTTTGAAAGTTTTGGGAAGATAACTTGTTTTGCAAGTTATCCACAAAATGGTCATACGAACTTGTGATTTTGTCAAAATTATGCAAAATCCTTGTTATGGTTTGAAGAACATGGGTTTAAAAACTCTTAGGTTCTGAGCTCTGGGGCTAGAACCTCAAAAATTGGTCATTTTGACACAAAAACTCAGGTTCTGAGTTCTGTCATGGTCGCACTGCGACCATGACTTCGCACTGCGAAGCATGCGAAATTTTGGGTTCAGAAGCTGTTTCTGAACTTTTGTTCAGAAACAACTTCTGAACACACTCAGGACCTTATATGTGGGTGAAAAGCTTTGAGTTTTTGGGGTGAAAAAGGTGGGACAAACCAGTTTTGATGTTTTGAAAACCTTGGGATTTCTTTGAAATTCAAAAGGGGTTTTTTAGAATCAAAAGGTTTTGAGCCAAAATAGCTATGCAAACACAATTATAAATGCAAGATAGGTGCTTAGAAACTTACAGAACTCCTTAGCAAAGCTCCAGCTGCACTTGATTTGATTTGGTTGAAGGCTTTCACAAGAGGTTTGAATATTGGTGAAGGTTTTGGAACTTTGGAAAGCTTTGTGTTGGATGGATTGTCTCTGGTTATTTTGTGGAGTTTGTAGGCTAAAATGAGTAGAGTTTCTGCTCTTGAAAATGCTGTGTTAACTGTGTTTGTATCCTTGGGCATTGCCTTCTATTTATAGGCCAAAACCAAATCTTATTCATCATTACACAATCCCAAAATTCAGCTGATTTGTGGCCAAGATTAAGCTAAATCCCTTTGCATTAAATGCTAATGGATAGAGGCAACCCTGCCTTGTACCAAGGGGCAAGATCTAGCTTGATTTCAGCCACAAATTCAACTAGTTCTAGAAGGTAATGATGAAGAACAAAGCTGATTTGCCATTGGCCAATGCTTGGGGATCAATCCTTGCAATCTCAATGGTTGGCAAATGAAAACGTGCACTGTAATGTGCAGAGATTGAGGGATGAAAAGGCTACTTATGGCTGGTGTGAGAGGGTGAAAAGCTGCTGCAAAACAGAGTAGGCAATCATGGTTTTTCAAGTGAAAAAATCCAGCTGGTTTGACTGGTTTTGGGGAGAGCAAGCAGGAGGAAGGTCCTCAAGCAGGTGCCTGGCAACCTTGTGGTGGTCAGCAGGTCACATGGGAGGGACTAGAGCTGCCCAAGGGCAAGCCCACTTGCTTGTCACATGCTAGGTTGGAAGAAAAAGCTTCCAACCTTGGCATTAATGGCAAGTCCTTCAACTCTGGCTTTGCTTGGCCCAATTAGCCATGAATGCTACTTAAAATAATTATAGAAATGATATGCAACAAATTCTGGAATTAAATTTAAGAAACCAAAAATCTGCAGAAAAATCGCAGACTTCGCAGTGC
This sequence comes from Medicago ruthenica, assembly GCA_018208015.1. Lineage (NCBI taxonomy): Eukaryota > Viridiplantae > Streptophyta > Magnoliopsida > Fabales > Fabaceae > Medicago > Medicago ruthenica. The sequence continues at coordinate 60,421,487 of CM031378.1, read as the reverse complement.
GAAGTGAGCTTCGCATTGCGAAGTCCTCAATTTTGAAATGTTGACTTTTCTGTTGACTTTTGTTGACTTTTGACTTTTTTCCCCTCTTTGATTTTTTGATTTTTGTTTTAAAATGCGTAGGACAAAATTAGGGTACTACAGCTGCCCCTACTTAATTGTGTCTTCGCATAGAGCGCGTGAGTGCCGAGGGCATCTCATGAACTCTTTGCGAAGATCAATTAAGTACAAAAGAAGGACCCGAATTTTGTCCTTCGCGAAATGCAAATGCAATGGTTGGTAAAGGTTGATCGTATCCAGCCGCTAACACTGGAGGTAGATCCACCGGGGGATGAAGGTAATCTTATCTAGGCACTGCTTCTAGAGGTCGATTCCTGAGATGGAGGTTTACTCTAGGATGTCACTAGAGGTGGAACGTTGAGGTAGGTGATCTTATCTAGGTACTGCTTCTAGAGGTCGATACCTAAGATGGAGGTTTACTCTAGGTACTGCTTCTAGAGGTGGATACCTAAGCTAGGTGATCTTATTCAGGTATTGCTTCTGAATGTCGATTCCTAACGAGCTGTGATCTTATTCAGCCGCTAACACTGAAGGTCGATACACTGGGGGAGGTGATCTACTCTAGGTACTGCTTCTAGAGATCGATACCTAAACTAGGTGATCTTATTCAGGCACTGCTTCTGAATATCGATTCCTAACAAGCTGCGGTCTTACCCTAAATAGGTGCCCCTGGTTGAATGTTGATGGATGTTGGTGAATATGTGATACTCACTGGAGGATCCTTGTTGAGGATGCATGTTTTATGAAATGAAATGCATGTGTATGAATGGTTTTAAATATGCATGCATGAAATGAAATAATGTTGGTTGGGTGCCGAGCAGAGTCGGTCTTTGTTTGTGGTTGTGTTCATGACAGTTGGGCTTTCTCTTTTTTGTTGGTTTTTTGGTTGGTCGGTTTGGAAGGACAAGGTCCTTTGCCTACATACCCAAATGGGATCAAAACCGGTGTAGTTCGAGCCTAAGCCCGAAAATTTGTGGTTGGTCGGCCAATAATGATTGGACTTTCTTTTTGGTTTTTGAGACTCCCTGGGGAGTATCAATGAGGTTTGGCTTATGGGGATAAAGGATCATTTTGGAAGCATGATCGATATCCAGCCTTGTTTGGTGTTTGGATGTTTAGGGTGCTTACTGGGGAATTTTGCTCCTCCTAACCCTTGGGGGTTTTTGCGCTCCGCGGGCCGCGAGCTACACACTTGCCTTTGCTAAGGAGCATAAGTCCTTTGGTGCAATATTTTGGTGGGAATTATCGCAATTCTTTCAGAATTCACGAAGATTCAAAATAAAGCGATGTTTGTTTGTTTTTCCTCTTTTTTTTGGAAGAAAATTCTTTTGTTTATTTCCCATGTTTTAAAGCATTTTCATCATGAATAAAACAAAATTTTATGCGCTACTGAGAACATAAAATAACAAAAGGAAATTTATTCAATGCAGATTTGACCTTTTGACTGGGTAAAAATACAAATTGAGAAGTGGGATAGAGAAAGACAAGAAAAAGCAAAAAGAAAATGTTGGTTTTGGCACAACACATGCTATTTCCTTATGACTTCGAGATTTTCGTTTGGTGGAAGACGCTGACGAGACCGATTCCTCTCCTCTTGAATCTTGTCCGGAGCTTGGATGCTGCAGTCATTGCCCTTTTTTTTGTTAACCCCTAACTTTTGCCTGGATCGCTCTTTCGAGTTTTTCAATCCACCGGGGTGTATTTCCTTTTTTTTTTTATGTCCTTAATTTTTGCCTAGACCGCCTTTTCAGGTTTTCAATCTAGCAGGACGCTCTCTATTGCCTAAACCGCCCTTTCAGGTTTTCGATTTAGCGAGCTTTTTTTTCTTTTTTTTCTTCTTTAGGCATAATACCTCTTGACTGCATCGGAGTTTATTGAGAGTGGGAATTCTTCTCCGTCCATAGTGGTGATGAGCAGGGCTCCGCCTGAGAAAGCTTTCTTTACCACGTATGGCCCATCATAGCTGGGAGTCCACTTCCCTCGGGGATCTTTGTGGATAGGTAATATCTTTTTGAGCACTAGGTCTCCTTCTTTGAACTCTCGAGGACGGACCTTCTTGTCGAACGCTCTCTTAAGCCTCCTTTGATAGAGTTGTCCGTGACATATTGCCGTCAGACGCTTCTCCTCTATGAGATTCAGTTGATCGAACCTTGTTTGGACCCATTCAGCTTCTTCTAGCTTGGTTTCCATCAAGACCCTTAGCGAAGGAATTTCCACTTCTACAGGGAGGACAGCTTCCATACCGTATACTAAGGAGAAGGGGGTTGCCCCAGTTGAAGTGCGAATGGCTGTTCTGTAGCCATGTAGCGCAAAGGGAAGCATCTCATGCCAATCCTTATATGTTGTCACCATCTTTTGGATGATCTTCTTTATGTTCTTATTGGCTGCTTCTACCGCACCGTTCATCTTTGGTCGGTAAGGGGAGGAATTATGGTGCTCAATCTTGAAATCTTTGCACAACTCCTTCATTGTCTTGTTGTTTAGGTTTGCCCCCATTATCGGTGATGATTTTGTGGGGAGTACCATAACGGCAAATGATTTCCTTCTTGACAAATCGGGCTACCACTTGTTTGGTTACGTTTGCATACGAAGCTGCTTCTACCCATTTGGTGAAGTAGTCGATGGCGACGAGGATGAAGCGATGTCCATTTGACGCTTTGGGCTCGATCATTCCAATCATGTCTATGCCCCACATAGAGAATGGCCAAGGTGAAGTCATGACGTTCAGTGGAGTTGGCGGCACATGCACTTTGTCGGCGTAAATCTGGCACTTGTGACAAGTCTTGGCATAGTGGAAACAATCAGCTTCCATGGTTAACCAATAGTAGCCCGCCCTTAGGATTTTCTTTGCCATTGCATGCCCATTAGCATGGGTTCCAAAAGATCCCTCGTGGATTTCTTTGATGAGCATGTCCGCTTCATGTTTATCCACACATCTGAGCAGGACCATGTCATAATTTCTTTTGTAGAGGGTATTTCCACTGAGGAAGAATTGGGATGTCAATCTTCTGAGGGTCCTCTTGTCGGTGTGCGAGATACTTTCTGGATACTCCTGCTTTTCGAGGTATCGCTTGATGTCGTAGAACCAAGGTTTGTTGTCAAGTCCTTCTTCGACTGATGCACATACAACTGGTTTGTCTCTACGATCCATCCTTATGATTGGTGCTTCGTTGTAGGAATTTACTTGGTACATTGATGATAATGTAGCCAAAGCATCTGCTACCTGATTTTCTTCTCGAGGTATGTGGTGGAAATTGATTTCATCAAAATGCTTGATCAATTCTACAACCCGGGTTTGGTAGGGAATTAAATTGGGATGTCTCGTTTCCCATTCTCCTTTGACTTGATAGATGACTAAAGCTGAGTCACCGTATACTTCAAGGTTTTTTATCCTTAGATCAATTGCTGCTTCGAGGCCTAGGATACATGCTTCATACTCTGCCATGTTATTGGTGCAGTCGAAGCACAACCTTGCTGTGAAGGGTTGGTATCCATTTCTTGGGGAGATTAAAACTGCTCCGATACCGTGTCCCATGGCATTTGAGGCGCCGTCGAAAGCGAGCTTCCATTGAGCTCCTGGTTCTGGTCCTTCATCATCGCTTGTGACTTCTTCGTCATTCAAAGCTACGACATCTTCGTCTGGGAAGTCGAATTGTATGGGCTGATAATCCTCCAATGGTTGGTGAGCAAGGTGCTCGGATAAAACACTCCCTTTGATGGCTTTTTGAGCAACATATTGGATGTCGTACTCAGACAGCAACATTTGCCAACGGGCTATCTTCCCTGTGAGGGCAGGCTTTTCGAAGATGTACTTGATGGGATCCATCTTTGATATCAACCAAGTTGTATGGGTCAACATGTACTGCCTTAGACGTCGAGCAGCCCATGCTAAAGCGCAGCAAGTCTTTTCAAGTGAAGTATACCTTGTTTCACAGTCGGTAAACTTCTTGCTTAGGTAGTAGATTGCGTGCTCTTTTCTTCCCGTTTCATCTTGTTGTCCTAACACACAACCCATTGATCCTTCAAGTACGGTTAGGTATAAGATGAGGGGTTTACCCGGAACCGGAGGTATTAAAATTGGTGGTTCTTGCAGGTATTGTTTGATCTTGTCAAACGCTTCTTGGCAATCCTCATTCCAATGAACGGCTTGGTTTTTCCTTAGCAGCTTGAAGATTGGTTCGCAGGTAGCTGTCATGTGTGAGATGAACCTGGCGATGTAGTTCAATCTTCCTAAGAAACCCCGGACTTCTTTCTCGGTATTTGGCGCTGGCATTTCTTGGATGGCCTTCACCTTATCGGGATCCACTTCAATACCTCTTTGGCTGACGATAAAGCCCAATAACTTCCCGGATCTAACGCCAAATGTGCACTTGTTAGGATTTAAGCGCAGCTTGAACTTTCTTAGGCGTTCGAAAAGCTTTTGTAGATGGACTAGATGATCCTCCTCCGTTTGGGATTTGGCAATCATATCGTCGACGTAGACCTCAATTTCCTTATGGATCATGTCATGGAAAAGAGTCACCATTGCTCTTTGGTATGTTGCCCCCGGCATTTGTTAATCCAAAAGGCATTACCTTATAGCAGAATGTCCCCCATGGGGTGATGAACGTAGTTTTCTCCATGTCCTCTGGAGCCATCTTGATTTGGTTATAGCCCGAGAAGCCATCCATAAAGGAAAGACTGAGAATTGGGCTGTGTTGTCCACCAATATGTCGATGTGTGGTAGCGGGAAATCATCCTTTGGGCTTGCTCTATTCAAGTCCCGATAATCCACACACATTCTCACCTTGCCATCCTTCTTTGGAACTGGCACAATGTTGGCAACCCATGTCGGATACTTGGTTACAGCTAAGAAGCCGGCATCGAATTGCTTTTTGACCTCCTCTCTGATCTTGAGAGCCATATCGGGTCGAGTTCTTCTCAATTTCTGCTTCACTGGCGGGCATTCCGGCTTGAGTGGCAGCTTGTGTACAACGATGTTAGGGTCTAAACCCGGCATGTCTTGATACGACCAAGCGAATACGTCCACGTACTCTTGCAGAAGCTTGATCAACTTTCCTTTCACATCCTCGTGCAGGGAGGCTCCTATCTTGACCTCTTTCTTATCCTCTTCGGTCCCCAAGTTGACCTTTTCAACTGATTCTT